>ML787938.1:54181-69469 GCA_009831015.1 Picea engelmannii | reverse complement strand
ACTGAAATTTCGTCTGCACATGGCGACAAGAACTCAGCATCAGCAAAACAGCAATGAAGTCACTCATGGCACTGAATTAATTTCACAGCACTCAAGAAGGGAAAAAACTATACAAAGTAACCAAAAATTGAAGGGCGTTTTACGTCATCTTGATGCGCGCGCACATGCGCGGGACAAAAACGTGTTATGCGCGCATGCGCGCCCGACGCGCGACTGTCCACACAAAAAGCCGCGCATCTGCTAATACGGTGCATTAATTGCCTAGGTCGGCCTCTCGACCGCCTACGGACCGGCCCCCAAAGTGATTTGACCCTCAGATCAGAGTCGGCTCTGCAAATTCGGCGATTAATGAACCCTAATGCGCCCCTATTCACACCGGGAGAAGGTTACCAGACCGCCCTTGAAACTGCTATAAAAGGCTGTGAGAACTCATTGTTTCAACAGGGAATTCGAAGCATCGTTACGCTGTCCAGATGATTCAGAGCTCAATCTTTGACAAACAACTCATCAGTAGTGTAACCCAGAGTTCTTTCACCACTCAGTTCAGTTCTGTTCATTTTGTAAGGAAAGCATTGTGTTGAGGGCCCCGAAGAGCCTTCCGCTGGAGGGAGAAGGAACCCCTGGTCCCTCTCTTCTGCGTGCGCTCTGGTTTCAATAAAGCACCTGCCTGAAACCATTGATGACACCTTTGTCTGATGTTTAATGTTCTTTGTTTATTGTCGTAGTGTTATTTTCTTTCAGTTCATAGTTAGCTTATAGTTTGTTTCTGTTTCTGTTAACCCTTTTGTTCCACAGCATCTTGTTCTGCCCTGCCAAGCCCAACAGGGCATGCCAGCGTTCCTATTTTTGCTCACCCGGTGACGATTCGAACGCAAACAACCTTGATGGCTGCGAATCGCGTCTTCCCGCCGCGGTTGCTATTCAAATACCAGTAAAAATACGGAACATCACCATCCATCGGTGTATCATAGATGAAGGGGAATCTACATGCATTATGTCCAAAACAGTATGGAAAAAACTCGGTTCCCCAAAACTCATACCCTCCGCCATCACATTACGAGCTTATGATGGATGACCATCCTCTCCTAAAGGGCTCTTCCAAAATGTCCCCATAGAACTCGGGGGCAAAACTATTCTCATTGACATCGAAGTTATCGACGCTCAGCTCGATTACAATATCTTGCTCGGACGTAGCTACATGTATGCTATGAAGGTAGTGGCATCATCAGTCTTTAGAACAATCATGTTCCCCCACAATGGAAAGATTGTGACCATTGATCAAGTTTCACACTACGAACCTAACCCATCTGCCAATCTCAATAACATTCTTCTTCTTATTCACACCAACAAAGACGTATATCCACTCGTCGAGATGGGTCCTGGGATTTTCAAAGATCCATCCTTGTTAGGAACGTACCATGGAGCACCACCACTCCTTACCCCTAGCCAAGTATGCGTCATCTCCTCTAACGAAGCTCACATGGAGGATGCTCATCCTCCTCAGGAGGCTTCAGTCATTCCTGACGTCTCAAAAGTCGCAGCACCACTCCCGCCGGAGCCTCCTGCGCACTCATCGACCCCCACGGTCCACATATCCACACCCCTTCAAGGGCCTAGTCCCATTTGGGAGACAGTTCCCCAACCCCTCACTCAAATTCCCTTATTTTACCCTCCACCCGGTATAGAAGCTTTCCAGGTAGCCGCAACGCTCACACTACCCAATATGGTGCTAGCAATCCCAGTGTGGTAGTTACATCCACCTGAGATGGTCCCTCACCCCCAAGAAGGACTCCCCATGACGATTCCTATCCTCACCCCCACTACCCCCACTACCCCCATACTCCCTACTCCCCCTGCTACAGCTGGGGGCAGGAGAAAGAAGAAGGAGCCCACAGCTCCACTTCCTCCATGCATCCCACCACCTTGCACACTATGTGACAAAAAGGGTCACCAAACCAACAACTGCCCATCACTACCAGAATTACGGAATTTGATTCCCCCCAATCCAACCCCCACACCACCCATTACTACTGCTACCACTCAACCTTCCAGTAGTAAAGGGTTGAGGACCAAATTCGCGTGTGCCATATGTTCTGAGTATGGCCATTACACCCATCATTTTCCAGCACTGCCTCATTTCCGGCAGGCATTAGCTATCATAAGCCAAGACTTGTAGAACAACCCATGCCCTGCTACGTCCTCCACAACAACTCTCACCGACATTCGCTATGTCACTACTTCAGTCAATGAACGCATGAGATGCCCTTGCTCTCTTTGCGATTCATTGGCTCATTTTACAAACCAATGTCCTAGGATCATCGAATATAGGCAACGTCAATTAGCCCTGCTACACCGACCCGCAGAGGCAGTAATCGACCTTACTTCTCCACTGGCGAATCTTCACGTCATTTCTCCCGAGCCCGAGGCACTCCCTACGCCTCCATGGTTCTTAGACGACGTATTTGAGGATTTACCCCGTAACCCACCCAACTCTCCTGCTCATTCCCCTACGGAGACTCTCCATCCCACCACCATGGGTACCCCTCAGTACCTCAATATATGGTTTATGTCGAGTGAACCTTCACCATCTCCTAGCGATACCCCCTCTGATTCTTCAGCAGGGGGCAATCACATTATCACTGAGATCACTCCTCATGCTCCATTATATTCCCATCATTTCCAATGCGACGAAGAAATACTGGAAGAGCTACAACGCCCGAACTCTCCTTGGGACGCATTACATCATCGTTCTCTCTTCCTTCCGCAGGAAGCCCTCATGCCTCCTAGTCACAATCCTGTTTACGCGGTCGAAACCAAAGATTTTATCCCATCAGGGCCTATCCATTGGTTCAACAATCCCATTCCTACACCTGACTCTTTTGAAGAAGGTAATCTAGCCAACATTTCCCCCACCATCAAGATCGACATTTCCATTAAACCGGGCATCGTCGAAGAAATCATCATTGGCGCTGCTTGCACTCCTCAGGAAATCGCCGCATATAAAACCCTCTTCCAGGAATATAGTGATATATTCGCCTAGTCATACACGGAGATGCCTGGCCTCGACCCCTCTATTGTTGAGCATCGCATCAACACCTGGCCTGACATCACACCAGTTCACCAGAAACAACGATCTCTACACCCATCTAAGGCCGTGGCTATTAAAGCCGAAATTGACAAATTGCATACGGTCGGCTTCATTTACCCCATCGCTTATACTTCATGGGTTTCCAACCCTATACCCGTCGACAAAAAACAGGGATCTATTCGCGTCTGCACCGAATTTCACGATCTCAATAACGCATGTCCAAAGGACAATTTCCCAACGCCTTTCATCGATCAGATTATCGACGACCACACCGGCCACGAAGCTCTCTCCTTTATGGATGGATTCTCGGGCTATAACCAAATTCAAATCCACCCAGCCGATCAGTACAAAACTGCATTCATTACCCCATGGGGTACTTTTTCATATCGTGTCATGTCATTTGGCTTAAAAAATGTTGGCGCAACCTTCCAACGAGCCATGACATACATCTTTCACGACTTGGCTGCCATCATTCTCGCCTACTTAGATGACCTCACCGCTTTCTCTAAGAAACGTACCCAACACCTCGATGATTTACAAATCATCTTTCAAAGGTGTCGTCAGTACAACATCCACTTGAACCCTCTCAAGTTTGTGTTTTGCGTCACTGCAGGGCACCTCCTCGGTTTCATTGTTTCACAGAACGGTATTACCGTGGACCCCCTTAAAGTCAAATCCATCACCGAAATTCCACCTCCTCGGAATTTACGACAACTTCAAAGTCTACAGGGCAAAGCTAACTTTCTTATACGCTTTGTTCCTGACTATGCCATACGTGCACACGGTTTCCTCCACTTACTACATCACGACATCCCCTTTCACTGGGACGACTATGCCCAACAACCATTTGACGATATTAAAGCAGCACTTTCAAATGCACCGTTGATTAGTGCACCTGATTACAATCGCAACTACATCCTCTACGTATCAGCATCAGTTGTATTAGTAGTCGGCATCCTCGTCCAGCTCGGAGATGACAATTGTGAACACGTCATTTAATACGTTAGTAAGAACCTATCAGGGCCACCCTTGAAGTACAAACATGAAGAGAAACTTGCTCTGGCAGTTTTCCTTGCAGTTCAGAAACTGCGCCATTACATTCTGCTTCGCACCACCAAGGTCGTCGCAGATTCCAACCCTATGCAATACTTGCTCAGTCGTCACCAAGTTAACGGAAAATTTGCTCGATGGATCGTTATCCTTCAGGAGTACGACCTCGAGTTCTCAACACCTAAGAGTAAGAAGGCCCTTGTTCTCGCCGAACTTGTCACAGCCCTTCCCTCTGACACACCCAGTACCCCCGTCAATACTGACTTTCCTGACGAGCATCTCTTTTACATCACTTCAAATGATCCTTGGTATGGCGACCTTCTCGTCTACCTACAAACTCAAAAGTTCGGTAACCACCTATCACGAGATGATCATCGGCGCATTCGCCATCAGGCCCCCCGCTATCTCCTCATCGGTGACGTCCTATATCAGCGGGGCGTCGACACCATTCTTCGTCGTTGCCTGACTATTGACGAGGCTGACAGAGTCTTAAACGACTGCCACAGTGGCGCTTGTGGGGGCCATCTTTCGGGCATCGCCACGGCTCAAAAGATTATCCGAGCCGGTTACTTTTGGCCCACCCTATTTCATGATTGCATTCATGCCGTGAAACGATGTGCGCAATGTCAGCTCTACGCCAACAAAGCCCGTGCTCGCCCCGCTCTTCTTCACCCTATCATTACTGCAGGCCCCTTTTGTAAATGGGGCATCGACTTCATGACTTGTAATCCCCCCTCCAGCAATGGTCACAAATACATTGTTGTCGCCGTCGATTACTTCACCAAATGGGCCGAAGCTATGCCCACTTTCAACAACATTGTTGACACTGCAGCGCGTTTTTTCTTCAGTCACGTCATATCCAGGTTCGGAGTACCACTCCAACTTGTTTCCGACCACGGGAAACACTTCGAGAATGAGATCTTCGTTGAACTCTCATCTCGGTTAGGCTTCTCTCACGAGTTTGCCTCACCATACTATCCTCAGTCAAACGAACAGGTCGAGGAAGTGAACAAAGTCCTCAAGACCATGTTACAACGCACGGTGAATAAACATAAAACCAATTGGAATCATATGTTATTTTCCGCGCTATGGGCTTATCAAATGGCAGTAAAGACCGCTACGGGTTTCACGCCATTTCATTTAGTCCATGGGGTCGAGGCAACTCTTCCCATCGAGTGTGAAATTCCCACCCTTCGCACCGCAATTGAGCTTTTACCTGACACTGCTCCAATGGAGCAACGCTTTCTGAACTTGGAGTCTCTAGATGAGGATCGTCGATCCTCATTACAGAACAACGAGGTAGCTAAAAAACAATCCAAGGCTACCTTTGATCGCCATGTCAACCTTCGATCATTCTGCGAAGGCGACCTTGTCCTAGCCTATGATATCGCCCATGATACCTTTGGCCACGGCAAATTCGAATCACTATGGCATGGCCCTTACATCATCCAACATTGCCTCACCAAAGGCGCATACATCCTGGCCTCCCCCGAAGGCCTCTCACTCAAGGAACCCGTCAATGGGTTATATCTCAAGAAATTTTATGCTTAAACGTAGTCATGCTACTTTAGGTTATTTTCTTTTCTAACGTTTTTAATCTTTTTTTCCCTCATCTAAACTATCCTTTGTGCTATTGACAGATGCCTCCTCCACCAGCTTATCAAATTGGTTACACCGACGGCGCCATCCGTTGGACACAAAATCTCTCTTCGGCTGCTTGGGCTCTCTACACCCCATCACATGAAATGCTACATTCAAGTGGCATATGTTTGGGACCAGCAACCAACAACCAAGCCGAATACACTGCTATCATTGGCCTCCTGACCGACGCCCATCATCATCATATCAATCACCTTAGCGTTTTCCTCGACTCTCAACTAGTCGTTCTCCAACTCAACAATGTTTACCGTGTACGTGATCCATGCCTCTTTCGCAAATACCTGCAGGTTAGATTATTATCTCGACATTTTGATTCCATTACATTTACACATATTCCAAGACAATTGAATCAAACAATAGATGAAATAGCTAACATGGTGTTAGATTGGCATATATCACATCAAGCTACACATACATAAACATCTCATACATCCTGTCACAGCATATAGATAGAATAGACATCATCACTAACAAAACAACACATGTAAACCACATTTGGATCTCAAAAACATGTCTACTCATATATATATATGGGCCCCTCAGGCCATCCGAATGTTTACATACAAAAATATACATCGGCCCGCAGGCCAGTGCCACATCTCGGTACAAAAAATGGCTCACCAGCCTATATAATCAAAAAAGGTCTACCATATACATCATACATCAGGGTGCCTCTATCGCACCCCCAGCTACTCCTCCCTTAGGAGGAGGTGGTGGCCCACCCCCACCAGCCCTAGGCGGTGGTAGTGGAACATCCGCAAGACCCCCCTGCCCAGGCGGTAGGCGTCCGCTCATCATCGCGGCGAGCACAGATGCTCATTGCACTATACTCCGCCATGGTGGTGGCACTCCTATGCACTGCTCCAGGAACCCCTCGTCCTGGATGCGGATCCACATGCCCTCAGACACGTCCTGTAATATCGTCTCTAGACGACGACGTTTGTCATCAAAGTCAACTCCGGCTGCTGCTGCAGGAGCATGTGATGGTCCTACACCGGGATCGTCAAATCGGTGCCTCCTCACTGCCCTCTCAGGCCTTGCTGGGGGCCCCACGGCCTCATCTCGCCAACGCCTCTCTCCACGTGGCAATCTCTCTGGTTCTCGCTGAACCGACGCTCTCTGAAATTCCACCTCGCGCCCGCGCGGTGCTACATCTTCACATGCACCAAACACCAAACAAACGATTGTATCAGTGTCCACATCACATATGAACTGATATATCAAAACATAACATAAATCAAAACATATACAAAACTCAACATACCTCGGTGATCAAAAAACTCCCCAGGAGGAAATACCATGTCCGGGTCCCCCCGGAAGTCCACCCCAGCATAGGGGTATCGAATTATGACCTGCGGCATTTGCCGCCATATCTGTGTCGCCTGCATTGTGAAGTAATGCCCACCTTCGCCACTACCGTGGCGAACCAAAATCTGAGACCACCACCTCAGTCGAGGCTCTCACGCCCCAGGTGCCTCTAGAAGAACCCGTGGGCGCAGCATCGACACCCTCTCTAGAAACCAGGCTACCAAGATAGAGCCAAATGCAAACTCTCCGGTACCTGTGGACCGACAACGGTCCAACTGCGCGATCATCCGTGCGTGCAGTGTCAAACCCCAGGCGAACCGCTCACGGCCCACCACCACCCTCTCCAGCAACAACAGCTGGCCACCACTAATCCGTTGGGTCGCAAGTGACCCATACACCCGAACAATCATCGTCGCTATGCAACGATGCAGCAGGGAACCTATACCACTAATACTCACTACAGTCCCAGACATGTAGTGCTCTCCTTAGAAATATCGCTCGACGACCTCTGATAGGTGTGTATCCCTCGGCAGCATAGGCTTTTCCGGCAACGGTGTTCCCCGGAAGGGGAGCCCAGTCAAGAAATATATATCCTCCACCGCAGTGAAGGGGATCTGCTCTCCTCGCGCGAGGAAGCAGTGCAGATATAGGCTCCACATATGGAGCAGGAACTGGATTAAGTACTCCTGTGCCCGTATCAACAGGCACTCAAAAAACTTTAGCAACCCACTGGCTACTAAAGCCGCTCGAACCGCAGGCCCTGCATTGGCCACAGCATCTCGCAACTGCGACCAATATCGCTCATGCCACCGCACATCCATGGTCACTGATAGCCACCTGCACATCACACAGAGTCCTGTATCAACATATACAACCCCCAAATGCATCAAAAAGACTCAATTTTTCCACCCTTCAACCTTGCCTCCTAGGCGCGATTTTCCCACCCACAGGCGCGCACACATATGCACGCCTATTTATCTCACAGGCGTGCACCAGAGCGCGCCTGTTCACCATACAGGTTCGCCCTTGTGCGCCCCTGTACACCCCATAGGCGCACACTAATGCGCGCTTGTCCACCTCACAGGCGCGCCTTAAATTCCACCTCACGCGCACCAATGCACACTTATTCATTGGACAGGTGCGCACATATGCGAGCCTTCCACTGAATCGCCTGTGCATGTGGGCCCACATCCTACCAAAAAACCCCTAAAACCCTTTGTACGGATTCCCGTACTTACCTTGCCCAAAAATTAAAAACCTATTTCTATGCAGGACGATCAGACCACTAACCTGAAACTCGCACACCGTCAATCGGACACCTCGTGCTCCCTGAATCACCCAATCTCCTTTGAATCTGCTCGGAAAGTCACTGTAGAAGTAGGTACAAATGAGGTGGCAATGTGGGCCCTACAGCTATATATAGGCCTTTTGCCAAACTTCCACTCACCATTCTGGGAGCCCACGGCATCCATTTTTCGAGTCGTCTTCAGCCACGGGATCAGCATCCCGCCGCCTACATCACAGCTGTCCCTGGGCCACTTTTCATCCAGAGCCCTCGAAGCGCCTTTTTTTTTCATATCATGGCTAGGTACGCACGCGCATTGTCACATTTATCTAATACATGTTCATATCTTTGATTCTCTTCAGATATTGTTCACTTTGGGTATTTGGTTGTTTTGTGTGCAGGTACTTGATCATCATCTCTCAACATCATTCCTTCAGGTATATACTCAGCACTGGCATGTAGTCTCTCCCACTGTATTGCATTTACATTTCCAGTCACGCCCTCTAATATTGGCCTTTAGGATACCCATTTTTGGCTCTGCAGTACTCACACCTCTATTTTTGCATCTTCAGTACTGGCATCCGGTAGATTTCTTACCCACATGAGTTGTCTCATTCATAGCACCTTTTTTCACTTTTGACACTCATGCTGTTCTTCATTACCCTTCAGGGATGGGAGTCCCGGTAGTCTTTCATCATGTTGCAATTCACCCACATACTTCTTCTCCTCATTTTGCTAGCTTCCCATATGGACTCCCAGATCATTGCTTTATGCTTATGTTCTTTTTACCTACACCTCCGCAGGATCGCAAACCCACCATTTCATCCACCATCAGTTTGCCCATCTGCGAACCTATCTTCATTTCACCTACCTCATACAGAAACTCACCAATGGGGGCCCCACCCTTCATCAGTTTTCCAAGAAATTTCTGCCCTCCCTAGGGCACTCATTTCACACTGGGGCACCCGTTTCTATATTTGTACATTTTTCCACAATTATTCATTATTTATTGTACAAACGCCTTTATTTCCAGTTATTTGCTTTTGTCGTCACTGTTGGCGACCCGCTTTCCTTTTGGCCACACACAACCCATGTCACCCTTGGTTGGAGCATTACTTCTCATTTACCCTCACCGGCATCGTCTATATCTTCAGAGTACTACCCAGGTCACTTACCTTTACCCTCTGCATTTGTTCACATTGTCCCGCCTCTGGCACAACTTATTACTGATCCTGTCGTCCCCTTGACACTCGATCTTGTCACATGGTTGCGGCCACTCATTATATCATCTACCCTCCAACCAAGGGCAGTCTTGAGTCTTCCCACTTATGGACTTCGTCCATGTACCTCTGCCACTTCCTCACCTCAGTAGATTCCATGGAGCCCTTTTTCTTCTGGGAGTCGCATCCCCCTTTTGTCGACATCAACACAATTTTCCAGAAGGGCGACAATATCTTGAATCTCATTTTCCATTCAATGAGAGATCTCAGACGGCACAGGAGGAAACACCATTGCTCCCTGATGTCGTTGACCCCCATAACATTCGACGCCAACACTTTCTCATGTTACGGTGGGTCTTACTTTGCAACTATTGCAGTTATTCTTATCCTTTGCCGAAGACCTATGAACTTGGTCGGGCCATCAATGCCCACATCATCGTCGTTGCTTATTACCATGATCATTGACTATTGTTCAGAGTATGTTCCGTTCCAGAATTGTCTTTTTCCTTTATCATTACCACCCCCGAGGGCGCTGCAGTTGTCTACACCAACACTTCAGTCATCTTTTTTCAGAGTTACATAACACGAGCATGGGGCATGCCCGCCTCATTTGTACACAGTTGTATATTGTTACACACCTTCTGGCAGATTGTTTTATACAAGTTCCTTTCTTCTCCAAAAGATTGCTCTACACAGTCCCACTCTTGCTCTCCCTTACAACAACATTCTCAGTAAAAGAAACATTGATGGATTTCGGCTATACGTATGCTCCTAACCTCATCCATCAGGGGGCATCTGTTATCACTAAAATTTCGTCTGCACATGGTGACAAGAACTCCGCATCGTCAAAACAGGAATGAAGTCATTCATGGCACAGGATTAATTCCATAGCATTGCAAAAGCGTCAAAAACTATACAAAGTAACCAAAAATTGAAGGGCGCTTTACAGAATCTGGGTTCGCATGCACATGCACGGAACAACAATGTACCATGCGTGCATAAGTGCATGATGCGCGGTTGTGGGCACAAAAACTCGCGCACCTGCTAAACGACGCATTTATTGAAATTGGTCGGCCTCCCAACCACTAATGGATCAGCTCCCAAGCCGATTTGACATCAAATCTGAGATAAATCCGCATGGTAGGCTGGTCAAAGACCTAATTGAGCCCTAAAGAGCCCCTTTTCACACTCCAAAGAGGTTACATAATCACCCAATGCCATACTATAAAAAGCCATGAAGAAACATCATTTTCTCAAGGAATTTCATGTATTGTTATGCTGCTAAGATTGCTAAGGACTCATTCTTTGGCAATAACATGATTAGCACCATTTCATTGAGCTATCCACCTCTCTCTTGAGTGGATATGCTTTGAGTTATTTCACCACTATTTTCATCTTTCTCATTGTAAGGAGAGCAAGTTTGTGAGGGCCTCAAGAGCCTTCCTTTGGAGGAAGAAGGAACCACAGTTCCCTTTCTTCATTGTGCTTTGGATTTCATCAGTAGACCAGCTCAAAACATTGGTGATATTGGTCTTGTTGTCTTTGTTATTTACTTTTACATATGCTCATAGTTTTAGTTTATTTTCATTTATTTCTTGTTTATAGTTTTGTTGTTTCTCTTTCTAACTCTTTCCTCTACAGCTGTCATGCCTAGCAAGACCCAACTGGGCATGTAAGCACCCTTTATTTGCTCACCAAGTGACGAATTGGGTGCAAACAACATGTATGCGGGTGATGCATATTTTGCAGAGGCATACGAAGCAGCTGAGAATCCAGTTCTCAGAGATAGAAGCCCGTGGATGGATTACATGATCCAAAATGGACTATTATTCAGAGGAAATCAGTTATGCATTCCACATTGCTCCATGAGGGAGAATCTGCTAAAAGAAAAGCATAGTGGCGGATTAGCAGGACATTTTGGCCACGATAAGACATTTGCAAAGCTGAGTGAAGACTATTTATGGCTGAAGATGTGAACAGATGTCAATAAGTTTGTTGACAGGTGTAGAATTTGCCAACATTCAAAGGGCAGAAAGCAGAATGCGGGATTCTATCAATCATTACCCATACCTGAGAGGTCGTGGGATGAAATCAACATGGATTTCATATTAGGATTACTGAGGACGCAAAGAGGACATGATTCGATCTTTGTGGTGGTTGACAGGTTCTCTAAAATGGCACATTTTATTCCATGCCAGAAGACCAGCGATGCGACTCATATCACAAAAATTTTCTTCAAAGAGGTTGTTAGACTTCATGGTTTACCTAGAAGCATTGTATCGGACAAGGATACAAAGTTCATTGGACATTTCTAGAGGACACTCTGGAAGAAGATGAGAACTAACTTGATGTTTAGTTCAGCCTATCATCCTCAGATGGATGGGCAAACAGAGGTTGTAAATAGAAGCCTGGGAGATTTGTTAAGAAGCCTAGTGACAGAGCACCACAGCCGCTGGGATAATGTGCTGCCACAGGCAGAATTTGCTTACAACGATTCAGTGAACATAAGCACAAGAAAAAGTCCATTTCAGGTTGTATATGGGAGGCATCCAAGAGGAGTATCTGAGCTGAGGGATTCAGAGAAGATAATGACAAAGAGCGCAAGCGCTGAAGAATTCACAGAGGCGATGGAAGAACTTCACAGCAGAGTGAAGCAGCGATTGCAGGAATCAAATCAGGAATATAAACGCAGAGTGGATCAACATCGGAGACAACTTCAGTTCAAAGTTGGTGATCTAGTTCTGGCACATTTGAGGAAGGAAAGGTTCCCAAGGGGAACATACAACAAGTTAGAGATGAAAAAGATTGGGCCATGCAGAGTCTTGAAGAAATTCAGAGAAAACGCGTATGAGATTGAGTTGCCGGATGAGATCGGAATATATCTGACATTCAATGTCTCGGACTTATATCCATATAAGGCTGAGGAAGTAGGAACTGGAAGTGATGAACATCCAGAAATCTAGTGGCAGAAGTAGATGCCGATTGCATAAAGGCCACAGATGGAGTGTATACTTGACAAGAGAGTCAGCAAAAGAACTAGACGGAAGCAATACTTCGAGTATCTGGTGAAATGGAAGAATCATCCAGTGGAAGATGCCAGCTGGGAGACAGAAGCAGTTACCCAAAAGAATGGACAGACCGTGCAGGAGCTCATGGACAGGAGCCCATGAAAGTTTTCAAGCCGAGGAGTATGATGCAGGAGCATCGCCAACTCAGCAAGCGAGCCAGCACATCAAGCGAAAGTTTAGCTGGATAAACAAACCCAAATTTTGAAAAGTGCTTTGGGATTGTAGCGCAAGTCTTAAATGATCCTTTATGAAGGAGTGCCTTTTGTATATTGTATCAGACCTTGAGCCATACGCTCTTGTCTGAAATAGATAGGAGGCATTTAATAGATTTAATGTAGGTAGATACGATTTATTTCCAGATTAGACAGTTTTAGAGTATGAGAGGGAAAAAGGATATAGACACCTTCATTGTATCATTGTAACATTATCCATAAGTAGCATTTAGAAGAGGAGAGCGAACAGAGAAAACTATGAAGAACACCCATGTACAGAAATTTGAATTAATAGAAGAAAGTTTTGATTCAAGTTCATGGCTGGTGTTGTTTCTCTGTGTAGATTGTTTATGTGTTCATGAATGTTTGTTTTTCTGGTTATGCATTTTCTTTGAATATGTTGTGCATGTGATTTCAGGGTTTAAACTGACGTCTGAGAGGAGAGAATAAGTTTCAATTGTTTCTCTGTCTGAGCCAGGAGATTCCTACAAAGAGTGCAGTTGAATTCATCTGCGAGTGCGTTGATGAGGGCTCGATAGTTTAACTTTTTGATCTTACTTGTCTAGGATTGAGAGTTGGTTGTTGAAGTCGTGCGGAGAGTGCATAGGTGGAAGAATAAGTCTCAGTTGTTAATCTAAGAAAAGAAATCTAAAGACTGATGCTGCAGGAGTTGCGCAGCATCTGAAGGATTCAACACTTGGGAAGTTGTTGAATGTCGAGCGTAAGTAGTGTGCGTAAATCCCTCTGAAGGAGTAAGAGTGGAAAAGCTCAGGAGGTTTAGCACTTTCGGGATATTGTCGAAAGTAGAGTGCAGGAGTTTTATACGGAGGAAGGTTCGAGCAGGAGCCACAAGCGCAGGCTTTGAAGGACAAAGTGCGAGAAGGAATACTTAGCCATTTTCGAGAAATCTCCAAAGGAGGAGGAATCAACGGCTAGGATTCACCAAAGGAAACAGCGAAATCCTATAGGCTGATAGATCTCAGGAAATTTGTGCAGGGTTAAGCCTGGAGGATCAGAGAAGATCCCAGAGATTCAGAGTTTGGGATATCGGGGTTTCTATGGTCGTGGAACTCTTATAGAAAGAAATCACGATCTGTGATTTCTCGAAGGAGCCTCAACCGTTGATTTCAGTGGGGACACGTGGCAAGAGATCCCAAGGATCATGGATCGGAGCATCGGGTTTCCGAAGACAGAGTCCTTGTATGTTGACATCGTGATTTGCAATTTCCCGACACAGTAGGAGCCGTTGATCTGCAAGACGCATGTCCAAGGATCTGGAAGAGTTGGGGTTCGACATTTCGGGGTTCTCGGTGTCATGAGAATCGTTGCAGGGGGAGTTCCGAAACTCTGAAACGCGATAACTACGCAGCCACAGTGCTGAGTGGAGGACAGGTGGCATCGGCATATCGTGAGCTTGGAGGTTCGCGATTTGGAGCCACAAAAATTTGCGTCCAAGTTTACGAGGTCACGAGAGGAAATATTGTGGCAACCATCGATTAGCATGTGGGCCCCAGAGTGCAGAAAACGGGGACAGGTGGCATCGGAGATCGGGGATCAGATATCACAGGGGCGTGAATTCTTCGCATTGCAAATTCATGAACTCCGAAGATCCGATGGAGAAAAGGGGTTTTCTCTCGTGGACCGAGAGGTCACATGTGAAAAGGGATTAGCCGAGGAGAGCTAAGGATTGGAGAGAGGCAGTATCGAGGATCGGGAATCAGGGACTTTTGAGGTGAGTTGTTTACAATCTCGCAAAAGACGATTTTCCAATAGGAACAATCCCAACCGAAGCAGGGAAATCGTGAAGGGAATATCCATCGGGTTTCAGGGATTTTGAGGCACGAGTACAGGACTCGCAATCTTGCGAGGTCCGATTCTATGATAGGCAAAAGAAGATCGTCAGGTGATCACTCTATGGGTGTGGAAAAGTCCCGATAAGGGATTTGAGGAGCACTTGAGCTCTTCAGGCCTAGGAAAAAGAAGGTCCTGGTGGAAGCAGACGTGCCCTGGGTGGTCGTTGTGTTTTTCAAATCAAAACCCTAAGGGGAGGAGGCTCATTCCAGTGTAGCTAAAGCTAGGCCTCATGCTCCTCCCTCTTTCCTTAAGACTCTTAGGAAAAAATAGTTAGCTATAAAACATAAATCTATGGCTTAAAAGTGTTGTTTGGGGCCAAGGCTTTTCAAACCCTAGGTGTAAAATTAATTACGCCTAGGATGTCTTCTTTCTTCAATTTATGTTTCAAACTAACTCAAGAGAAAGAGGAACTAGTGTAGCAATGGCTAGGCTAGGTTCTTCTTAATCAAATGGCTAAACAAGTATTTATCATGGGGACATGAAGCAAGGACCTACTTGTGTGCTTGCTCCCTAGGGTTTCAATGATTAAGCATAAAAATAACAA
>ML787938.1:0-25998 GCA_009831015.1 Picea engelmannii | reverse complement strand
GGGGACTTATTGATAGAAGTATGGTCTGTTATGTTATAAGAGTGTTGAATATAGATAAGATTTCATCATAGGTCTTTGGATGCTTCTAATTGTAACCCCTCAAAAGTTGAACCAAAGTCATGTTGGTTGTCTTTGTCTATGGATGGAAAGTTGTATATATGTTCAAATTGGTATCCATCTTTTCCCAAAGTGTAGTCCAAAAGGAACTGAGAAATATGGTATATGTATTTGAGATGATGCTCCTTGGTATCCCAAAGTGCACCTAGACCTATTCAAAGAACACGTTTGATGCTTCTTGTTCTTTGATGATATTTTTATAAGGAATATGAATGCACATCTTGTTGAACCTATCAACTACCACGAACATATAGTCATGTCCCTTCTTGTACCCGAAAAATCCATGGAAATGCTTTCCCAGGGTCAAGTGGGTACAGGTAAGGGATGGTATAAACCTTACTTTCTATTATTGGGGTTGTTGGTACAACAAATTACATATCCTCTAATATACCAAGCAACATCTTCTTTCATTTTGGGCCAATACACATACCTTTATAAGTTGGCAACTGTCTTCCCAGCTTCTCTAATAAGCTGTAATATTTCACCTTTAAGGGCATCGAGATTGTCTACCTTGTAGAGAAACCCCTTCTGGAGATGATATTCAGTCTTACTGTTACCTACTTAGACATGAATTTGGCCCTATAGTTGTCGAAACACCTCTTTAAAGTCATCATCTTTTGTGTATACCTCTTTGTATGCATCATGGGTAAAAATCTCCATGTGCATAAGAGTTCCTAAAGATGTAATATTGGATGTGGGTGGCCTTGAAAGCATACCTGCCAACTTATTAGTGATACCCTTGCTATATTTCATGACTAGATGAAATTGCTACAAAAACCCCATTCACTTGTAGTGTATGGTTTGTTGAAGCTTACTTTGGGCCTGCAAATATTGCAATGGATAGTGATTTATTTGGATAATGGTTTCCTTGGCCATTAGATAATGCTTCCAATTCTTAACAACCTAAACCAGGGCATAGAGTTCCTTATCATATGTAGGGTAGTTCAAGACTCCCCCATGAAACATTTCATAATGATAACATACTCACTTACCTCCTTGCATCAAGACCACTCCCATAACATATCCACTTGCATATGTCTCCAATTTGAAGGCTTCTACAAGTTAGGAAATGCAAGGATTGGTGCTTGACTAATCTTTCATTTCATCTCATCAAAAAATTTCTACTACTTCTTTCCCCACTGGAAACTCTTACCACTAGTTGTTATGGAATGGAGTGGCACATCGACCGCTAAAAAGGATTCTATGAACTTCCATAGGTACTGCACTACCCCAAAAAAGATCCTAACATCAATGAAATTAATAGGAACTAACCACTTGAGTATGGCCTTCGTCTTCGTGGGATCTATCTTGAATTCCCCTCCGGTGATCATGTACCCCAAATGCACCAACGACTAGTGAGAAAATTCACATTTCTTGAGGTTAGCCAACTACTGATGCTTTTTCAGAGTCTCTAACACCTACATGAGATGTGAGATATGCTCTTCCTAGGTAGAGATATAAATCAATATGTCATCCAAATACACTATTACAAAAGGATCTAAATAGGGATGAAACACATCATGCATGAGTCACATAAATGTAGTTGGAGCATTACATAAACCAAAATGCATTCCCAACCATTTATATAGACCTTTCATTACCTTGAAGGAGGTCTTCCAGGTGTCTTCTTCTTTAACATGTACTTGGTGGTATCTTGATTTGAGATCCAACTTAGTGAAGTACTTGGCATGCTACAATTGATCTCACAAATCATTGGTCCTGGGTATAGGGTATCGATTCTTCAATGTGATGTTGTTCAAATATTTTTAGCTGATAAAACATTCACCAAGTCCCATCATTCTTGGGTACTATGATGATAGGTGATCAACAAGGTAAGACGCTTGGTCAAATTACTCCCTACTCCAAAAACTACTACAACTATTTCTTCACTCTTTCTACTTCTAGAACATACTATCTATATATCCCAATATTTGGTAATGGGGATTCAAGAAACAATGTATGTACCTTATGCTCAACTTCCCTCTTAGGTGGTAACCCTTTAGGCTTCTGGAACACTCCCCCATATGCCCTCAACAACTCCTCCAACTAATGCTTCTACTCTTTAGTACATCCCTCCAAGGATGCCTTTACTCTGATCAATTAATCAATCAATTAATTCTCTGTTAAGAACAACAATGCATACTTCTTACTAGAACTAGTCAACCTTTTGGCTTAGTTGTCACTTACCAGAGAGATATTTGACTTACCTTTATGTGTGTTGATAATGTAATATTTCCTATCTCTAATCAGGTGATACTAGTTTTCTCTCCTCATGAAGATCACATCCCTCATATACACGTAGAGGTGTCCAAACACTACACCACACACATTAAGGGATGGTACATCCAAATCCACTTCATCAAAAAAATATACACTTGTAGCAAATTTGGTCTTACATTATTCGTGACCTTGATTTTTACATCCTTTTTTACTCATCCCAACAGATATGGGCTAGGATGATCATGAATTTCCAACCCAAGCTTGCTGACTAGATTGGTTTGTTATGAGGTTGGCCTATGAACTAAAATTGAATAGAGCATTTACCTTGGTCTTTTTTGTTAGATTTTCTGTTACACATTATTTTTGTCACCCTAGTAACCACTGATGATATGTGTATAACCAATTATAAGAAAGACCATTTTCATATTCCCTGAAGGCTATTGAAGAAACAAGACTTTCCCTGAGAGGTGAAATTACCTTTTCCTTATTGAAAAACCATATCAAGAGAGATCATCACACCTTTCCAGTGTTAAGGGTGCGACGATGTCAGATCATCACATGTTGCACCACAGTGGCTTGTGACATCGTCGCAGGTTGCTCATGTTTAGGGTGCGATGATGTTTAAACGAAGGAAAAAGAAGAATTTATCGAAGGTTCTAGAATGGAATCTTCGAAAGGATGAAGTGGCCTCCGATTAGCTTGAATCTCACCCGCTTCTATGATTTAGTGGGATCATCCTAATCCCTTCTTCTTCACTTTATATAAGAAGGGATCTCTCATGAGAAAGGCTAGGTTGGATTATGCATGAATAATTTTGTTGAAGATTATACTTGTGATATCTGTTCTTTAGCTTCCCAAGTCAGGTTGTGAATACTCTTCATCAAAGGAATTGGATCAAAGGTGTGTGTGTTGAGGAAAAGTTCCATTGGAAGGGACCTTGCAAAATCAAGGTATAGGTTGTATTCTCCACTTTCATCAATATAATGCAGTGATACATTTCTTCCCTATAAAAGTGTCTCCATTTTTATTGCATAACTCCTTGATCTTATGCATAGGTTTCATTGGAATATATATATCGTTGCTCTCTCTCTTTGTTGGCTTGTGCTTCTTAACAGGTTCAACATCCCACAAATTTAAGGATGGATCAAAGACGACACTAGCGAGGATCAAACTACATTTAAACAGTATGTCATTTATCCCTCATTGAACTAGTTTACATTACAGTGAAATCTAAGGAGAAGCTTGTATTCTGCTATGTTTTGTTCTAATTTCTTGTTAAAGTTAGGGAGATTAGTTTGTGTCAGCACTGACCGATTTTTCCAGTAAAAAAATTGGTGACCATACTAGGGAATGTCCTATTTTTGTGTTTTCTTCCTTTTTGATTTTGGCTTGCCTGCTTTTGGTTGGTTTTTCATTCTCTAAGTCATTGGGTGATCCATGTTGACTCTCAGGTCTTCAAAGTTCATTGAAAAAGCTTGTCCTCTGTTCATTTTTTCTTAATTTTTAGTCATCATCGCACCTTGCTGGGAAAACCAGTGCGACGATGTCGCACTGTGTATTTCTATTGCCTCTGTATCCTTCTGCTTCCTGAGATGATTCTTGAAGAATTGTTTTGAGTGACAATCAATTTTTCTCTTTGCCTAGATTTTTTATCATTTCTTGGAGTGAAGTTTTGGTCCTATTGAATGATTATTCACACTTTGGTTTGCATTTTTTAACTGATTTTGATCATTTCTCAAGTGTTGAGAGTATTTTTCATAAGCCTCAAAGTTCTATCTTTCACTTATTGTTGCAAGGGTATAATCTCTGGGTTTCATCCTTGATTTCTTGTCAGTTAAGTTGTTAATGATTTTTTGCGAGTTTTGGATTGTTGTTGATTAGAAAATGATTCTTGATTTTATTAAACAAATAAGTTTTCTTGTTTTTACATATTTGGTTGCATTATGAGTTAAGTTTGGGGAATTGTGTTGTGAGTGCATTCATTTTCTTGAACAACTTTTTTTTTTTTTGATTCAGATCTATGTTTTTATTTGAAAAGAAAAAGAATTGAAAATTATCTTTCTATTTGTAGTGTCTAGAAGAAACTTTTTGAATTCAATCTTTTGTTTAAAAAGAGAAAATTGGAAAATTTGATAGCTTTGATTGTTTGACATCAAGATTGTTCAAACTTTATAGGAATTGTATTTCACAACTTGTTGTATTCTGGCAAAAAGAAAACCTTCTCTCTTATGTAATTAGAGTTCATTGAACAAAAAGATTGCATATCATCTCTCTTTGCGTATTGTTGAGTCAAGTTCAATCACTTCATTAGTTTCATCTATGCTTCCTTTTTGAGTTAAACAACAACCATTAAAATTAAGCATAATTTAAAATTTATCTAGTAATTTTTATTTTCTATAACTCTTATACACCAACATTAGCTAGGGATAGCGCTTTGGAATAGGTTGTAAGGAATACTCTCCAAAGCATCAAAACACACAATAATATCTTGTGATGGGGAGAGTTAAATCCACTTGCTACATTTTTCCTTGGGAAGCCCTTCTAACACAAGGGTCAATCACGAGGTCGCATTAAGGCCATCATAGTTACTCACCATGCTTTGTTGGTCCTAGTGTAGTGAATACGCATATTATTGGGGCTCACTTGAGAAGAAAATCATGTGCGGACCTTCTCGAGAAGATTTCGAGATTAGATACCTTGCCCTTGCACATATATCAGACTGTTGATTGCTTCCCTAGGCATCATTGTCGTAATTGGTAACCTTAGTAGCCTATCTCTTTAGGGTCTTCACATGAGGTGATTGTGGAGGGGAAAGTCTTCATGATACTTGGAATTGACATTGGCTAAACTCACTCGGGCTCCTTGGAGTGTATACCCGTGATTATGTGTGGGAGCTTGCACCAGGGTGTAAATTTAGTAAGCAGGCAGTCAACATAACTTTTCCACCCACTTTATCCCAACCCCTTCTTGTCTTGATCTCACGAAATTGGATTTCATCACCAATTAGTGATTTCCAAATAAGAAGGTTTGTTTGTATGCTTGATATCTAGATTTTATTAGTGAAGTGTTGTTTGTTTTCTTTAGTTGGCCATAGACCTTTTTTATTCTTTATTGGGTGTGGTCAATATCAGCCCTTGCTGTTCACGTAGGATGCAAGGATTTCCTCTGGAAGAACTGGAAGAATACGCCCCCTTTCTTCCTAATTCACTTGAGGGTCTTTCTCTAGAAGGAGCAATCAATAACGACATATTCTTTGTGATCGAGATTTCTACTCCATTGGTTGAATCATCACTCCCTATAAATTCATTATTGAATTTTATTCAAGACACAATTTTTCACTAAATAAACCCTTTGGGAGACGTTGTTGATGAAGACTATACTAGAATACCTTCGGGACCTTTCGTAGAGTCCGGTGTGGATGATACACCATTTCACAGTAAATTATTTAGAACCCCAGTTCAAAATTATGGAATTTTTAATCCTAGTTCAGTCCCAGTACGTTCTTAACACAATAATTTTGATAAACTAGGTATGAGTCCAAACCAACCTACGTCATCACACATACCTATTACTTATACTTATTATACAATACCTATGAACCATTTTACTAGCATGACAAGTAATTTTGTTACGGTTTCAAACCTGTTGTTGGTTGGTACACATACAATTCTTCGACTCCAACTCACTAGCTCTACCACTGTTACGAGGGAAAAACTCTCTATGGCCAAGGGTAAACCACAACAAACAGGTATGACTGCAGAAATCAACTCAATTCCATTATATGTTATAAAAACTAATGTGCAAGATAAGAAAGAGGCCTACCTCAATCCAACGTTCGATGGTGTTCCACCATTGAGCACTTCGACCCAAAGATTTATACCTGCAACAAGTTCTCAACACAAAAGAAGAGCAAGTACATAGTGATACTATAAAGGGGTTATCACATTAGATAACATAATCCATTAATAAACATTACAAACATGCCCATGGATAATAAGCATATATTTGCACGATACCAATAAGACGAGAAAGGAGTATTTCTATTAATAATTGATCAGCAGAAGTGACATAATTACAAACTTCAGTGTCGGTATGGTTCGAAACCAAGAAACCAAGTTCCTTCCAACTGGGCCTCCACCACTTCAATCCTCCACCAAAGGCAAGCTCATAGAAGAGAGGCAATGAGGTTCTCTCAACAATAGGGAAAGAGCTTGGGGGTTGAACATTGTGTTCAAACTTGAGGGACAAAGGGATGCAGACTCAATATGAAGTAATTTCTCCAAAGTAACTTTGCTCTCAAATTTGAATGCTTTCTCCTTTTTTCCATAGCTCGGAATTGCTCTTTTATAGTCTTCAAAATGCAACTAAAGGGCCGAGTCAGAATGTTTCCAGTATGTGGAAGGCCAAGGATCAGAGATCTCCTATCGTGACATGGAAACTTGACTCCATTTTGTATTTTTTGGCACAAATCCCAATGTACACGAGCTGTAGTGGAGTATCCAACACATACAAATGATGTATAGCAGATAGGGTGCATAAAACTGTGTATTTTTAGCTCTGGATTCATCAAAAATGGATGACAAGTCTGCATAGGGAAATGGAAAAAGGCCCTCTGTGCAAGATAGCAATGGTGAGGAAAATCTTGCTATAACAGATGCCCCCTAATGTGTGAGATCAGAGGAGTATCTGTGATGACTTAAATACATTATAAATAACCCAGGAGTGGAGTGGTAGAGAACCAGTTGGACGAATTCGATTGTTCATTACATTTTGTATTGACTTTGCATACATGGCTGCCAAGAATACAATGCAGATCCATGTGGAAAATATACCAAATAAGTGTCCATGGCCATGAATAGGAAAATAAAAATGCAGTTATATGCCAAAAGATGTCATAGTCACGAACAAGGCCCAGTGAAACCAGTCTCAAAACTAATCTGAAGATATTTGTATACCATGGAGTATAATCTTGATCTCTGATGATCACTGCAGTCATATAGGTACTGGTCCAATAAAAAGGAAGCAACAACTTAGGAAAGCTGCGACCAAATAGAGATGTCTTCAAGTCTTCTACATTATCCGCCAAGGGTGCAAGTCTACATCATGTGAATAAAGGAGTTGAGGTTGAACATAATGAGACATCGTTTGATTATCGGTCATTGAGGTATACCATTAAAAAACATGAGACAACCTACCAATAATGAAAGTAGGTATCAAGACACTGAGTACATTCCTACAAGTGTGAATAAAGGAGTCGATGTCGAACACTTGAGGAATCCATTGATCGAGATACATTGATGTATTCTCATCTGTCAATGGCGAGAGAGCCTGCCACTAACGACTGCAAGACTCAAGGTACTCATAAAACTCTAGGTCCCATATCCAGAATAAATGAGTTGAGCTCGATGGAAAGAGACCCACTGAAAGGAGAGAATTAAGGAATCTCTCATCAGTCAGCACGAGGAACAAAGAAGGAGCTTCATGATTTGGTGGAGATCGGACGAAGAACATGTTCATGAACCAACAACCCTATGCATCTTTCACATGTACCAAGTGCAAGCGGTATACGAAAAAGACCCTCTGAATAATAGCCAATGATGAAAACTGTTGACAAAGGCGAGGAAACCACCAATAAGGCTAATGGCATCCAAGGCACTGCACGAATCCCAAAGTGTGAATAGATGTCTTTCCGTCGAACACAAGGGAAACCACTCAGTCAACGACCAATGATGAAATGTCAATTGTTGGGTTCAAGGTGACCTACCAATGATGAAAGTAGGGCTAGGGTGCATGATAAGACCATAGTATCATGTGATTCTGAGACAAATTGAGGGTATGGCCGACATGCAAAGTCAAGAGTTTTGAGGAATGGTCGACACATGTTGATATACTTCCTTTGAACAAGAGCATGAGACATGTGGTGGAATTTGGTAGCATAGACTCAATGATGTAACTATTTGTTGTAGGAGGCATCAATAATGTTCTCTATAGGGACTGGAAGAGTAACCAATAGGTAGAGAAAAAAGTTGTAATGAGATCAGCTTCCTAAGGCCATGCTAAACCCAAAATTATGATGATACGAGGACTCAATAATTTTATGCTCTGTTCAAAGGCGACATGACTGCTGCCAATTATAATATAGTACTCCCTTCCCACCCGTCTTTTTTTTTTTTCATAACAAATGAATGTTATGATACATAGGAGGAAACGAGTGTCGCAAGTAAGAAAAACTAGTTCCAGCAGTGGAACGTACCTATGATTAATGCAAAGGAAATGCATGTGGGAGATGGACACTCGGGGTGATGTTCCCTCTAGGGTATAGGGTGTCAAATTGTGAAGGATATAAACAAGGCTCTGCTTGGTTGAGGATGAAAAAATTGCTTAGGCAATCTCTTTATAACGCAAAGCGAGAATCGACAAAAGGCTCAATATTGCAAGCAAGGGAATGAGATGCAGTCACAACTTAATGCCAAAAAATGTCCTTTTTATGTCTTTTAGTCTACTTGGTGTGAAGAAGGGATAAACTTGTGCCAAATAGATGTCTTTTCAAGTCCAATTTACGAGTGTGAAAAATACAACTTCACTCAACGATCTTTTCTATTTTTGGTAACGAGTCAGAAAAGAGCTTAACTAAGACTCATGACCTTTCAAATCCAATTTAATGAGTGTGAAAGGGACAAATCACTCGGAAATATTTTAGGTTTTTAGACAAGTCAGAAAAGAGATTAACTAATACTCACGACCTTTCAAATCCAATTTAACGAGTGTGAAAGGGACAAATCACCCGACAATGTTTTCAATTTTTTTTAAACGAGTTGGAAAAGAGCTTAACTTAGACTCGTCAGGGAGATTCTAGGTGGCAAGTCACGAGGGAGGCCAAGGCTCCCATGTGGACCTTCTGTGGAATGTCGGTATCTTACTAAGAACCAACACAATCTTGGGAAGATCCAAAGCTCTCCAAGTCAAGGAGAGAAAAGTGATAATAGAGGTTATCATCTCCGTGTTGTATCAGATAATGTATCTTCCTAGAAAAGACATAGGCAGAGGCATTGGATACCCCACCAGACCATCCCAATCAAAGGGAACCTCGTCAAGACTTGGAGGGAGAGAATTCGAGAAGATTAAAAATCTCTCTTGTTCAGAAGGTGAAGTACTAGAAATTCTAAGGACATGGCATAGAAGGTATAGAACTAGAACCAGAAGAGCAGGATCGACCAAAAATTGCATCGATGCGACTACTCCCTTAGACTTGTCACTCTCCAAGAGAAGAGTGGGGTCGACCGAATATTGCATCAACATGACCACTTCCTCAACCATTGGTTGAATAGGATGCAAGACAACAAGGTCAAGAGGTGCGTCACCCCCAAAAACAAGAGTGTTTTCAGTTGAATATTGCATCGAAACAACCGTTGGTTGAACAATATGCAAGACAACAAGTTCAATAGATGCATCAAACCCTAAAGGAAAAGGGATGTCAGCCGAATATTTCATCGGCATGACTGTTGTATCAACCGAAGAAGGAATAGAGTGTTGTGAAACCATAGATGCCTTAGAACCCGAAGGGCCCTTAGGTGAGCCCCACGCTTCTGGTATCCCAACATTAATAGGACACAAACGAGTAAGGCAACTTCTTTCATAAGTCCTGCAAAGGAATCTAGGCTTACGTCTGAGACCTCTAGGATTCTCAATCATATGAATTCCCCCAACATGACTTGCAGTGGTTGGTGACATGCTCCCAGCATGACTTGCAGAGGCTCGTAGAAAATCTCCAACATGACTCATAGAGGTTGGCGATGGATCCCCAACATGACTAGTAGAGGTTGGCGATGTATGTGCAGTGTGACTGGCAGTGACCAGACATGTGCCCCCAGCATGAATTTTAGTGGCTGGTTGCAGGTCTTCAACATGACTCGCAGAGGTTGTCGACCAATCTCCAACATGACTAGCAGAGGTTGGTGATATAATGCCAGTATGACATGTAGTGACTAGACTTTTTCCTCTAGCATGACTTGCGGCGACTGGTTGCAAGTCTTCAACATGAATCGCAGAGGTTGTCGGCCAATCTCCAACATGACTATTAGAGGTTGGTGATGTAATTCCAGTATGACATGTAGTGACTGGACTTGTGCCTCCATCATGACTTGTAGCAACTGGTTACAGGTTTTCAACATGACTTCCAGAGGTTGTCGACCAATCTCCAACATGACTAACAGAGGTTGGTGATATAATTCTAGTATGACACATAGTGACTTGGCTTGCGGAGGTGGTGAATTTTCGCATTTGAGACCAAAGTCCAAGGAAAGATTGGTTCTGAGAAATTGCAGGCTAGGAAGGATCCTGGTTTACACCCTGTCCCTATCCGACAGGATAATATCCACCTCCATACTGATTCATAGAGGGTTGTAGGGGCATCGACACTGAGGAAGTTTCTTGTGAAGAGAAGGCATCATGAAAAGGGTTACTCATGTGAGGATATATGTTTCCCCCAGATGAAGGAACTCCGTGAAGGGGGTTTCCTATACTACAAAAATAACTTCCCCTAGATGAAACACTAGAGGACAGATGGAGGTCAGCCATGGGAAAAGTGTTCGCAGGAACCGACATGGCGGAAGAAGGATAAGTGGAAGGAGTGTAATAAGTAGAATGATTGTATAGTTGGGCACTTACTTCTTGCATAGTGGATTCATAGGAAGGAAGATTCCAACTTCTTACCATAAGAGGTGTTTGAAGGATATGACTCCCACCAAACGAAGAGGGATAATAAGGAGGCATCATGCCCCCAAACCCAAAACTTGTATTCGCATAAGGAAGCGAGACAGAGGATGGTAAGTGCGAAGACATATCAGACATACCATGAGAAAAATGATTAGAGACCCAAGGCATTGACTGAGTACCATAATTATGCATACCATTATAGAAAGCAGAGGGANAACAAGGGAGAAAAAGGAACTCCATTATCCATGATAAAAAAGACTCAACACAAAATCCTATGGTCAACTAATAATAAAAAAGCACACCAAAAAGTCAAATGGATAATATGCATGAAAACGGGCTAAAGTGGTTGAGTGGCCTCCCTCGCTAAAGAAGGTATGTCTCGTCCAAGAGGGACATGAGACTCCCCACTAAAGTTTGGAGGTAACAAAATCAATTATAGGGGCCCTTGTGGATTTAACAACCAGTCGGTCAGATCCTCACATAGAGGTAATCCTCCATAAAGGTTGCATGTTGTGCAACCCCTATCTGACCCAGGGTACAAGCAGAATAACCCCTACAAGTAACCTATGAGATACCTAAGTCAAGAAACTAATAAACCACTGTATAACCAATGCACAGATGAGAATTCGTAAGTCCAGATCACCATATGGGCAGGGTAGCAAAGCCTGAAACCTTGAAAGCACCACCTCCCACAGAGGTATGGGTACTAGCAAGATCCCTAAATATGAATAAATCCATAGAAATATCTCTGACACTAGGTGAGTATCCAGGGGTTATCCCTTCAACTAACTTCACATGACCTCATGATTAACTCTGGTGTGAGCGGAGCCTCATGATCTTACCAATTATACAATGGACTTCTCAAATCCCTATCTCAGACACATATGTTGATTTAATTTCCTTGGAGAAGTTTACTCACAAAATCCTATTCCAAGGCACTAAATCCTAGACTAGTTTGTGCACCCTAAAGATAAAATCGTGACTAATCAATTTTAGTTTAAAGCGTAAATTTTATTGTCCGCGATTACTCAAAAGGGTATGGAAGTGAAACTCATGATGTTATGACTCTACAAGAAAATAAATATGAATATAATGCAAAGTCTATCTTTAACTTTTTCAATGAATGATATGCTAATAAAACAATGCAATTTTCAATTTCAACTTTGCAATTCAGAAGTAAAATGCAATCTTTCGCTAAATGCACTAAGCTAATGATAAAGGTTCAAAGACAAAAGTGCTAACCAATGCAAAATGCCTATTTTTTGTATTTTCAATATATTAAAGAGAAAATGCATGGACTGAAAAGTAACCTGATATATAAATTCTACTGTGTATAAAYRAAATAACTCAAGCATACTACCAAGCAACCAAGCAAACAACCCATGGTTCAAGGACAAATAAAAAATGAAAAACAATGAGAAATACTACGCCCAAAAATTCAACTCCAAATAGGTTTCATGTCATCCYAGAGAAGCTCAACAKGCACTACAGAGACCTAAGAAGGCTCARCAAACATCAAATCCCACCCAACAGTCACTAAACCAAGMAAACAAGCAAGGGAAAGTGGTATACACGACTGTTCAGGAGAACAATGCATATATAYGCAGCTTGCAGTGAGACAACACGCGTATATACATGACTGACAAAGMAAAAGGAGYGTACAGGMTTTWAAACAAGGCCAGGCAAGAACAAAAAGGCTGAAAACTCAAACCCAGAGTGAACAGAATATGTCAAGYAGTGATAYGAGAAGAAACACAAAGGAAAAAGAGCAAYGCAAGAAGAAAAAGTACTTCAACCCTTAGAAGGAAGATCTCTCCCCAGTGGAGTCACCAATTCTGTTACGAGGGAAAAACTCTCTATGGCCAAGGGTAAACCACAACAGACAGGTATGACTACATAAATCAACTCAATTCCATTGTATGCTATATAAACTAATGTTCAATATAAGAAAGAGGCCTACCTCGATCCAACGTTCGATGATGT
This sequence comes from Picea engelmannii, assembly GCA_009831015.1. NCBI lineage: Eukaryota > Viridiplantae > Streptophyta > Pinopsida > Pinales > Pinaceae > Picea > Picea engelmannii. Next base: position 12,963 of record ML787938.1, on the reverse strand, counting down.
TCCACCGTTGAGCACTTTGACCCAAAGCTTTATACCTGCAACAAGTTCTCAACAAACAAGCAGAGCAAGTAGATAGTGATACTATAAAGGGGCTAGCACATTAGATAACATAATCCATTAATAAACGTTACAAACATGCCCATGGATAATAATCATATATTTTCACGATACCAATAGGACGAGAAAGGAGTATTTTTATTAATAATTGATCAGCAGAAGTGACAACATTACAAACTTCCATGTTGGCATGGTTCGAAACCAAGAAACCAAGTTCCTTCCAACTGGGCCTCCACCACTTCAATCCTCCACCAAAGGCAAGCTCATAGGAGAGAGAAAATGAGGTTCTCTCAACAATAGGGAAAGAGCTTGGGGGTTGAACACTGTGTTCAGACTTGAGGGACAAAGGGATGCAGACTCAATATGAAGTAATTTCTCAAGAGTAACTTTTCTCTCAAATTTGAATGCTTTCTCCTTTTTTCCATAGCTAGGAATTGTGCTTTTATATTCTTCAAAATGAAACTAAAGGGCCGAGTTAGAACGTTTCTAGTATGTGGAAGGCCAAGGATCAGAGATCTCCTATCATGACATGGAAACCCGACTCCATTTTGTATTTTCTAGCACAAATCCCGATGTACGCGGGCTATAGTGGAGCAGCCTACATATACGCATGTTGTATAGCAGATAGGGCACATATATGTGGAAAACTGTGTATTTTTTGCTCTGGATTCATCAAAAAGAGATGAAAATTTTTCATAGGAAAATGGAAAAAGGCCCTCTGTGCAAGATAGCAATGGTGAGGCAAATCTTGCTATAACAACCACAGTCCCACAAGTTGCACCTTTTTCTGCCAGAAGTTCAGTAACAACTCAAGCTCCTATTGGAATTCCACTTCCTCTTAGATCGAATCCATCACTTCCACCTAGGTATAATGCTCTTAGTAGTTCTATTACTAATCCTACCCAGGGTCCATCTGGAGGACCTAGTCTTTTTGTTCCACCTGGGTGTAATGCTACTAGCGATTTCATTCCTACTCCTACTTAAGTACCCGGGGGCCTAGCCTTCCTCCACCACCTGGAGGATCTAATCGTCTTGGCCCAAGTAGCTCCAATTTACTTGTAGGCACAAGTCATTCTGTTACTTCTGGTTTTCAACTTCCTGTTGGAGGTCAACCTCAAGTTGGGGGACAACCCCAAGTTGGGGGACACAATCTAGTTTACGGGAAATATACGCTTGGATTACAAACCCAACCTTGGAATTTTTCTTTGCAAGGAAATCAACAACTGCCTGGGGGAAAAAATTCTCAATCAAATTCTTTTGTACCGTCTCATCCCAGGCAGCCTTATCCAGACACTGTAAATCCTACCTTGGGTCAAGCTTTCCAATCTAACGCTTCTTTCCAAGGCGACATGCCAAATCAACCAACAAATGTTGGATACTTGACTCAAAATCCTCCTCAACTGAATTTGACTAGACCCTCTAACTATTTACAAATAGTGTATGGTCCTACTAGTATACCTACGGAATTACCTCCCCAAAATTATTAGTTTTCTCAAGTTAATAGATAATTGTCATTTCTAGCTACTTTGGACTTACCGGATTTGTCTTGAATTTTGAATTTGTTTCGAATTTTGAATGATCCTATCTTACATTCTCCTTTTTGGCTGGTCATACCTGCTGAATTACCATAAGACATATTGAATTTTGATGGTCGATCGGGAGAAGACCCAAACAATCATGTCATGACATTTTATCTTTGGTGCTCATCCAACTCCTTAATAGATGACTCCATCCAATTATGTCTTTTCCAACGCACTCTTACGAGTTCGGATGCCAAATGGTACATCGAATTTCCAAGAGGTTTCTTCAATGATTTCAATACCTTAGCCATGGTTTTCTTGACACATTACAAATTACTGATATGGTATGATACAGGAACGAAAATTTTAAGTTCATTTAAACAATCCTCTTCTACTCACATCTCGGATCATATTCATGAGTGGAGGAGGAGACGACGATTAATAAAAGTTCATCTTCCTGATAAATTATTGGTTGAGTGGTTTACCAAAACACTCATAGATCATATATATCATGATGTCGCCATGGGGGGTGTCGTCACTGAAGAACACGCGATCAATCATGCTCAATACTTGGATCTCATTTATTCTCAAACAAACACGTTATATGATTTAATCCCTGATGCTCCTCGCCCGTCTACAAATCCAACCCCAACACTTCCAATAGCATCCCATGTTGTTGATGGTGTGATTGGCACTTTTCATGCTGAGACTTAGTCAAAAAAATTCAATCATTCCAATCCCAAACCTACTACTACCATTGTACAAAATATTGCTCCTCTTGTTGCCTCTCCCGGTAAAACCTCTGAGGTGAATATGGTCTAGTCTACGACTACCGGTAAATCTAAAAATAAGAAGAAAGGGAAGGGTAAGAATAAAGAGGATAAAACCAATAATAAAAAACCAGATAAAATGAAAACTCAACCTGTTGATGATAAAGAAAAGCGAAAACCTCGTTATCCTTGTCTTATCTGTGGTGAGGACCATTACACGAAAGATTGTCCGAGACATGCAGAAGTCACTAAATTCCTCCAAGGAACTGGGACTCACAATACGCCTGTCCTTTTGTCACAACCTTTTCCTTCTCAACAACATGCCCAACTGGTTATTCATGACCAACCCTCTCCCTCTACCAACTCTTATGTACTTATGTGTACTGGTGACCCCAAGAAAAATGAAGTTGCAGTCGCTACTCAAACCAAAGATTATTCTCATTCTAAAGAGAAAATTGATGATATACCTCCTCTGTTGGCTCAAACTCCTCCATATCCTAATGGTCCTCTTCATCTTGAATGACCTAAACTTGATACAGTCATCCGTCCACCTTCTAAGGGCATCGTCCGTAATTCATCATTTAACCCACATGCACGTGCATCTCAAAACTACAGTATTGTAGAAGATATTGCACATGCACCGTATGCGATGTCAGCTCTCAAAGTCTTTAAAAGTTGTCCTACTCAACGAAAGGAAATATTAAAGGATATTGCTGGAATTGATCCTACAGATACAAATTTAATAATCTTTGACTTGGAAGATCGCATTGCAAGACTTCGTCATCAATTAGCTTTTCAGATACAAGTAATCATGTAAAATAAGAATATTTGTCGAAAAGTTGTTGATGAAGGAGCTTCGACTTGCGTCATGTCCGTCACTTGTTGGAAAGCCATTAGCTCTCTTTCCCTTACCGAGTAACACAACACGTTAAAATATTTTAATGGTACAAGGTTAAACCTTATGGTGTTCATCCTGCATTATCTATTACGTTAGAAGGAAAACCAGTTACTATTGACGGTGAAGTGTTTGATGCACCTCTCGATTACAACCTCTTACTTGGACTTAGTTGGATCAATTCTATGCAGGTATTTGTTTCTACTCTTTTATGTGTGATATGTTTCCCTCATCAAGGTAAAGTTGTTACGGTAGATCAACTTTCCTTTTTTAGTTTTGGCTCGCGCACTAGTAATGTTCCATTCATAGACAAAACACCTCCTAGTTATGAGAATGTCAGTGTGGGTCTTTTAAAAGATTCATCATTAATGGGTACTTTCCCCATTCCACCACCCGATGTTCCTCCTCCTCTTGTCTCTTCTATTAACATGATTTCGACTAGTGTTGGTGAAATCCTTGAGTCCTATGACCCTTGGATAATACCTAGTTTGGAATAATTTCGTCGTTATGGCGACCAAATGCCACTAAGTTTGGTGGAATTGGCCTATCAAGATATTCAATCAACATCTCCTTCTCCTCATTCTCTCTTTGATATGTCTCCTGATCCATTTCACACCATATTTCACACTGATGAAACAATCATGGCAGTTATGTCTGTGGAAGGCACACATTGTGATGATGGGCATCATTGTTCTATCCTCTTCCTCAAACCTGAGACTATCGAGATTTATCAACGGATTTCGAATCCATCCACAGTTATTAATTTCCCCCCAGTTTTTGAACCAACACGTGATGTTTTGTATGAAGGGAAATTGGGAAATATTTCACCCACCATCCCTCTAGATATTTCAATTAAGCCTGGAATTGTGGAAAATGTACACATAGGTGCCTCATGTTCTCTCGATGAGATCCAAACTTACAAGGCCCTTTTCCAAGAATTATGTGACATTTTTGCATGGAGTTACGAAGAGATGCTTGTAATTGATCCAAATATTGTTGTACATGAAATTAAGATATACCCTGACGCTAAAATCGTTCGACAACGACTTCTCCCAGTTCATCCACGAAAAGTCGCTGCAATCAAACTCGAAGTTGAAAAACTTCTTAAAGTTGGTTTTGTCTACCCTTTAGCATTGACTGATTGGATCTCCAATCTTGTTTCGGTCATGAAGAAACAAGGAATGATCTGTGTTTGTGTTGATTATAGGGATATTAACAAGGCTTGTCCTAAAGATAATTATCCAACCCCTTACGTCGACCAAATCGTTGATGATTGTGACGAAAGTGAAATATTCTCTCTGATGGATGGATTTTCCGGCTATAATCAAATCAATATTTTACTCGTGGATCAACATATGACTACTTTTATTTTACCTTGGGGTACCTTCACATATCATAAACTCCCTTTCAGTCTCAATAATGTTGGTGCGACTTTTCAATGAGCTATGTCTTATGCCTTTCATGATATTAAGCATATTGTACAACCTTACCTTGATTTTTTACCGACGCATTCCATGCATCGTCAAGATCACCCGACACACTTACGAGCCATTTTCCTCTGATGTCGATATTACCACATACGATTGAATCCACATAAATGTGTTTTTTGTGTGGAGTCTTGAATAGTTCTAGGATTTATTGTTTCCATGCATGGGATCAGGGTGGATCCATTGAAGGATGAAGCCATTATCAATTTGCCTCCTCCTTCTACCTTACGCCAACTCCAAAGTTTGCAAGGGAAGACAAACTTTCTACGACAATTCATTCCCAATTATGTCGAACTAACGAAAGGTTTCACCCGACTTCTTAAGAAGGGTCATGATTTTGTGTCGGACGACACTGCCAACAAAGCCTTTGATGCTTTGAAAATTTCATTAACCCGCACACCACTATTATTTCCCCCTAATTATAGTCGAGATTATATCTTATATTTGGTTTCTTTAGATCATACCATCGCCATGGTTCTGGTCCAAGAGGATGATTCACATGACGAACAAGTTATTTACTATTTAAGTCGGAGTCTTATGACCACCAGAATCAAGTACATGCATGTGGAGAAATTTCCTTTGGAAGCTGTTCAAGTTGTCCAATGTTTTCGTCACTATATTGTATTGCGCAAAACCACAATTATTTCTGATTGCAACCCTATGCAACATATTCTTACATGACAATTGCTAAGGGGAAAATACTCCAAATGGATTGTGATTCTCCAGGAGTTTGATTTGGAGTTTGATAAAGCCAACTCAAAGAAATATTTGGTCTTTGCTGAGTTGATATGTGACCTTCCCTCCGTTGATACATAAAATGTGGTAGAAGATTTTTTCCCTGATGAATATCTCTTTCTGATCAGTTTAGACAATATCTGGTATGGAGATATTATCATTTATCTCCAAACCCAAACTTTCTGGCCTAATATATCTCATGCAGATCGTCGTTGTATTAGGTATCAAGATAATCAATATATTATTCTTGGTGATACCCTTTACCGTCGTGGTATTGACTCTGTGTTTCGACGATGTATGACATATGATGAAACTGAGAAATCACTAAATGACTGTCATTCTAGAGTATGTGGCAGTCATATGTCTGGGTATGCTACTGCCTAAAATATCCTACGAGCTGGTTACTTATGGCTTTCATTGTTCAAGGATTGCATTCTCACAGTTCAGAAATATCACTCTTATCAAACCTATAATCATAAGATTTGATCTCATCCTGCTCCTCTCTATCCTATAGTTTCCATTGATCCATTTTCTAAATGGGGCATTGAATTCATGACATGTAACCTTGACTCAGTCGGTGGGCATGGATACATCATTGTATCTATGGATTATTTCACTAAATGGGCCAAGGCGATCCCTACATTTGATAACACCGGGAAAACTACAACACTTTTCATATTCAATCATATCATCACTAGGTTTGGTGTCCCTCAAGCCATCATCACCGACCATGGCACCCATCTTCACAATTTTATGGTGTATGAACTTACCGATAAGTTGGGTTTACGGCATGAAAACTCAACCCCTTATTATCCACAGGCCAATGGCCAAGTTGAAGAAATCAACAAAGTTTTAAACACTATGCTTTGACAGATGGTAGGGATTCTTAAGTCAAGTTGGCATACAATGTTTTTTTCGGCATTATGGGCCTATCGGACGTCAGTTAAATATACCACGGGGTTCACGCCTTTCCAATTAGTGTATGGTATCGAAGCCATTTTGCCGATTGAATGTGAAATTCCGTCTCTCGAGCTACTCGTTGAACTTCTCCCCAACACTACAGCCGAAGAAGAACATCTCTTGTATTTAATGCAATTAGACGAGACTCGTTGTGATGTTGCATTAGTAATAGAAACCTAGAAGAAACACGTCAAGGCTCAATACAAAAAACATGTTAAACTTCATGTTTTTTCTGAAGGCGATTTGGTTCTTTTGTATGACCAAGATCGTGATTTGTTGGGGGCACGTAAATTCGAGCCCATGTGGCATGGCCTTTATATTGTTAAATGAGTGTTAGAGAAAGGGGCTTTTGAACTGGTTGATTATGATGGAATTCCTTTGGGTGAACCCAAAAATGGGCTTTATCTAAATAAGTACTATGCTTAAAGTGTTTTGCATGAGTGCTTTGTACTTTAATGTATCATACTCTAGTGTGCTTTTTTTCGTTTCTTTTTCTGCCCTCAAACTGCTTACCTTACCTTGTGCTTGGTTTCTAGATGTCGGCGTTCTCGCTACCCTATATTTTCTTTGTTGATGGTGCTAGTCGCAGTACTCAAAATCTAGCGTCTACTGCATGGGAAATCTATGCACCTACGGACGAGTTGATCTGTCTACATGGTACTTTCCTTGGTCATGCAACTAATAACATTGCGGAATATAGTGCGGTCATTGAGTTATTAACTGACACCATTTCATTTGGCATCTGTCATCTAATTGTACGTCTTGATTCTCAACTCATGGTGTTGCAATTAAGCAACGTTTATTCCATCCGAAGCCCTACACAATTATGGGTATACTTGAGAATTCACCTCTTGGAAAGAAATTTTGATTACATTGAATATCAACACATTCCTAGATATCTAAATGAATTAACATATGCTTTAGCCAATTATTTTTTAGATAGACATATGCGCAATTTATAAACACAAACACATAAAGATAAGTAAGCTGATAGAAGTTTTGTATTATAACACAAAAAGTTACAAAAAAGTGTGTCCTGAGACCAAAATGTTGAAGCACATGGCTTCATGTACATATGTATCATGGATTTTGCTCATGATAACAAACCACTGCCTGTGCTACATGACGGAGCAGTCGACCAACATATGTTGAAATGCCAACAGTATGGTGTTGGTAGCGTTGAGGTAACTCATCCAAAGTAAAGTCATGGATATCCATATTCAATCCCTCAAGGTTGTGTTCGATCTCCTCGAGATCCTCAGCTGCTACTCCTTGACCTGCCACTACACCTATCTCTCCACGTCTCTGGATTGGACATGACCCTAGAGGCATGAACGATGCCACATCTACATTTTTGAGAGATCTTGATTAGTATTGGATACATAACATAAAAGTCTCATTATTAAAATGCCAAAAACAATATATAATGAAAAATTCCTTCTTACCTATGTCTCCCCATTGTGAACCCTCAGGTAGTGCTAAGTCGGGATCATCATGAAAGTCGGTCCTGACATAAGCATAATCCTCAACCATAACAAGATGACCTCTCAACCACTCGAAGAAGATAGGACCATATTTAATGGTTGGGATGCCACCATGGCATGCCATCAAGTCAACCCATCTCTTCATCTGAGGATCCTATGGAGCAGGCACACCCCAATCCACATGATGAAGGCGCAAAACTGGGACCCTTTCTAGGAAAAAGGACACCAAAATTGATCCATATCTAAATTGTTTCAGTTGACCGATCCTACACTTTGTTAATTGTTTCTTCATATTCTTGAGGAGGCCCTCACACCAGTTGAATATGCGGGGCTCCATGCACTCAATGGAATACTAAAAATGGTTCTACAAGGCCATGTGTGGAGCTGCACTCCTTGCCAAACGGGTAATGGTATAGAGAATTTTCCTCAAATATGAGTCGAGGATGTATTTTATGGCAACTTTCCCACTATGTTTCTATGTACCACCCACGCAGTGTTGTGCGACATAGTAATCCATTGGTTCAACTCCTCCTCTGCTTCTCAATAGTGACACTCAAGACCCATGACGAGATAATCCAATCAAGAAATAGATGTCTTCGATCTCTAAAGTGAGTGTTTGTACCCCAACATGAAATACTTGTTCGTTTACATCCCACATTCAGACTAAGTGCTCCAATAGAATTAATTGGGCCCTCATGCCTTGCACTTTGAGGAACTTAAGCAAGCCGCACTCCTGGAGTGCCATGACTGTGTTGGGATCAATCCCTGCAATATAATATTCCTCTTCATTCTCTCTTTCCCTCCATTCAAGCATGATGAACTGTGGAAAGTCTGCCAAACAATAATTAAAGATGAATTTGTTTATCAAAAATCCAAAATTGGGAGTTTCCCTAGTTCTTTCTCTCTTTTTTATTTTTGAGTTGTGGTCGTCGCAGTGGCCAAGTTTACCACAGTGCGGTGTCATCGCACCCCACCAGTGAAACCCTGTGACGATCCTAGATCGTCGCAGTTCCTGATATGGAGAGCCTGCAACGATCAAGAGGCACTCTCTCCCTTGGAAATTCACCCACAAACTAAAAAATTAACCATAAAAACTGAAAAAAAATTGTTATATAAAGAGAGAGGTGAGGAAGAACACCAACCTCACGGAAACGGCTCGAGAAATCTTCCATGGATCGCACCAGAATCGTCACTTAAAGATCAGAGGTAAAAGAGGGTTTTTGCACTAGTTTTGGTGAAAATACAAGTGAAATGGTAAAATGAACTTGTTTTTGACTTATTTAACCTATTTTACCATTTTTAACCTAAAACTAAATTATTTTTTGTTATTTTTCACCTATGTTAAAACCTAATAAACTTTTCAAAGTGTCAATATTACAGGATACAGGTCTGGCAATTGGATTTTTGATATGGATCAACCCTTTTTCATCATTTTTTGCGTGTTTTTGGAAAATCATATGATGTATATATGCTTTTAAGTTTTTTCAGTAAAAAACATCGAGCCTAGTCTTTGTTCTTTCTCATGCTCGTAAAAATATGAGAATGTAACCGAGTAAACTTTTATCACTTTTTTGGACTCGTAAAGGCTATATGAAAAAGGAACCCCCCTTGAATCCTCTTTAAGTTCTTTTCAAACTCCCTAAACATGAAAAGATAGCCAAGCGACCTTGTTCTTTTCACCCTCATAAAAGTATTTGAAGAAAACGTCTCATGAGCGATAGATTATCTCTTTTTCTATCTCATCAGAATAATTTACGAAAAATGACATTTTGGAGTTTTCTTTAAGTGTTTTTCAGACTCTCTAAACATGAAAAACCCATGACTTTTATTTCTTTGGACTCATAAAACAAACACCGAAAGGCCCATATGGGACCAAACCACTCCTTCCTAGGGTTCACTAAAAATATTCCGAGGGACTCATCCAAAGGATGAGCTTACACTTCAAGCATATTTTATCCTCCTCAAGATTGTGTAAAAATAAAAAGGTACTCGCCAGAAATGGTGGGGGGAAATTGTGAAAGAAATGTATATCTGTATCTGTGTTAGTGGAATTAAGTCACTCTTCAACATAACACCCCTCTTCATTATTGTATCTGGGTTAGGAAATCCATTTGTCTCTCGTTTGATCATCCACAAGTCTATAATTTGGGTCCTCCTTGAGTCAATGCTTCCAAGAAAATTGTTGTGTCCTTCATATGTTCAAGAGACGTTCAACCTAAACAAGCCTTATATCAAGTCGACCATCTGCAGTCCTCAAAATCTTACCATGCCGGCCTTCCCTGAGTCAGTTCTGAATCACTTTATACTCTGATCTAATTCAAATCTGTTACATGTTTCGTGTCATTGACGGGGGATAAATTAAGGTCCTCCTGTGATGAGTCTTTTCCAGTCGAGTTCAACTCATTATCCAAGAATTAGACTTAGAAATCATTTAGTACCTTGGAACCTGCATGCCTCAATGGCAAGTTTCCTCATTTTCAACAGTGGGTTCACATCATTGGCCCCTGATTGGAAAATTCCATCGAGTGTTCGACTTTAGCTTATTAATTCACATTCATTAATTGTACTAGAGTACCTTGGGGGTCATGGACATCAATGGTGATTTCTCTAGCACTTGTTAATGAAATCCATTAATGACCGGTAATCAAGTGGTTTCTACCATGTTCAACTTCGACACTTGTAATCACATGGATAGATTCGTGCTTCGGGACGATGGAAATGAATACCCTGAATACTTTCACATGAATCCAGGTTGCAATGGAGTATTCATAAGTCTATACTGATACATAGATCCACCGTGTACTTCTCGTGGCTATGTTGAATCATAGTGACATGGATCCACAATGTATGATTGGTGGCCATGACTCAATTGACACTTATGCTTAGGATCACTAGTAGTTTGAGTATGGGAATGCCTACCTCAGTAAATGGTATATTATTATGTATATGCTTGTTTGTTGACAGGTTTCCGACTGATGTGCTCCTTGTTCTCAACACACACATTATACAAAGTATTCCAGCTGTCATGCATCTCCAAATTCATACTTTTGGGGGCATTCTGTTACACATTAATTTTGTCACCCTAGTAACCATTGATGATATGTGTATCGCCAGTTATAAGAAAGACCATTTTCCTATTCCCTAAAGGCTATTGAAGAAATAAGACTTTCTCTGAGAGGTGAAATTACCTTTTCCTTATTGAAAACCCTATCAAGAGAGATCATCGCACCTTACCAGTGTTAAGGGTGTGATGATGCCAGATTGTCACATGCTGCACCACAGTGGCCTGCGACATCCTTGCAGGTTTCTCATGTTTAGGGTGTGATGATGTTTAAACAAAGGAAAAAGAAGAATTTCTCGAAGGTTCTATAATGGAATCTTCGAAAGGATGAAGTGGCCTCCGATCGATGTGGATCTCACCTGCTTCTCTGATTTAATACGATCATGCTAATCCCTTCATCCCTTCTTCTTCACTCTATATAAGAAGGTATCTCTCATGAGAAAGGCTAGGCTGGCTTATGCATGAATAATTCTACTGAAAATTGTACTTGTGATAGCTTTGCTTTAGCTTCCCAAGTCAGGTTGTGAATACTCTTCATCAAAGGAATTGGAGCAAAGGTGTGTGTGTTGAGGCAAAGGGCCATTGGAAGGGACCTTGCAACATCAAGTCATAGGTTTTATTCTCCACTTTCAACAATGTAATGCAGTGATACATTTCTTCCCTATAAAAGTGTCTCAATTTTTATTGCATAACGTCTTGATCTTATGCATAGGTTTCATTGGAATAGATATGTCGTTTCTCTCTCTCTTTGTTGTTTTGTGCTTCTTAACAAGTTAAACATCCCAAAAATATAAGGATGAAGCAAGGATGACACTAGAGAGGATCAAACGACGTTTAAATGGTATGTCATTTATCCCTCATTGAATTAGTTTACATTACAATGAAATCTAAGGAGAAGCTTGTATTCTGCTATGTTTTGTTATAATTTCTTGTTTACGTTAAGGAGATTAGTTTGTGTCAACACTTATCAATTTGTCCAGTAACATTTTCCTTATTTACAGAGAATTATAGTTACTAGTGTTATTTTATTTAATTACCATTAGCATATATATATCATGTATTGAGCAGTAGCAACATCAACAATAGACAAAAAGAACACAAGAGATTTATCCTAGGAAAACCCCAAATGGGGGAAAAACCCAACAAAATTTCTTAGATAGATTACATTCACAAAGCAAGCCCAAACAGTTAAAAAACTAGCTCAAAGGCTAGCTCAACTAGAAATACCACCACAGTTGCAGCAACAACACAATGCCAAGATAACAGACCACTACCAAGAGTAGCACATAAGAGATAGATACCATAAAGACTGAACAAGAAGAAACTCTATTACTACAACAACTGCGTCACCTTATCCAAAATTGTGTCTTTCTTCTGTATAGATGAGAGAGTGTGAGTGAGTGAACAAATGAGCTAAGGCGCCTCCTATTTATAGTCTTCATTACCACTTGACTATGTTGAATTCTCTTCTAGGGTATTTCAACATCTTTCCAATGGATCTCTTGCTTCCAGAATCTTCTCTGCATCTAAAAAAGGTCATCTAGGAGGGAAATTTCCTCCCACAACTACCAAACATTAACACTCCCTCTTATATAGGGAGGTATATTTCACAATATCTTCATCTAGAAGTCCATTGACTACTCTGCAAGAAACTAGTAGCACACAACTGTTACAATGCCATCGATAGCTTGAATCATCTGTCACAACCTCTGCAATCAAGTAGCACATAGCTACTCCCAATGTGAATTGGTAGTCTCCATGGAAATCAACTAGTAGTGCACATCTACTATAATTCCATCTAGTAGAACATGATAGTTTTGATCCATAGTAGTAGATAAATAATATCAAGTAGTACACAACCACTCCAAGTAGCACACAACTACTATCCAGAGACACAATGTCTCTCTCCTGCAATCAACTGATAGCTACACAAGCTACCACCATGAAGTCCAACAATATTATATGATTATGCAACAATCAACTAGTAGCACACA
>ML787937.1:557801-573471 GCA_009831015.1 Picea engelmannii | reverse complement strand
GTCTCTAAGAATATGCAAACCCTCTAATACCATCACTGACCTCTCGACTTTATAAAAAGGAAGATCTTGCATATCTTGCAAGATTTCCACATAGATATCACAAATACTTTAGGACTTAAGGCCCTCCATCCCTCACATGGATCCCTTCGACCAACATGATAATCACATCACTGGTTAAATGATGTTTTTATCCATGTCCCACAAAATTTCCTCTAAATCCACAAGGTTAACAAGGTCACATGTTGTCCTTACTTGTTCTTTTTCGTGATTTATCAGATCAACTAAGAACCATAGAAAACATATTCCCATCTCTTAAGATTTAATTCATTGATCATAAGAAATTACATTTCCCATTGAAATTAGACAATACTTGTTTATAACATTTAAACATAATTAAACAAATCAAGTTATACACTTATCTGATCAGGTGAAATTTCCAATACCAACAGACTGAGAGGGGATGCATTTCCTCACAATATTGGGCCATACTGTAGAGTTCCTTCCTACATTATGCCACCCTTGTGCCAAACCATGATATCACAAGGGGAAATGATTCAGCTAGTTTCCAAACTTAAGATGATCTAGGAAGGTTATTCTCCTTCCTCCTATGACAACAACATAAGTTTCCCCCTTCCCACTGAGCTTAGGGTCTCTATAGGTTTATTAGGTGGTTTCTAAAATAGATTTCCTGTGCATAAGGGATTCCCTTCTTTTCTAAATAGTCCCTCAGTAACCTCCCCTTACCTATGCCAGTTTCTTTCTAGTAAGCACCAAGATGTAGCCCATTATTTCTCTAGTCTTGATCCGGGTCTTCTCTACTTCAGGGTGATTAATCTAAAATTGGAAAAGTTTCCTAGTTTCTTCAAGGAACGTTTTCCATTCTCTTTCCCTCTTCAATATGTGCTTATGAACACCTCTACTCACTACACCCTTGTGCTCTATGAGTATGTTGTTCAATGGTTCTATCTCAGGTTAAATATCTTTGTTCCTATGTATGCGATCCTTTTTCTTCTTTAATAATTGAGTGTCTAGCTCAATAATGTCTTGTTTGTTTTCTTCGGTTGCATGTTTTCTCAGCTTTGGTCTCTTCCTCATCCAATCTTCTTGGGATTCCGATCGTGGTCCTCCTGCATATGCAACCTATAGTTCACAATTACCATTCTGAAGGGGAAAATCTGTGACGTCTTGTTGTCAATTCATTATGTTGGCCCTTTCCTCCTTCAAGAGATCAATCCATAAACAACTCTTAACTATTCAAACCACTTATGTGACCTCCATTACTAGTCATATGGCTCCAGATAGATCAGATACATTGGAAGGTATAAATTTATGCTTAGCAAGAATAATTTATCTCGTTAAACAAGCTTCCTATTTTCTTCATTAAAACAACTCATATTTACCTTACCCAACCACTCAATCAATCCTTTCTTCATCAATTTCCACTTGTGTATCATGGCTATTACTTTTCAAGGTTGTTCCCTCTCAATTAATGATTTTGATGTTTTCATTAAATCAAAACATGATTACATGCTGCACAAACATAAGTATATGAAGTCTTAGCATAATTACAATCTTGGGGGAAAACAAGGTGTTACATACCTTTCAGTATCTCACAATACAATCCCCTTCAAACAACACACCTCAATATATGTTAGATAGACTAGTGCCAAAGTATCCAAATCTCTTGAGAATATTCAACCAAGAGTTAGGGAAATAACTACTACAATATAAAGAGAGCTAGGATACAATTATATGAGTGTTGAGATCTGAAATAAGTATACTACAACATAAGTATAAATTGACACTAAGATATGACTCTTTAGATGAAGAGAAAAGTACCTTTTATGACACAAGAGTGAGATCTAATTGCAAAAATCGAGAGTGAATGATATACCTAATCTACCCCTTGATTATATGTTKAAAATTTTACCAACTTGTTGTTGTCCAAAAWTACCATAATCTGATATATGATAAAAAAAAAATGCAGAAAATGCATATTTTGGGCTAGGAAAAGCACCCAAAGAGTGACTAAAAGCACTTGTATTGATAAACCTTGGGTACTTTAGATAAGGAAATGAATAAAATATGAAAAAAWYCCCATTAATTATTATTTGCTAGTACAAATGAATAATAACCATGCAGTTGGTTCAAACTTGCAGAGAGAGGCGGTGAATCCCCTTAGGGTTTCACCAAAAATATCCAAAATGAAATATAATAGCTATGAAGCACTTAGGAGATGAATTTTCACTATTATAATGTGTTATACATCCTTTATAAACAATCCACAAGTGAAACATAAACTAGGGTACAAACAGAATGCACCTTTTAGGGTTAAATCCTAGCTTTAGGGTTTCACTAATTCTGATTTGTATTTCTGTAATTAAATTTTCAGAATTAGTAAATACCTTAAATCAGCCCAAAACATGTTAGATAATACCTTTAAGCACAAATGTGTGGGGTTACTTTTTCTTATTGGGGTTAAAGATCAACAATTTATCGTGAACCCTTGGACAAAATTGTTTAGAAAATGAACTTAAACTATTAAATTTGCACTAGACAATGAATAAATATTTTTTGATGGTATATATTTTATATATTTTTTTCATTTTTGTATTTTATATGACATGAAAAGAAAAAAAAACGTTTTTTTTAGGGGTTTTGGGTTGGTTGTTGGGAGTTGATCTTAGTGCCTTGTCTCCACTTATGGATTACAGGGTCAAGAAGTATTCCCCTCTAAGAATGAGTTATTCAATGTCTACGGATTAGAATGGGGGAATAGGGCCTCAAAACTAGTAGTCCCTTGTCTAATCAAGACAAACCATGAAAACCAAGGCCCTAAAAGAAGGGTTTCATCAAGAGAATAGCCTTCACCAACAAGATCAATAAAAGACTTGAAAAAATACTTAAAACCATTGCCAAGAAGCATAAAACTAATCAATACAAGAGATAAACACTTACCAAATTGTTTTAGGGAAGAAGGAACATATGGAAACCCTAGACGTCATCCCTCCAAGTAGTTGATAACTTCTCAATGGATTGATCTTGTTCGTTTGAGTAGAATCTTGAACATTCACAATAGCTTTTAAAAAAAATACCAAGAAGAATAACCAAGAAATAAAGAGCTCTAAGAAATCACACCAAGAAACACCAAGTAAAACATACTCTATAATCGCTTGAAATGATCTCCAACAATTCACAAGAATTTGGAATGAGAGGAGTGCCTTTATTTATAGATGAGACTCCCAACTCCTTCCCATTACTTATTCCCTATAATTGGTTATGTAAACAACATAAAAATGGCTGGTCATCCACATAACTTGGATACTAATTCAAATTGCAATTAAAAGATTCCACTTATGCATAAAACCCTCATACAAGAGGAACCTTCCACAAATATGGGGCCGATTGGCTGTCCAACGGAAATGTTCCACCAAAAGAGTGATTTGGAGGGCTCAAAACAAGGTGGGGTAGTCTCCCAAGAAAGTAAAACCCCAACGTTCCTCTCCTCCAAGTGGATCGTCCTCATGAAAATATGGAGAATGATCTCAAAGGGGATGACTTCCATAAAATGTCCTCAAAATATTCTCAAATAATGTCCATAAATCCTTGAAATATGTCTCTAAAACATTACCATGTGCATATCTAAGGTCAAGGCACCTCAATGAAGCATGGGAGTGACCCTCCAGGTCAAAAAATGTGTCACAAACCCCCAACAAGAAGAGTGATGTAAAACATAATGGGTCAACCCTCATCAAAAGTCACAAAAGAAGTGGTCTAAATGCCAACCACATCATTAAGGGTGAGTTCCATGTCATCTCCTCAAATTGTAAAGTCCCTTAATTGACCCCCATATCATCTAAGTGGCTCAAATAAAACCCCACGAATATCATAAACTGCCCCAAGTGAGGTCAACCTCCTTTAGTGAGCAAAAACACTTTAAAAAAGTGCTAAAGTAGGGGGATGTTCTAGCATCTCACATGTGGAAAGTTTAGATGGTGCCCGTGTGGATGTAAATAAATTATCTGTGCCTCAGAGAGTGTGACCAATGCCTCAAAATATGTGACATGCCTCAAAATTTGTGAGACTTCTTTGAGAAATGTGAAACTGGATAATCATGTGTATAATTATCTCCAAGGGACCATGACCAAAGTGTGGTGCATACATAAGAAAATAGGGTCCATGTGGGGTAAAACAAATATGCTAAACCATGGGTGTGACAACTCTTACAAAGAACAATCACCTTTACATAGAAAAATAATAAGTGAATAGGTAGAGCCTCGTAAATCATGTATCCTAGTAGATCCACCTCAAAATTCCCATATACCAACCCAGTACATAAATTCCCAAATTAGAGGGAGTTACCACCTCTAAGGGATAGTTAGTCGAAGAAATAAAACTAAGCACCCTAAAAATGTGGAATAAAAGGACATACCATGACCATCCACCTAAGGGATTTTGGGAAACCACTAACCAACACTTCTACATCAAATCATCCCATCACGACCACATACAAATAAATAATCACACTTTGGGCTCATAAGAGTGGTCACATCTCATGAAAAAATATAGGGTACACTGCAGAGAATATAAGGTGTATCAATTGGCTCCAACTTGGGGACACGTGCTCATTTGGAGAGTGCACGAGAACTCCAAAATCTATAGAAATCCATAATCCTAAAGCATTTTCACAAAATGCATATTAAATGCAAGGGAGGGTAAAGACACAATTTCATTATCCATTCCTTGAGATAAAAATAAATCCATGCATGAAATGAAATGAACAAAGAACATAGCACCAAGTTTTAGATAATTTCATACAACATAAGCATCATTTCCTTTATTCAAATACAAACAAAATGCAACACTCAATAAAATCAAATACCCAAGTCAATATTATTCTCATGATAATGAGCTTATTCATTCTAACCTACTCTCACATACTAAACATAACATGCTAAGTAAAATCATAAATCCAATGTAACCATTTAGCGAGTTCTTCAATACCTTGAGATTTACCTTTATGCTTTGTCACAAACCAAAACAATGAAACACCAAGGACCAAATAATCATATATTGAAATCTCCTTTACCTTTCTTTAAATAAGAATTGAGGTAGGATCAAGGCCATGTGAGAGAGGAATAAAGTCATGCCAAGGTTTACCTACACTACTATAAGTTTTTTAAATCCAAATGTGGATAGGGTTGGTGTAATCATTTTTCATGTCACAAGCATAGGACAAACCATCATTGCTACTCATAAAACCATCTAGCAAGAGGGAATATGAAGGTGGATCAAATAGAAACCTACAAGAATATTGATTCCCCTCGATGGCTAGCTGCACCCATATGTGAAATGAAAATTCTTGTAATAATCCCAAGACTGAACACGCTTATTTATACCAAAAATTTCATCTTCAAAACCATTATCACTAGACGAATCTTCCTGAATGTGAAAGTCATGAGTTGGGGAATTTCATGGCTAAATTTTTTTGTTGTTAGCTGGCCATGAAAACCCCCTACTTATACCTATAATTCAACCTCATTAGTGGGATGACACAACTGCTCCTACATAATGAAGTTAGATTTTCATTCAATGACTATGTTTAGTTGTCCACAAGCCCACAAATATGCAATTTTACCTTCAGAAATATCACCATTTGTATTGTAAATTGGATCCCCATCAAAATAAAACAATTTATACCCCATTTCTTTCTTTCAATACTAAGAATAGCACCAATATTCTCAATCTCTTTGTTGTCATTTTATTCATAAAACAAGGGTTCCTTCATTAGAATTTCCTCTTCCAAGTTTCTAAAATAAGTCTCATGAAAATCAAAGGCTCAAAAAAGAGAGTAACATATAAAACCCTGGATTTTGTGCGACAAAGAACCAATGGATGATTGAATCCTTTTGTAATCATGATACTCTTCATATACCTAGTCTTAAAAAATATGTTGATTTCCAATGGAATTATGAGAAGAATATTCATCATCATCTTCTTCTTGAGGAGTTGGAATAAAATCTTCAATGAACTCATCATCTTCAAGTGATTAATAAGGTGCTTCTTGAGGATTTTCTTCAACAAGATATCCTCTATTAATCATATCACAAATTTCCTCAACATCTCTGACATGGGGTACATGTTCCTCATTATTTTCCAATTATGAAATGTTGTGCAATAAAGACTCATGTGAGGGAGGAGAGGGATGAGCCTAATCAAATAGATCATCATCACGGTTCAACAGAGAAGGATTAACATATTTTACATCAATAGAAGAAACATAATTCATCCTTTCTTTATTTTATTTCAACAAGAATATCTCTTGTGGGATTATAATCATATTACATCATCAAATCACTAATCCTTTCTCCCAATCTATATTTTATACCAAGGAAGATACAATCATATTTAACTTATTCATAACCATAGATCCAATGCTTTTGAAAACTTCTCATTAACTGAAGAAATGATTTTATCTCTTTAGAATTCAAGCTTCAATACCAATCCCATGCATCTTTCCCTTGCATTGAATGTGAAAATGATTTAATTAAGGTTTGTTCATAAATAATGGTATTCTTTACCCCATAATCCATGAAGGATGCAAGGTGTCTTGGAGCCAACCATGGATTTCCATTAAACATTGGGACCTGAGTAGTCTGTGCATTGAAATGAAGCTCATGTGGACACATTGGAACACCTGCAAAATCCAAAGGAGCAAACAAATATTCCCCAAAATTTCCTTTGTTAGAGGCTTGTTGATGGGGCATAATTTCCCTTCAACAGTAAGGGGTACTCCTCGATACACTGTCCCAATTAGATTATGCACCATTTGGTTTAGGAGACCCATCCAGATTCTGGCCCGGTTTCCATTATTGGTTTGTGGGCGTGATTGGGTGATTTGTGATTACAATTGGAATGCAAATACAATATAACTAAATGCATAAATAAATATAATCTAACCTATCTTAGATAGGAGTATCTAAGGTAACTAAGTGAGCAGTTGTAAATGAATCTAATCCTTGCAAATAATTTCTTTTAGCTAGATGTTAAGAAGTAAAAAGGTTAGAAAACACATGCATGCATGTACATATCCATCTTAGTCTAAATCATGCAATTCCATACATAAGAAACTAGTTATCTCAAGAAAAACCTAAGAAAGAATAAGCAAAGATGCAATAAAGATTTCAATTTTCATAAGAGTAGTCTATAATAAAAAATGCATTCTTAAAACACATGTAAACAACACACAATTAGTTGAAAGTAGTTTATAGTAAACAACCATATACATGATTTCTTCTCTTTGACAAAATTGGCCCTGAGGGCTTCTCAATATTAATTCTCAAAATAGTTTGTGAATGTAAAATGCTTGAAAAGTCCCTCTAAAATGGGCTTCCTCTTCTACTTATAGATTTTTTAGTAACTGTTGGAAATGTATTCTTGAATTATACAAGAAGCAATTACAAAACTCTTCAACTTCCCCTTGTGAATTGCTGATAACACATGTTGGAATAAGGATGAAGTTGATGGCACTTGGTAAAAGACAAAATAGGAATTAGTTGTGAGAAAATTCAAATTTTGTATTTTTTCTTCTTAATGTGTCCTTATCCCTCACATAAGTAGTCCAAACCTCATATTGTCCATCGAGCGATATGACCCCATGATACAAAATTTCCTCTAGGGAAGTTGTGTGGGAGGTTGAATTATTGGTGAGGGTCTTCATGTCTCTCATTAGAGTGGCCATGAATTCCTGGATCATTGTATGAAATTTTTCCAGTTGGACAAGGTGTTTTTCTATTGCTTTAATTGTTACCTTCATGGCTGCTTCAACTCTCTCCCATCTATGATTTATATTCTTTTGTATTTATTCTCAGATTTGTTCCATTGAAATGGTTTTCTTGAGCTCCTCAATGGGAGGAAGGAGACCCTTATGTGCTAAAAATTGTGTGGCCTTACGGAGTTGTGCACACATTGCAAGTGATATCATTGTTTCCTTTTCGACCCTCTTCCCCGCTTGTTGGAATTGATCAAGGGAATCACAATCGATTCTTATTTATAATTCTAAGGGGTAGGAAATCTCGGTTAGAGAATTCAAGTTCTCAACAATACACCCTTTTACATCATTTAATCCTTCTCGGATGGTGGTGAATTGGATATTTTTGGCTTGCACCCAACTATTTTGATCCATTGTTTTAGATGACAATTGTTGGAAGACATGAAGATGGGAATACATATCTGTAATAGTCTCCTCAAGAACATGTCTTGAACTCTCTTATACTTCCCTTGTCTTTCTTTACATGCCTGAGCTAATCCTCTAATTCTTTAATCTTGGCATATTTCTCTTCATTTTGGCGGAACAAATTCTTGAAGTTTCGCTCCATTTTTGTGGTGAAGGTAGTATCAATAAATGATATGGAGATAGGGTCCTTATTGACATCTTCTGCTACCATAGTATATGTGAGAACTGATAATTGGTTTCCTCTGATAACTGTGACCTTTTGGATCTACTGTTACACAATTTTTGCAGTGGCTTTGTCAAATTTAAACTTCTTCAAGTTCACCATTTTGATGGGATTGTAGTGTGTGCAAAGCCCCAAATCCATTCTGTTGAATTGAAGATGACTGCTGGGAAATTCCATTGATGTTTTGGGATGTCAATGTTCACAGGTGAAGCATTGTTGTTTAGAGCCTATTCATCCCTTTTTCTTTTCTCTTCTTCGACTAACTTAGTTGCAACTTCATCGTCTACACTTTGTTGTGTTGTTGTTGCTTCAACGATTGCCTTTTCAATTGTTTATTTTTCTTCTTCTTCGGTTGATGCTGATTTAATGGTCGATTCCTTTGCTTCTTCTTCCATCACTAATGTTTTTGCTACTACTGCATCAATGTTAGCTTCTTCTGTTTTTATTTTCTTATCAACAACATCCTCTTTATTCTTTTGGACCTTTTCGTTTTTCCTTCTTTTCTTGTTTGTCATTGGTTCCTCCTCCTTTGCTGATCCAGAATTGGTAGTTTTTGTAGTGGATGTTTCTTTAACTATCATCTCGTCCTCATATCTTTTTCATGCCTCTTCATGGGATTTATCTTCATCAACGATCCCTCTTATAGGTTTTCTCTGCCTCTTGGAAATTACTTCTTCATACATCCAGGCACCACAAGAGACTTCTTCTTCTTCCCATGTGGTTGAAGTGTATTCCCAAGTGTGTTTGTACTTGCTACAATATTCCTTAACTATGTTCTTTGGGACATGTCTTCAAAACCTTTCTTCTCTGAAGCAGAATGGTAGTGGCGTGTCTACTTCAACTTGGTATTTTTTAATGCTACTGAATGAATATGATCCAACCCATAGTGTAGCATGGGCCAAATGGATTTATTATCACAATATAGTGCTACCCAAACTAAATGGATCACAGTTTGATATGCAATCTCCTGAATCACTAATCTAACCGGTATGAACCTAGGAAGTAGATGAGGAGATTTTCTAGCTCCATATAATCTAATGTAAGTTCTATGCTCCATGAGGTACCGATCACCAATATTTCAGACTATTGTTAGATATTTTTACTTCATACAAGGAGCGAGTGAGTCAAATATGAGATATTAGAGTGGTGCCAAGAAGTGATGATAGATCCTGTGATACTCAGTTCTATGTTTGTGCTCCCAGAGCACTTTGCAGTAGATATGCACAGACATGTTGGTTGGATTCCATGCAAAACCCATCATGGGATATTGATGTAGCACATACATAATATAAATAGATAAGAAGACATGTGAAATCTTAGGAATTGATCAAGAGTGGTCTCCTTGATGACTATGATAGACTCTGTTCGGGTCGCTAATATGATATCAACCCAATTGAACGATGAACCTTCATCAACATAGTAGTATATCATAAGCATTAGGGATAAAGTGAATTTCGATGCATCTTACTCCAAATATAGCCTACATAGCATCTCCATGATGTATTGGTATGATGTTCTTAGAAAAGTGGTGGGATAGTTTTTAGACGATCCAAGTTTGAATGTTTTATCTGGCTTGTACCAGATTTTGAATATATCATTTTCCTTGTGTGGGAACTTGTTGATGAGTTCATCATCTAGTGACCAAGTTCCTTATTCAAATGGTAATAATTGGCTCTGTAAACTACTTGGAATGATGCTATGGGTTTCCCATTAGCATTGTGTATATACTGGTTGTCGATGTCTACATGCTTAAGAATCCATGAGATCATGTCTTCACAAGGGAAAACTATTGCACACGTTGCCACCCTATGTAATCCTGAACTCTGGATGTTTTTTAAGACCTTGAGCTCATCTTGATCTTCAACCTCCATAGGGAAGTTATGCTTCTTGAACATCTAGAAAAATCCATCCCATTTGAGTGAAGTTCCCCCTTTCTCTAAGAGTCCTATAGTATTATCACAGATAGCCCCTGGGGCACTAGGTTCTTATTCCTGTCAGCTTCCACTTCTGGAAGATTTTGTTGCAGGTACTTTTCTTGTAGGTTTCATGCAAGATGACATGTTTGAATATACGATAAGCATAATCATCATTAGTGTATCAAACTAGTAATAAAAGAAGACATGACAATAGATATAAAACAATAGTTTTGATAATCATGTAAATCATTGGGATATTGAGTAGTAACAAGGGTTCAAATATGAATCCATTAGTGTAAACCTATGTTGATACCCGAGGAATTAATCGAGTAAATTTTAGGAGGGAAGTCATCATTTGAAGAAGATAGGATTATTTGAGACATGGTGAGAGTTTGAGGAAGTCTGTCTTAGCTTGGGTGAACATGCATAGTTGTTGGCAACTTGGCCGATGAAGGAAGTGAAACTAGAGCTAAAGATAACAAGTGTTCCGATAGCGTACTAGAGGCATTCTTAACAATTTGACCGATAGTAATGAACCACGTATTGGGGAGTTAGTGGGAAATCCATTGGTATGTATCGATGACATTGATGGCAAGTCTGTCGATGAACTAAAGGCATTTGTTTTTAGTATGCCAGTGAGGTACTGGAGACATTTACATTAACTATTTTGGTGTTGTAACATTTATAAAAAAGTCGTTATCATTAACCTCTTCGATGAATAAGAATTATAATGGATGTGTTGGAAGGAACATTGTTGATAAGAAAAGGCAATACCAGAGGGAAAGTGATCAAATTCACCAGTAAAGGGAAACATGGACCAAAGAGAATATTAAAAATTTTACCAATAAGGAAAGGGTGGTATCATAAGAAAAGATAATAACTTCTTTGTCTATGCATCCAAAACTAAAACATTTCTAAGTACTCGACTCAAGAGAAGGTGGGTTAGGGTTTGGGGAAGTTCAGCATTGAGCTTTGACTTTAAAAAATGTTTATTCCATGGTAAAAACCACATATTCCTTTTGGTAAAGGACAAAGTGTGTTCAAGACCGATCAAAATTGAGAAAAACCTTTTGGGAATTAGTTAAATATCATGAATTGGGGTGCAACTTCATGAATAGGGGTTCTAGATGCTAGGGAAAAGTTTAGGGTATGAGAGAAGTTTCACAAGAAGAAGAAAAAATCATACCAATGGGTGTATAGTGATAGGGAAAGGACCTAGAATGAGGGGGAAAGTCGGGTTAGGGCATGAGAGGAAGAAATATAAACCAAGGGAAATATGGGGGCGAGGGGTTTGTTGGTGTCGGTCGTGTGTCGAAAACTCTAACTATATAGAAGAATATATCAATTGAAAGTGAGGTAATATTTAGGGCTTACCTGGAATGGATGACACATGGAAGAAGAAGGAGGATGCAAATATGATCTTCTCGAGAGTTTGTTATTCACATGCGTAATAGTCTCTTTCTCTCTTCTCTTGGCAATGAGCTATGAAATAAAAATGTGGAAAATGAAAGAGAAAACACTTATTTTATAACCTTTTTTGGGAACATGGTTTCAGACGTTGAAGAATATCAAAGGGAGTGTGCCAATGAAAGGATTTGGTCCATCAAAGATCTTGTTTATAACTCCTTCGATCACACCGGGGTAGTTAATTGGAACTCCTCTAGTTGCACCAGAGTGGATAATAGAAAGTGTGTCGACAAAGACTGTGATGTGTTTCAGAGGGGGCTAGGAACTCCTCTGGTCGAATCAACATGTATGAAGAGAACTCCTCTGATGGTCGTTTTAGCATGGCAATGAACTTATAAAGAAGTATGATGGTTGATAACTTTCCTATTAGAGGCATTGGAAATAAATTCTTTGATATGTACCACATATATTAGCAAGAATTCTGCCGGTATATATTGGAGATATTGTAACACCTCATTTTCCCCCATAATTGTAATTATACTAAGACTTCATATGATTTTKTTTATGAATCTTGTAATTATGTTTTATTAACRATAAACACTAGGCAATTGAATGAAAGGGAAAATACTTGAAATTACTATCCATGGTATCATATGTGGAATTGAAGAAGTGGACTGGTGAGGTGGAATTGAGATGTTTTAGTGAAKAAAATAGGAAGATTTCTTGTCAAGCCAACTTATACTTSCAAAACATAAACATACACCAGCTGCCAGCATACCTAGATATGCATGGAGCCACATGACCAGTTATGGAAGTCAGATCGGTGGTTGAAGCGGATAATAATTGTTGACAATTTTGGTCTCTTCAAGAAGGAAAATGATCAAATTAATATCTTGATGAACATGTCAACCATTGATTTTCCCTTTCAGAATTATGAACCATAGGTAGCAAGCTATGTCTGTAGGAAGCCACAAGAATCCCAAGGGATTGGTGAAAGAAGAGGCCAAAGGTGTTAAAACATCACCAGAAGAGTAGGAAGGAACAAATGAGGAGACATGAAAGGAAAAGGGCACATTGTACATAGGCATTCAAGGGCATAGCTTGAAGAAGAAAATAAATTGGAGATATTTCCTTGAAAAAAATAGGAATATCATCCAAGAGAGTTTTGATCAATCTGAAATAGAGAAGACCTGGATCCAAAACTAGAGCAACTGGGGGCTATAGCTTGGTATTGACTGGACAAAAACTGACCCTAGCAAGGGGAGGTCACTAAGGGACTATATTTCATAGAAGGGGATCCCTTGTGCATAAGAAATCCAATTAGGAAGGTACCTGATAAACCTATGGAATCCTTGAGCTCAATAGGAAGGGGGGAAATTATGTTGTTGTTAGTTGAGGAAGGAGAGTAACCTTCCTAGATCATAATGAGTTGGAATCTAGTTGAATCATGCCCTTGTGATATCATGGCTTGGCACGGGGGTGGCTTGTTATAGGGATATGCTCTGTAGAATAGCATAAGGTTGGGAGGAAAGGCATTCTCTCTCATACAATTGGTTGTTGATATCTCCTAAACATATAAGTGTTTATATTAACCTATTAAATGTGTGTTAATCAAGTAAACATGTGGTTTTATGAATAAAAGGGAAAATATGAATGCATGTAAATGATAAATTGAATTCCTAAGTGAAGTGGAACATGTTTATTTGTTTTCATTGTTCACCTATTAGCTCATGAAAATAGGCCAAGTATGGTATCCTATTTTCCCAAGGTTCTTGCAACTTAGGAGGAAATCTTGCAAGACATAGATGAAAGATTCATTTGGAAGATGGCATGAGGGACCTGGGATTTAGAAGGTCATGTGGAGGTTAAAGAACCCTGTATTCTAGGGGAGCCTTATGTTCCTGAGTGGAAAGTTTACATGATATGAACCAAATATTCATCCAAGATTAGCAGAGGGAGAACTTTGGTATGTAGGGAAGGTCTCTATGTAGTTTGGAAATATTTAACCCCTTGAATATTCCACTCGTGTTGAATGGAAAACTTGTAATATATGAAAACTTTATCCCAAGGAAGTGAGAGATCCTTAGTTGGTCGTAGGGTAGTTCTTGAATATATGGAGATCTAGAAAACCCTTGAAGTTGGTTGAGTCCCACTTTTGGACCTTTAACTGATAGAACAACCTATGTTTAGGTCGGGGGAGATCAAAACCCTTGATTCAAAGTGATTAATGAATCTCATCCATATGCTGAAGGGTGAGTTTGTTGGAAGTCTCAAGTTGGGAATCAAAGGGAAAGGGTCTGATGATGAAGAAGTCCCAGAACCATCGATAATCGTCGATTTGGTGCAATGGGAATATTGGGATAGATCATTGGGAAGCTGAGGCATTAAAGAAATTAAGGAAAGGGGCGGGAAGATCCAACAATGAGGATGAATAATTGGGAAGTAATGAGGACCATTGATCGATATATATGTGATATTAAATATCATTCATAGAATGTCATGAGTTCCACTTAAGCAAGAAAAAAGGGAAGGTGATGTCATGCTAATGGGGATGCCAACATGCCTTTTGGGGTGAGATGTGTTGATATCTATGTAGTCAACGAGAAGAGAGTGGTCATGGTGGGAGTGGAAGTACTTAGGTCTTCGAATAAGAACTCAAATATTAAATCTACCTGTCATTGGATTCTAGTTGTTCATCGAAAGATGGAAGACATAGGTTCAAAGTGAGGCCCGGAAGTTGAGTTGATGATGAAAATATTCCAAGGTTAAAATACATCCATTGGTCAATGAAGAGGTGAGATGAAATCATAGCCATGGATCTATGCAGGCCCCACATGTTCACTTTAGAATATGTTAAAGGAGTGGATTTTATTTGTTGCTAAATTTGAAGGCGTCAAAACAATCAGAGCCATTAGATGTCAAATATCAAGAGCCATCAGATCTAGGACTGCACCCGCTAGAGAGTTCATTGTTGGAACTTGTTGTTGGGGTGACTAATAACTCCTATGGATTATAACCTTGACGACAATGAATATCATCCTAGATGATCAGATCTACTAATATGGAAATCCTGATGGGCTAGGTGGGAGGTTCCATTCCAAATTTTGATTCAACGTCATGTCGTATGCCACGAGTGGTAAGGTGATGCGTGGATTCCACATGGTGGTGAGGTGGATTTGATAGCTAAGGCTTGAAAAATTTGGAAGACCGTAACTTTTGATTTGGAGCTCGATTCTAAGTAGGGGTATCATCGTTCGAAAGATATCAACGAGCATAATCCATTTATGATATTTAGAGATAGGATAGAACTGAGTTGGTGAATAGGAAATTTCAAAACCCCATCGTCCTAAGTGATGTTTAAGGGGGTTAGGTGTGTTACAAACATTCACACAAGCTCCTCTGAAATTCCATAATTCACTTCTTAAAAAAGTTAAGTATTAAACTTGGAGCCAAGCCAAACTTGCGAGATAAAAAAATTTCATTAGAGGGGCATGAGAAGGATTTAACAAAGATCAGGAAGACATGAAGTCTCTTGACTAAGTCAAAATGTTCTCAAGCCAAAAAATAGGGGTCCCATTTTCTTGGTTAAAAATGACTTTACAAGCAAGAATACAAGAAAACGGGAAGGTGTTGATGCTTGACACAACAAGGCCATATTTGAAACATATAAGGAGATGATTTGTTAATATCATAGAATTGGATACCAATCATATAAATACCAAATATGTGGAGTGGAAAATATAACTTGAGAATTATGAGAATTTGGGTTCATAGATAGTTTACCAATGTTTCGAATCAATTCCAAGTTACCTTTCAATCTTTCTTTATGGGGATTACCTCTTGCAATGCACACACACACACACACACACACACACACACACACACACA
>ML787937.1:517082-535444 GCA_009831015.1 Picea engelmannii | reverse complement strand
TGATAGGAAACAACAAGGAGACTATCCAGGATGTGAAAACTCAGTTGTCCTCTAAATTTGACATGAAGGATATTGGTGCTGCAAATTTCATTTTGGGCATGGAAATTAAAAGAGATCGGAAAAACAAGAAACTTTGGTTAAATCAGAGAAAATATGTTGAGAAAATATTGCAGAGGTTTAATATGCAGGAATGTAAATCGGTCGGAGTCCCTATTCCTTTAGGTGTAAAATTATTCGCGGATTAGTGTCCCAAGATACAGGAAGGAGGAGGACATGTCTCATGTTTCATATGTGAGTGTGATTGGCAGTTTGATGTATGCAATGGTCTATACTAGGCCATAAATTGCACATGCAGGGGGATTTTTGAGAATGTATATGTCAAAACCAGGGAAAGAGCATTGTATAATAGTAAAAATGGTTTTCAGGTATTTGCGTGGCACTACTAGTTATGGATTGTGCTACCAAGGAAGACCAAGATTGGACAGAGTGTTGGAGATACATGGATTTGTGGATGCATACTGGGCTAGAGATTTGGATTGTAGAAGATCTACAAGTGGGTAAGTGTTTAACTTGTTTGGAGGAGCAATCAGTTGGATGAGAAAAATATATTCTATAGTGGCACTTTCAACTACATAAACTAAATACATGAAAACCACTCATGCAAGCAAGGAAGCAATATGGTTATAGAGATTGTGTTCAGGTATTGGTTTGGTACAACAAGTTGTGAGGATAGATTGTGACATTCAGAGTGCAATGTTTTTGGCAAAGAACCCACCTTATCATTCAAATACAAAGCATATTGATGTTCAATATCACTTTTTGAGAGACATGGTTGAAGAAAAGAAGGTGTTGATAATGAAGGCAGACAGATTGAATATTGTTGCAGATTCATTAACAAAATCTGTGAGCACTGAGAAGTTCTCTTGGTGTAGAGGATCTACGGGCATTGTTGCCCTGGATTGTTGACTATGTAACCCTGTAACCCCCTGTATGCAAAGAAAACAACAAGTGGGAGAATGTTGGATATGTGTTATATTCTTTGTACAACTAAAATTAGTGTCTATGTTGCACCGAACATGCAGGGGAGTAAGAGGGTGGCGTGGTTCCCCCTTCCCGAGGGTTTTTCAAGGAGGCGAGAGCCCCCCTGCATAGGGGTTCAGGGGTAGCACCCCTAATGTGTTTTTTTTTTACCAGTTTTCATGTCCATTTTTGGGCGATTTTTTGGCACATGGTTTTTCACTGATGGTTTTCTATTTTCGGTTAAGGAATTAGGGTCGTTGACTAATCTAGGTCATTGTATTAGGTTTTTTGATGCTACTGGCTCCTATATTTATATTGTATTATAAGCAATGTATGATGTGAATGAATATAAAATATGTCAGTTTTCCCAGTTTGGGTTTCCAAGGGAAAAATCTTTGTGTAATGTGTGTATTTTCCATTGTATCTTCTCTGTTCTTTTATTGAAAATATATTTGCAGTAAAAATTGTACAAGGTTAAAATATACACTCTTGTGGAATCATAGTGGAAGGTACCAGATGTATTATAATAAGCATAAACATAAATATTGTATCAAATATGAGGGGAAAAACAAAATATAGAGAATAAAAACACCAACAATGACACCTTTATTGATAGAAATCCAAGTTCACTTGTGTCTTCGAGGGGGATACCTCTAGCATAGCATAGCTCTATTACAATAATTCTCAATACAAGACTTTCTCATGCCTTATAGTCCTATTTATACTAATTCTATCTTTTAAAGAACATTCTAGAGGAATATATTTCTAGAAGCAGAAGCTTCTATTAAGTCTTATTACATTAGACTTGTTCACATTATTAAATATGCCTTATTAACTAATGTATACATTTATTACATGGAAAATATAGTATTCTATCTACGTGAGAGGTTAGGGAGGTTAGTTCATGTTGATGTTTGAATCGATTAATATTGAAACAACAACCTCACAAGGATGTAAATCTCCCTGCATTTTTATAGAGGTGGTACTCCTTTGTATAGTCTTTTAAGATTTATCTTTGAATATATTGGGACAATAATATGAAAAATAGGAGAGTGAAAAATAGAAAACTCCAATTTTTTATGAATCAAATAAACTAAAAATAATATACATGTATCAAAGATTTCCTGAGAAAGGGACCAAGAATTTTCACTCATAAAATATGATATTTGCAGAAATATCATACTGAAATAAAAATTACAAAAAACCATAACATAAATCTCACATCCATCACATAATTCAATTATTTTTTATCACATTCAAGGAAAGGAAAATAAAAAACTACATATGAGAGAACCTTAAAATAGTCTTTTCATTGGAAACATAATAGAATATGATAGGAAATTTTTTAATATCCAATGCTCAAAACTCAGGCTTCATAAGATATTATTAAAGTTTATCCCTGAAGTAGTTCTCGGGTATTTTTTCAAAAAATATTATAGTATTTGATAGTCTTAAACTTTTTTCCAAATTTGGACTGGGATTGACTCCCATGGACTATAAAATAAAGATTGGAACATGAACAAGGTTGGACTTGAAAAGAAGACAAAGAGAGAAAGATCAGAAAACCAGTTATGTTTTTCTTGGGACAGATAAAACACAACTACATGACTTCTGAATACAAAGAGAAAAGAATTGGGAAGAATGTGATCTGTATTACTCATTGTTATGGAATCTGTGCTCATTATTGTGTGGCCGATGTTGCTCTTATATTCTCCTTGGTGGCAGTTTCATGACCGGTACCAACTACTTTTGTTTGATCCTCTTCAATAATTTTTATTAAAGATAAATTTATCCAATTCTCAATGTATTCATTCATAGGAGCAACAATTATCTCATGTTTGAATCTTATAACAAATAATGTGTTTTCATATTCTCTAAAATCAATTTGAAAGTTGTTGTAATGTAACTTCGATATATTCATTTTTATTTACATATTATACAAGTGAACTTTCAATTTCCTGCTCCGTATACTCAATCATGCTATTGAACTTCTCCATTGATGTTCCCTTTAATATTTATATATGCTCCTCAAAGTGTTCCCTTGTCATGAGAATAGAGTTTGAAATCAATTTAGGATCTTGTACTTCACTAGTAGTTCCTACAAGGACTAACTCGACCAACTTCGAATACGCTTCCCCTTTTCTAACACTTGGAATACCAAGATCATATAATAGCTCATTTAAGGTTTTAATTCTCTTCATCCAACATGCTTTTAATTTTTTCACACATGTTGGGGATGAAAATTTTTCTTCTTTTCTCCCGAGCTCAGTCATACCAAAAATTTCCAGAACAAATGTAATTGTAGTATCTTTATAAAAACCTTTATCATTTTTTAGGTCAACCTGTAGATATTCTCTAAAATTTTAAATCTTGAAACTCAAAGAGACAAAGTTTCTTTCTAAATCCCATGTCTCTAAAATGAGATACATTCTCTTTTTTATGTTTTCTCCAACATAGTGTCTAATTGCAGCAAGCAGACTTGATGTTCCTTTCAACGTTCAACTTGATTATGGGGTTTTATCAAAGCTTTTACAAGGTTGGACTGTTGAAACTAGAGTAGAAAATATAGGGGGTGGCATTAGATTACACTCTAATTCTTTAACCCTTTCTTTAAGCATGATATTTTCATCTTCCATATCATCAAATTACATTTATAAAGCATCACTTGTAGCTCTATGAATTATAGAAATTATGGAAGGTGGTACGCCACTGAGATCTAACTTGGAATGATATTTTCCTTGGATTCTTTTATTTTTTGAATTAAATATTTCAAAAAATAATTTTCTGAAAGTTTATCAAATAAGACATTCTTTACAGTGAAGGATTCCTCCTCTGAAAATACTTCTTCTTGAATTGCAACTTCGGTTACAACTTCCTTACTTTCTTGTAATATTTGCTCATCATCAAGAAATTATATATTCTCGATGTCAACATCCATGTCCATATCTTCAAGGATATTCTCATTCTCGGGTACGTGTTATTCTACCTCATGTTGAGAATTTTGTCTTTTTCTTTTAACATGGAGTTTATGAGGCCGCTCCAACCTTCCCTTCGCAGGGTTTTTGTCCCCTCCATCATCGAAATTATTAGTTGAAGAATTATTTTGTCATGGTGTTGCTAACTGGAAACATTTCTTGGGTGGTCTGATTTTATTTGAAACATTGGGAGAATGAGTACTTCTTTCATTTGCCACTATTCCCCTCTATTTATGTTGATTTGTAGTACTAACAATCGTCTCAATATCCTATGTTTTCCTTTCGACAATTGGTTTTGGAGGGTATTGACTATCACCCTCCTCTTCCTCAAATAAAAATGTATTAGCAAGTGAAATGTTAAATCCAACATATGTCATTTGGTCCATAAAAATATGGTTTGGGTCGAAACCCTTGATCTCTTCTGCAAATTTTAAACTATGTTGGTCCATCTGTATTGCAAATTCATCAATTTTAGAAATGCTTCTTAGTAAAATTTCCCTAATTCCCCATGGAAATGAAATGAATTGTCTCTTCATTTTCTCATAGAATAAATGTGCCCAAAACTTGTACTGTCTGACAACCTCTATGGAAAAAATTCTATCTAGAACATAATAAGGGAGGTAAAGGGGCTTTTCA
This sequence comes from Picea engelmannii, assembly GCA_009831015.1. Classification (NCBI taxonomy): domain Eukaryota; kingdom Viridiplantae; phylum Streptophyta; class Pinopsida; order Pinales; family Pinaceae; genus Picea; species Picea engelmannii. Next base: position 530,813 of record ML787937.1, on the reverse strand, counting down.
CAAGAAAAATAGATTCTCACCACATTATAATGTTCCATTTTTTCAATGCTCCCTTTTTTATCCAGGAAGGTTGATGCTTCCAAGGACAATCTGGATGTATTCAATCTGAAGATAAGTTTCTTGAAAGAAGATACAAATGTATTATAAACTTCGTAAAAATGATAAGTGACCTTTTGTTTCCATAAGGCCTGATACCAAACTGGTACTGGATCAATTTTATAGTCAACTCTTCTTTCGACACTCAAAACCTTACAGACATGAAAGTAAGTGATAACAAATATCAAATAGGAAGACATATAAAATCTCTTATTATTCCTGAAATTTGATAATTGTGAAGATAATTCCTCAGAGATGATCTTCTCCCATTCAAAGATTTCTTGTTCATGAACTGTGAAATGTATAATATAAAGAGACAACTAAGGTTGTTGTGGATTATTGACTTGTAACTTTTGAAAAGAGACATGTTATCTCTTGATAAGGAATTTTAAGTAAACTGGCCTGAATTTTTGATATGTCCTCCGACATTGTTGCAGGATCTTCAAGATATTCCTACAGGAGTTATATTCCATTATCTCTTTCCTTCAAGAAGCTTCTTGCTTCGTCTCCCTTGAACATGATTGTTGGCTCCGGGAGATTTAACGTTCTTTTGAAACTGATCGTGATAAAGAAACATGAGACTCACCTTGAATTTGAATCATCCTACAACTTTGATCAAATTTGTCAACACACTAGGAAACTATTTCTCTAGAATCAAAGACCTCCTGTATGCAACTAGCTAAGGAAATTCCTGATGTCCAAATTATGTTTTGGTTTCTTTTTGGTAATGGAAATGATGAATAATACTAATAGGATCTCTACCACTATAACCTCTAGTCCTCTCATCCAAATAAATTTAGAGTATCCCCGCATAATTGTTCTCTTCTTCTCATAGTCATTTTGATGAAGTTGGTGAACTCTTGTACAATGCTTTAGGATGTTAGTTTCAAAGAAAATTATTTTTTGATAATACAACTCAAATGTATTTTTTCAGTGGAAGGATTAATGTGAATTAAATGGAGAATTACCTCAATAAGTCTTCCATTAATAACATCCTTTTCAATATTTACAAGTTGTTATCATCCGTAAAATTATCATTAAATATGTCTTGGGGAAAGTGATACATGTATTTCAGTAGAGGATCGGACTTGGAGATCAAGATATAGTAGAACTACAATGAACCCATGGAAGAAACATAAAAAATGGTTAAGTATAGGTCTTTATTAGTCAGACGTAGAGAGAAGAAGATTTCAAAGTTTGATGACCTGCAAACCCGCAGTGATATGGAAATTTAGTTAAGTGTCATGCTATCAAGAGCGTTAAGAGAATATATTGAAAATGACTAAGTATTATAGATCAGTTGGTCGAACTATTAGTAATGACAAGCAAATGAATAGGAAAATTTCTTCAAACCTGCGGTGGAAGAGGACCTTGAAAATATTCTAGGAATAATGCAATATGGGGGTCGCAGAATATAAAGTGCATTCTGGTGATGACGAAGGAACATAATTGAGTGAAAATAATGATACCAACCCGCAAACCTCTTGTTACGAGAATAGTTTAAGAATAAGACTAAGTATTGGTGCAACTTGGATACGATAGAGAATACAAGTGCATTTTGAGTAAGGAAAAACTTGATGTAGATGAGTCGTGAACCCGCCGTGGATAAATTTTTTTTTAAGTAAAATAAAAGATAGAAGGAAAAAGTATTAACCTATATACAAGTCAACATGTCCCTAACATGCCCTCCCCCTTGAAAAAAAACCATGTCCTCAAGGCTTGAGATGAGAAAATCGCTGCAGAATGGTAGTTGGCTCCCATGTGGAATCTTCTAGAGAGGTATCCTTCCACTGAACTAACACTTCCTTGATGGTGCGTTGACGGAGATGACACTTGCATTGGTCCAAGACTCTTTGTGGCTAGAACCAAATGGAACCTTTCATTGAGACTAGTTAGTTCTGGCACTTAGTTACAATCACTTTATTTAAGCATGAGACATGAAAATAAGGATGTTATGGGTAGAGCTAAATGGTAAGCCACGAGACCCACTTGCTTGAGAATTGTATAAGGACCATAAAGTTTGGGGGAAAGTTTATGAAAATGTCCATATTTGAGTGAATTCTTCTTATAAGGTTGCAGATGAAGAAACAACTGGTCCCCTTCAGCGAATTGGAATTCTAAACAACCCTAATCTTCTTTTGATTCATGTGATTCTAAGCCAGGACCAAATTTTATTTGAGGGTACAAAGAATGGCTACTCAAACTATAATATTGCTATGAACCTCTTGAACCTTGGAGACACCTAACATGTATGGGAGAACCGAAAACAACTTTTCCCCATAGACAGTTTCAAAGGGATTCATGTGAGTGGCAATATGGTAAGAGGTGTTATACCAACATTTAGCTAGGGGTAACCACTTACCCCAGAAATTTTGTCTGTTGGATGCAAAACGCTGCAAATATGTTTCCAAACACTTGTTGACAACTTCAATTTGTCCATAAGTCTAGGGGCCATAGGCAGTGCTGAGATGCAATTGGGTTCCCTAGAGCCTGAACAATTCTTTCCAAAAATTGCTGGTGAAAGTTGGATCATGGTCAGAGACAATAGAATGAGGCATTCCATGGAGTTTAAATATATTATCCATAAAAAAATGATCCACTATGCATGTAGTGAATGGGTGTTGAAGAGCACAGAAATGAGAATATTTGAAAAGATGATCTACTACCACCATGTTGATTCAGATTATGCTGAGAATGAAATGATACAATATATATATATGTGTGTGTGTGTGTGTGTGTGTGTGTGTGTGTGTGTGAATTCCAACTTCTATTAATGAATAAGAGAGAAAAACTATGTAGAACACAAACATGTAGAATGGGGTAGGTCATCTTTAAAAAGAAAGAGATGTTGGCCACACTTCATTTGCAACAAGATTTACATCACACTCCATTGCATGCTTAAAGGGCTTCCTTCACCTCAATTATATATGAGAGAGTGAGAGGAGAATGATTCCCATGATGCAAGTGGGATAAATTGGAATAAGTTTATAAAATTCCATAGGCATGTAAAACAATAAAACTTCCCGGGAGATCACCCATCCCAGTACTACTCTAGCATGAGCGCGCTTAACTATGGAGTTCCAATGGGATCCGATACATTATCTCTCTGGTGTAGGCATGTACATAAAACCACTAGGAAATCATTACATGATGTCTATAATTAACAAATGAAGATGACATTACATTTCATTCCCCATCAAAAGGGTGAATATCATGGTTTATCAAAACCATAGGCTCGAAATGTTGATTTAGTGGAAAAGGTGGATGGCCAATGAGATCCACCTGGATCATTCCTCCCCTCTTAGGATGAAATGGTCCCCATTGCGTCAAGTTCCCTTGGGATATCAAGAAACTTATGGTGCATCTGAACCTTGGTGAGATTCTTGCATTGTTTAATTAGATGCCCTTCTTGTACTTTGCCTATGGAAGGATGCCATGAACTTGTTGGAGGTGTTGGATCCATTCAACAAATCTGGTTGCATGATCTTCCTGGGTCTAAGTGTGGGAGGACTATGTCAATGAAGATGCATGAAAAAGAGATATATCAATGGGGGATACTTGTGGGAACCCCAAGCACACCTGAAAAGGGTCGTGGCTGATAGAGCTATTATGAACATATGGAATAATCTCATTCTATTCGTGTTCCTCTACAATCTTTTTGACCTACTTCTGTTGGATAGAAATGTATTAGGTTGAGGCTATAGTACTTGTAGTGTCCTTCTGCTCACCTTCTAACCAGATTTTGAATAGGATAAACTTTGCGATATGAGATATTAATTTGTGACACTATTTTTTCGAGATATTAGTTGGAACTACCTCTGGTACCCTATAGAGATGACCTCCTAAAGTAACAATGACATTGTGGGGACAAGACTCATAGATAACGTGACATTTAAACATGTATGGTTGTCCTAAAATAACATCACATACTTCAAGTGGGGCAACATCACACACTACCTCATCCTTGAAGGGATTGATTCCATAGGGCATGCGGCATTGTTGGCTGACATCGATGTCTCATCCTCCGCTAAACCATCCGATGGTGTATGGTTGGGGGTATCGAATCATTGGAAACTTCAATATCTTGACAACATCGGATGAGATAAGGTTCTTCTGACTCCCACGATCAATAATAAAATGTAGTGGAGTCTCCTTTACCCACATCTGGGAGTGGAAGAGGTGCTCCCCCTCCTCAAGATCCTTTGGTTCTTCTGGTTGTATTGTTGTGGTCGTGATGGTAAAAATAGGTTCTGCATAAATGATTTGTTTCCCTTTATTGTACTTTGAATCAAAGTTTGAGTTAGGTTCTGATTTGTTTTGTTTGAGCTTGACCACCAATGACTATTTTTTCGAGTGACATTCATCATTGTTGTGCTAGGGGATTTTGTGGAAATCTCACCACTTTCCAGTGTCTTTGTTAAAATTGACGTTACCCTTGTTTTCCTACATATTGGATTGGCTCTCTTGAGGTTGGCCTTCCTTGCTAATATGTCATTCATTCTATGAGTTAGGGTTTCCTTTACCATACTTATTTTATGGCATATTTTCAAACCTGAACTCTTGCTTACTCCGTTGCTTGAATTTCTATTCGATTTTGACCACATATTGATAAGAAACTCCCAGTGAGGAGATGTCCAAGAAATCCATCTCTGTTTGTATGTACCTATGCAGACCACTATGGTACTTCAAGATCAGGTGTCTATCATAGTATTTGATACCCAAATTTGAGCACAATGTATGCAATATGTTAGTGTACTCTGACACCGTCTGGTCTCTTTTATGATGTAGAGTTGTCTATCTCATTTACTGGCCATCATGGTTTATGACAGGGTAGAACTCTTCCTTTAGGGAATCTACAAAGGCCGCCCAAGTGGGTTCTCTCCTAAATGGTGTAGATTCACTTGTGGTGTACCTCTCCCAGTAACCTTCCCACCAAGATTTGACATGAAAAAGGGATTTAAGAAGCGTGAAGGTCATCTTTTCATTGTCATAAAAATTCTGGACATAATAATAACCTTCTAGCAGATGAAACCATTTTTCTAGAGCAATCTGGCCTTCAAATAAGCGGATATAAAAATTGAATTGTACCTTGAAGGGTGTCACACTTATGAAATGGATGCTTGTTGAAGATGCCTCAGTCGCTACCATCAGTAGTATTTGAAGGATATGAGCATGGTTTTCCATCATCTCGTTCCTCTATCACACGAGGGATTCCTTGAGAAACATAATGAAAGTATCTCACGCTCTATCATCTCTCTTTTCTTCCGCTATGGGAGATAGCTTGGGCTAGTGAGAGAGTTTGTTCTCAAGCGAAAATAGCTCAAGACCAAAATCTCTATATTCTGACCTCATTTGGGGCCTGCTATGAAAAATGACAAGAGGCAGACTGCTCTAACATCACTGATCCAGATTATTTTGAGAACGAAATGAGACAAAAATAAAAATATAGCAGAGAACAAAAAAAATACAATGAAACCCAACTTCTATTAAGGAATAGGAGAGAAAAACTCTGTAGAACACAAACTGGAAGAATGGGGTAGCTTATCTCTGAAAAGAAAGAGATGTTGGCTATGCTTTATTCACAACAATATTTACATCACACTCCATTGCATGCTGGAAGGGCCTCCTTTACCTCAATTATATATGAGAGAGTGAGAGGAGAACAATTCCCATGATGCATGTGGATTGGACTAATTTTATAAAATTCCATAGGCATGTAAAACACTAGGACTTCTTGGGTGGTCACCCATCCCAAAAATACTCTAGCTTGAGTGCCCTTAATTGCGGAGTTCTAATGAGATCGGATGCATTAATGCTATGTTGTAGGCATGTACATAAAACCACTAGGAAATCATTACATGACATCTGTAATTAAAAAATGAAGATGATATTACATTACATTCCCCATCAAAAGGGTGAATATCATGGTTTATCAAAATCATAGGTTCAAAATGTTGATTTAGTGGAAAAGGTGGATGGCCACTGAGATCCACCTGAATCACATGATGACTAACTTATTTCCTTATTTAGGTAGGCCAACAATGAAATACATAGAAATATTTCTCCAAATAGAAGGTGGAATCGAGAGTGGTTGGAGTGTGCCTAGAGATTTGACTATTTGACCCTTATTGTGCTGACATGTATCACATTCAATCACAATGGTGTGAATGTCCTATTTCATAAGTTTTGGTAAACCCTAAATGCCCAACTATGGGTGAAGTGTGAAACTTAGAGAGCACCATGGATCTAAGGTGTGGGTGTTTTCTTAAATACAAGTGACATTTATAGCGAATATATTCATTATTCCAAGAGTACCCTGGAGAATATTGAGGACCCTATTGCAATTACTGGATCAAGATAGAAATTTTGGGGTCTTCCAACCATTCTTGACAAATTTCTTGAAGCTATTCTGCTACAATGAATGAGAGGGAAAAGAGGGACCCTTATTATTCATATTCCCTTGAAAGACCATCATCAACCACATTTTCGTTTCCCTTCTTGTAGATTATCTCATAATCATATCCAAACAACTTGGTTACCCATTTTTGTTTCCCTGGGGAGGAAATTATTTTCTCCAGAAAATACTTGAGGCTACAATGATCAATTTAGATTTGGAGGCATTTCCCCAATAGATAATGAAGCTAGAGATCTACTACATGTAGAATATCCAACATTTCCTTTCCATAGGTTTATTGGACCAAATGTCGCTTTGATAGTTTTTTTCTAGTGAAATCTAAAGAGAGACCATCTTGCATGAGGATTACCCCAATTCCTTTCCCTGACATATCATATTCTAGGATGAAAGTCTTGGTGAAGTCTAGTAGTGTCAGGACAGAAGTTGTGCACATAACATCTTTGAAGGCTTGGAAGAATTTAAAAGTTCTTGTAGTCCAACTGAAAGAATTCTTTTTAAGGAGAGCAGTGAGAGGAGATGCAATTTTACCATAATTCTGAACAAAGTTGCGGTAATATCCCATTAAACCCAGGAAATCGCATAATTTTTTAAGAGTTTTAGGAGGCCAATCCTTCATAGCTTCAATTTTATTAGGATCCACCCATACACCATCCTTGCCTACAATATGACCTAGGTACTCAACTTTAGAGGCACCAAAAGCACATTTATATTATTTGAGAAAAAAATTGTTCTTAGAAAGTAGATGGAGGACTTGATCCACATGGGAGAGATGGGATTGCCCAGTTTTACTATAGATTAGAATATTATCAAAGAAAAATAATACAAAATGATGGAGGAAAGGATGGAAGACATGATTCATGACACTTTGAAAAGTGGAGGGGGGATTACACATACCAAAGAGCATGATCAAGAACTCATAGTGACCCTCATGAGTTCTAAAGGAAGACTTTGGGATGTCTTTCTCTTTCATACGTATCTGGTGGTAGAAAAAACAAAGATCAAGTTTGTTAAAGTATTGAGAACCACCCAATTCATTCAAAAGGTCATCAATAACATGAATGGGAAATTTGTCTTTGATTGTGCGTTTGTTGAGGGCATGAAAATTAGGACGCATGTGCCAAGTTCCGTATTTATTGAGTACCATGACTACAAAAGAAGAATAGAGGATGGTACTAGGACGGATATAAGACATGCTTCTGGAAATTCCTTAAAAATTTTCTCAATTTCATTTTTCTGGGAAAAGGGATGATGATAAGGACAAACATTGAGAGAAAGACTGCCTAGTACTAGGGGAATGGAATGATCATGGATGTCGTGGGAAGGGCGAAGTCCATTGGGAGTGTTAAAAATAACTTGGTTTTGGGAGAGTATATATTGGAGGCTAGGGTGCATGGAGGGTGTCTCAATGACGTGAATGGAATGGAGTTGGGAAATAATGTCAGATTGACCTTTTTTGAGTAGATTTTCCATTCAGTGGGAACTAATGATCTCATGTGAGCTTGTTGTGATTCCTTGGAACTTATTTTGTTTTCCCTCATGTTGGAATTGCATGATTAGGTCCTTAAAATTCATGATGATGGGGCCGAGAGTACATAACCATTCAACAGCAAGCACAATTTCATAATCGCCCATGTCGATAACATATGAGATTTTAGGTGGTACTGACCAATTTGTAGGCGCACATTTTCATAGAGCCCACCAAATTTCATGGAACCACCATTGGCATTCATGATTTGAAATTTGTTGACTACACAAATATAGAAATTGATTTCCTGGGAAATGTGACGATGAATAAAATTATGGGTGCTACCTAAGATTATGACTTTATTATACTTAATGTATCCAATTACCTTGAGGGTTTTGTGATTAGAGAATCAAATGATGGCATGTAGAAAAATCAATGGTTCAACTTTTGGAGGATCAAAGGGAAGAGTAGGATCATCTTCTTGTGGTAGCTCTTCCATAGGGGAAACTTTGGCCTCCTCATCAACAAAATCCTAAAAAATGGCCATAAAAGTATTGTTTTCCTTACACTTGCGCCCTAGAAAACATTTGTCAACATAATTATAGAAAAGACCCTTAAGTTGACATTCAACCATTTCTACCCAAGTTAATTTCTGGATATTGAGAGGAGTATCATGACGGGAAAAATTGGTATCTTGAGGGAGAGGAATAAAATAGGGTTTTTGGTTATAGGAAAAGACAACGTGTTGTGCTTCCTTGGCATGTTTAGTAGCTTCCAAGCAAATATAGGGGCGATCCATTTGGACCTAAGCTCAGATTTCATCCTTTAGGCCGTTGATAAATAATTCCTTGAGAAAGGCATATGGCATACCCTTTTCTCTAAAATCCAAATGCTCAAAAGTGACTATAAATTATTCTACTGTCCTTGACTATTTCAACTAAGTCAAACGACCCAAATGGTATGTTTTTGTGTCAAAGCATTCATAAAGTTCGGCCACAAAATGTGTCCAAGAAACATACCCTTGGCATGAATTTTATAACATTTCTACCATTTCCAGCATTCAAGATCCGGATAGAGGACACTGTAATGAAGTTTGGCCAATTCATCAGTGATGCCATGCAAGGAGAACTAATGTTCCATTTGTGTGACCCAACCCATGGGATTTGCGCCATCAAATGTTTTCACCTCAACTATGGGAACTTGCAGTTCTCAATGAGGTTAATTGGAATGAAAGGCTTGGTAATGGGAAGAGTTGGGATCTTCATGGTGATAAGGTTGTTTATAGGAGGTAGGAACTGAGAATCAATTTATGAAGTTGTTCATCTTGTCCGAGATAACGTCTATGGATTGTTACACACCTTGCAAATTCGTTTTGATGGGAGGATTATCAGAGTTGAGGGTAGCAATATTGAAAGTGAGTTCATGGATGGACTTCTTGTTTTGTTCATTGTCAGCGAGAAATTTGTTGAGTTCTTGGTTGTGGGTGAGATCCATTTGGGGAGAAACAAAAAATGGGTAGGTGGGTCCACAAAGAAAAAGGGTTACATATGAGGGGTATCATGGTGGATGGGGTGAAGAGAGGAAGCCAATTGGATATGCGACAAATAAGGGTGCTAGGAAGGGTGGATCCATGGGAAAAAAAGGCTTACATGTGATAGGTACCACAATGATCAAGGTGAATAGAGGAATCCATTGGAACGGGTCCTGAATAAGGGTGTTGGCGGGACCACTATACTCTTTTTGTTTTTAACTCCTATGGATTTATACTCAGGCCTGAATAATATTGTAGTGATGGAATATCCAAATTTTAAATAGGGGAAACTATGTAGGAATCTTGAAACCAAGATGTAGGAGGTAAGTTTGCGCAAAAAAATTCCCCTTCTGTTTCTTTTATGTTTTGTTCTATTCCCGAAGGTTAGGGTTTTTCAAGGTTCCTATAGACAAGGGTTTTACTTGTTCTATATCTCTCGTATATACGTGTAGGGTTAAATAGTAGTACTCAACCCAATATCTCAGGGCACCAACTAAGGAGGCTCGACAGTACCCTTAGTCTTACTACTCGATTACCCATGTAATAGAGAGTATCTTCTCGAGTGTTGTTATCGATGTCACTATAGCAGTCAGGTGATTGATCAATTGATCCACATTAGTTTTAGGAGACCTGTGGGACTCCCAATATATCTGGTGGTACTTAGGAGTGATGGTCATGTACAAATTATGTCTGAAGTGGTACTACTCGAAGGGGTACCAACAAGGGTTACAAAGGTTTCCAACAAGGTGAAACATTTTTTTCGAGTAACCTCGTGAAACTGTCTATATTTCCTGTGTGTAGTCTTCCACAACCACAATTTTACCTGTTGAATGACAAATCTTTGTGCTTTAAAGACACCAGTGGTACACGTCTCTACCCTGGAAAAAAAATCCCACAATTTCGGTAGAGGAAAGAGCTCTATTACCTCTTGTAAGGTACTATATGTATTATAATAAGAAAAAACATAAAGATTGCAACAAATAACAATGGAACAATAAAATATAGAGAATAACAAAACAAACAATGATACCTTTATTGATAAAAATCCAAGTTCACATGCATCTTCGAGAGGGAAACCTCTAGTAGAGAAGGGCTCTATTAAGATAATTCTCAAGACAATACTTTCTCATGCCTTATACTACTATTTATGCTAATTATATCTTCTAAAGAACATTCTAGAGGAAGATCTTTATAGAAGTGGAAGCTTCTATTAAGTCCTCTTACATTAGACTTATTACATGGAAAATATATTGTTCTACCTACGTCAGGGGTTAGGGAGGTTATATCCCTAACACATAGCCCCCCATGACTTTGGTCCTTACCCATCTAGCAATTGGTGATGCATTTCATTTTATTATTTTCAATGTACAACATTTACATGTTATATCATTTTGCATGTATCCATATTGTATTTACAATATGCATCACTAAACTGGGGATTGGGGTGTTACACAACACTATAGGATTATGGTCCAACTCCCCTCAGAGATGACCCATTGTTTAATCTCGATGACTTCAACGAGGGAAGCTCTAAAAATGAACAAACAATCAAGCCTCTTGGCAATTTTGGCTTCTCCCATTCTCTTATTCATCCATGTAAGGGGATGGGATTTACAGAGATAAAACATAATTCACTACAAAAAATTTCCCCTTTAGTGGAGGTTTGGGCTTGCGGGGGTCTTTCCAAAACTTCCTATAAAAGTTTTTTTAGAGCTTTTGGAGCGGTTTTTGAAACCCCCCCCCCAAAAAAAAAAAAGTCATGAGAATTGAACTTTTAGCGGTGGGTTTTTAACAACCGCCTCTAAAAGTTTGATTCTCATGACTTTTAGGTGGGGTTTTAAAACAACCATCCCTTAACGTGTTTTTGTAAGGTAGTATGTGTACAACCCCACCTAAAAATCATGAGAATTGAATTTTTGGAGGCGGTTTTTGAACAACCACCTCTAAAAGTTTGATTTGTATGACTTTTTGCGGGGGTTTTAAAACGAATGCCCCTAAATGTGGTTTTTAAAGCAATATTTTGACAACCCCCCATAAAATCCATGAGAACTTAACTTTTGGAGGCAGTTTTTTAACAATTTCCTTGAAATGTTCACTTCTCATGCCTTTTGGGGGGTTTTAACAAGACCACCCCTAAATATATTTTTGAAGGTGGTTTTTTGACAACCCCCTCCCTAAATTCCATGATAATTTAACTTTTGGATTATGTTTTTTCAAACCCCCCCCCTTAAATTTCATGAAAAATTAACTTTTGGAGGCGGGTTTTAAAACCCCTCCCAAAAGTCATGAGAATTGAACTTGTGTAGGCGATTGTTCTACAACCAAATCGAAAAGTTCAATTCTCATAATTGTTTTCTTCAAGGGGTTTAAAACGACTGCCCCTAAATATATTTTTCAAGGTGGTGTTTTGACAATCCCCCCTACAAGTCATGAGAATTTAACTTTTGGAGGCAGTTTGTTAAAAACTGCCACCATAACTCAAATTCTCATTATTTTTAGGGGGGGTTATAAAGACCACCCCTAGATATTTTCAAGGCAGTGTTTTAAAAACCCCCTTGAAAGTAATGGGAATTTGACTTTTTGATCTAATAGTGTTATAAAATACCATCTCCAAAATCCTTGTTTTAGAGACGGTTTATATATGCCATTTTTTATTGTGGCAATTTCATCATGTGTTTGGGGTTATATAGAGCACTGATATATGTGTGTGTGTGTGTGTGTGTGTTGGAAATGTCACCAATATTTAGAGGGGGGGTGAATCAATATTTGGCACTTTTTAACCAATTTATCCTTCACAAAATATTTCCATTTAAAAATACAATATATTTTCTTAGGAAAATATTACTTTTCCTCCAAAGTCAAGACCCCCTTTTTTAATTAAATAAAATAATGCTTTTCAGAGCTAATGCTCTTGCATCAGACTCCGAAAGTTGAAAATTTTCATGGCCTCCTGGCCATGTGTTTGAACTAGATTTCTATTAGTTTTCTATAATAATGTAGCAGCCCATTGTTTTCATCTGTTGATTCCTCCTAGATCCCACACTTTAATTTGTAATTTTTCATCCTTCTCATTATGTTGTTGCACCACTTCCTCTGCTGCAATTTCTTTTGTCTTTCCAGGGTTCCGAATCTTATATTTCTTTTTCCCATTTTCTTTGCTAATGCAAAGTCCTCCTGTTAGATGATATTCTTTGTTGGTTGTTTTCCTTTTTCTATTGCATTTTCCCTTGGTTGTTTTCCTCATTAAAATCCACAATCCATCAATTTCGCTTTCTAAATTTTCCCTTGGATGAACTTTATTGTCTTCAGGCTGTTGCATACCTCCTCTTGTTATAAAATTTATATTTTTTTCAATCATTTTTTGTTTACGTCTCTCCCTTACAACCTGTTGGTTGTATTCTGCAACTTCATATTCATTGTCATCCAAGAGAGTATCTTCTCTTTCCAATTATAATTTTTCATATTAAATATACAATCTTTGGTTAATTATCCTCTCTTCTAATAAATACATCCCCTCTTATAGTTTAAGAAAATCACTTGGAATTGTATTCAAAGTCTCCATGCAACATCCATTGTCTTGATCTCCTGCCAGCCAGTTTCCCAAAAGCCTTATCTCTTCATATAATTTAATAAAAATATTTTGAGATGTATCTATAACTTCCATACAACATTTACCATTTGGATTTTTAACCAATGATTCCTCCAATTAAAGTTCCATATCCACATCTGTGCTTTCCTACCCCTATGTAAATTTGTCCTTTAACATTTCAATAATTATAATCTCTTTGAGCATTTCTTCATTAGGTATTTCCTTATTGTTATCCCCATTTTGTAGGGATAAATAAGGATATTATTTCTTTAGGCCTTCAAGTTTCAGGCATGGAGTGCCGAGAGATGGAAGACCATGCGCACAATAAAAAAATAGCTTCGCCACCACATCCGCTAGCTTCTAGAAGACACGTGGGCCTTGCTCAGTTCACCACAATAGGGCATTTATGACACTTCACCACAATGAAACTTGATCAGTTGCATAGTGTCTTTGAGCTAGTGTTTAGTTTTATGAGGTGGTTTTGATGCATATGATTGGATTGCCTTTCTTAATATATGTCATTCATACCTGACATGATGCTTTTGAATTGAGATCCTTGGAGGGTGTGTCCATTATTTTGAAGGACCTTGACTGGTGGCTAGACGCCCAACTAGGCTCTCATTAGGGTAGGAATC
>ML787937.1:458058-478766 GCA_009831015.1 Picea engelmannii | reverse complement strand
TCCTCACGAGTACACCTAGTTTTCCATGTTTCATGCTTAAAGAAGGTTATAGGTGACAAGATCTTAGTTCAAACTATATTGCCAAAACTTGATGAGGAAGGAAAAATCATATTGGAGCCTAAAGCCATTACTGACACAAGAATTCTCTAGTTGAGGAATAGATCCATTTCAGAGTATCTCATTAAGTGGAGGAAACTACCTACTGGAGATTCCACTTGGGAAGATGAGTCTTTTATACAAAATCATCCAGAATTACTCAACTGTTGCAAACAACACTTGTCTCAAGGGGAGGGGCATGTTAAGCCTTAAATAGTGGCACATTACCCCTTAATTGGGGCATATTACATTAGTACTATTATTTTATTTATGTCGACTTGGGTCCATTAGTTGTAATTGTACCTCCTAGTCTCCTATATATACCAAGGAGAAATTTTCATTTGGAATCATCTTGTATTTGGAAATTTATGTAGTGTATAAGGAGGTTTCCCCTTCGAAGAGGCTTATTCTCTGAAATTCTATCTTTTTCAAGGCAATGAGTACTTATTCTAAGGTTTTTCTATGCTATCTTGATATTTGGTTCTTAACAAATACACTCCTTGGCATAAATATAACATTGAACTATGTGATTAGTGATTCTACTTAGTTCCAACAAAAAAGTGTGTTTCAAAGTGTAGACATGTATTGACTTGAGGGAAAAGAGCACAAATGTGTCTACGAGGACAAAGAATAGAAGGAAAACCTTTGTGATTTTAAAATACATGAAGTAGTTTAGAAAGTATATGCATGAAACTCTGTTCATTTGGTTGATCAAGTTGTATTTGGAGGAATTACATCTCCAATGGTGTTGTTTCATCTGAGAATGGTTGATTTATTGAATATTTTAATCAGTTCTGGACACAGTTTTATAAAGTTTTTGAGGATTCATCCTTGTATTTTGTTAGTTCATGCTTCTTATGTGATTTTTAAATTTTATCTTTCAAATCACCAATTTATATGCCAAAAGTAAGGCTCATGTGATGCAATTCGATGTAATTAAGACAGTGTAGTTGAATAATGATGCTCATTTACCAAAATTTGTAATGTACTAATGAAATTATGAATGTCATTTAGTAGGATTGAATTTTCTTCTATAAATGGAATCTAGATAGAATTCTTCCTTATTCACAAGGAAATGTTGTCCGTCATGATAGATAAAAGGGAGTAATAAAGGTAAGACACTAGTCCAAAACTCTTGTATGGATGTTGGATCAATAGACTATCAGTTGGCCTGTAATCATTGCATGTAGGCTAACCTTACATTTATTGTGTGGCATCAAGCTACTCTTCATTGTAGGTCATCCCTATTTAAATGTTGAAAATACAAAGTGGGAGTGAAAAATAAACTCCTATATCAATGTTAAAATCATAAAATGACAAATATATACGAGAGGTATTGGGATTGTATGCCAAACACCAGAGCTCTCAGCAGTTGAAAACAAATTTATAGATTGAAGGAATGAATGCACAGAAAATAAATGGCATACCATCCCTCTGAAATACTTTTATCATAAATAATTATGTTTCCATACCCGACAAATATTAAATAGAGTAAAATATGTGATAGGGAATTTTAATGTTTTGGAAATAAAATGTAAGGTTTAGTTTCCAGCCAAACATGTAAGCTTCCCCTGTCACGTAAGATTTAGTTTGCAGCCCAAAATTCTGAATGTTTTGTAGCTCTTGTAGTTGTGTTTCTAGTAAAGTGATCCCATGTGACATATGGTTGTTTCCTTTGTAGGGAATATTCAATTAGAAAATCGATAAACCCATGATGTGCTACGCCACCATATCTACCCAATTAAACCTCCACAACCATAGTTTGTATTGATTTTGATCGGAAAAATGGGATGTTGATGAATTGTCAGTGCCTCAAATGTTCCAAGAGCTTGAAATTATAGGCTAGCACAATATTGTGCATTCCTTCATAGATAATATAATGAATGATGTGAAAAAAAACCTTGTTCCATGGGTTTGAAAACATTTCTCTTGCAACTCCTTTCCCCGTCTTTACCATTATCTCACTTGCATGCAAAAATATTTTCTTATCTTCACGAGATTTTATATTTTTTAAAACCATTTCTCCAATATGGTTGAGAATCCTATTGATTTGGAAATAGATTCTTTATTCACTTACATGATAAAAACCCTAACTGTAGTAGCATTTCCATAGAGTTGGTGGGAGAACTTTGTTGATTATTTTGGTTGGTTGTCATTGATGTTAACCCTTGAAGAAAGTATGATAGCAAATTCCAGTAGCACGAAGGTTTGGGTAATGGACCCAAGTTTGTTTGATGTATAATGGTATGAGTTTTAATATATTTGAAGGTAAAACTATTATAGATGGATATCACATTTCATGCCATTTCTGGTGGTATGTGGAACATCACATAAATCCTCACATTTAGATAGTTATGGCCATGTGAAGTTGGAGAACCCTCATGAGTCATCTAGAAGCCCCAAATGGTCAAAGTAGTCAAAGTGGTTGCAAAGAAGAAACTATTTAAATAATCAAGTGAACTGATGAGTGTACTATAAGTCAAAGTGGATACAAAAGAAATTATTTAAATAATAAATTTAATGGAGAAATTACTAAGCGGACAAGTGGTTAGAAGTGGGTTAGCCTTAAAATAAGGAAAGTTGTTTAAGAGATTTTAGAAGGTAAATAATAAAGTGAAGTGATGAGTGTATTATAAGTCAAAGTGGATGCAAAATAAATTATTTAAATAATAAATTTAATGGGGAAATTACTAAGTCGACAAGTGGTTAGAAGTGGTTTAGCCCTAAAATAAGGAAAGTGGTTTAAGATGGTTAGAAGGTAACCCCTTGAGGAAGCTACATAAAATTATAAATAAGAGGCAAGGCTCTCTTGTTTAATGACACTTGATCATATTGAATATCTACAAGTTAC
Organism: Picea engelmannii; assembly: GCA_009831015.1. Taxonomy (NCBI): domain Eukaryota; kingdom Viridiplantae; phylum Streptophyta; class Pinopsida; order Pinales; family Pinaceae; genus Picea; species Picea engelmannii. The sequence goes on along the minus strand of ML787937.1, from coordinate 475,819 downwards.
TGAGGTAACCAAATGATACCTAAGCCGAATTTCAGAGGGAAGGTGAAGTAAAGAAGCTCAAAATTCAAGGGAGGATAAATTATTTTGATGATGCTTTCTAAGGTATGTTATTTACAAGTTGTCTCACCATTTTTGCAATACATTTTTTTCTAGAATGATTCAGACCACAAAATCTGGAGGCCATCGAGGAAACATATCCAAGTAATTGTGATAAAATTTTTAGCTTGTGGGTCGTTGTATTTTTGGAGTTACACTCCATGGAAAATAGGGTTTGTGGCTAGTCCTGAAACTAGTCTAAAACAAGTGTTTTGGGTAAAAACGTCATAACTTCTTCATAAAAGATCTAAATTAAGTAATACCAAATTTATTGGTTAGAGTATAGTATTTAGTATTATGTGTACCATTTTCATATCCATACAACAAATATTATGTGTGAGGCACTCTCTACAAATTCTATCTCTAGAATAAGCCAGAATTCAACAAGGTATGCCATTTTTGCTATAACTCATTTTATGAGAGGTTACAAGTAGTGAAACTTGGAGGAATTGCATAAAACACACTGAATAACATTGTGTACTATTTTCATATTTGTATTCATTATAGGTACATAGTTATGATTATTTCAAGTTACGGTTGTTGACTAATCCAAAATTAGTCATTTGAGACTAAAGTAAAGTTTGATGAAAATGCTAGTCTCTTGTTGTTAAAGTTAAGGAATGTTTGTAGGAAGGTATGTGATCATATACACCAGGTCTATTACAAAGTTACAAATCAGTTTTGGATGATGAAATTGATGAGGGATTTTGGTTGAGGTATGCTACAGATAGAGGTTGTATAACAGTGAGGTTGTGGCACATGGTTTGATGTAATGGTTTATGGTATTTGGTTATGGATAGTGTGATGTATTGCTATGGAAATTTTTATGGCTATATTGGTATATGTATTTGGTATATGGTTGAGGTATGTGTTGGGTACATGGTTGAGACAACTAGTTGATGAGTTGGCACATACATGAGGTGTATAGTTGATGATGTTGGTACATCTTGATGAATAATAGTTTATGTGTATTTGATGCATGATTGGTACATATTTGGTGCATGGTCGATGCACTCGTTGATGGTACAGGTTGGTGCATGGTTGATGCACTTGTTTATGGTACATGATGATTACAGGTTCTTTGGTAAGGGTTGGTGCATGGTTGATGCACGTGTTTATGGTACAGGTTGATTACAGGTTGATTGGTACAGGTTTACAACAATATATCTCATAGTGATAGTGTGACAGTGGTTCCATCATTCTACTTTTATTTTAGGGTGGTTGGATAGGGCAAGGACAAGTGGTTGTAGCCTCCTTCTGATTGTAGCCAAAGAATTGAGGAGTTTGAGCTTCCTTCAAGTTGTATCCTGAGAAACTAGGGGGTTGGAGCCTCCTTCTAGTTGTAGCTAGAAAACAAAGGAAGTTGGTGCTTCCAATGAATGTAATTCTTAAAGACATATAAGAAAAACAATTTCGTGGTTTTATCCCTCTTTGAGTTTCCACGTAAAAACACTAGTGTATTGTGTATGTGTATGATTGATCATTTATTCATTTTTTATTTATTCTGTAACTATTGGATGATAATGCTACATTGTTATAACACTTGCATTTTATGGTTAAGAAGGATTAAATTTTTCTATTACTGATTCATTACCCCTCAGTGTTCCAACAAACTCTAGGGATATTGTATCATTGTACCCACAAAGGTTGTCAAATAATGACATCCATCTTTCTCGTTGAAATATATGTTTCACTATGGGACTGTTTGGATTAGGTCTATATCTATAAGTTCCCTCTTGTTTAGTTGACCACCCATCATTGGTGCCACAAAATATTATTTGATTTAATTCAAACTGTCATAGGGATCCTTTAGCATCAAATTCAAATGATAACAATGACTCCATGATGTTATAATAGCATTCAAAACAAACAATTTCCATCTACACCTGCCAGAAATATTTAAAATATGTTACAAAGGTCAGGAAACCAATGAATCTTTCACTTCCATAACCCCCCATCAATATTTATCATAGTTTACATGTTCATTTAAAGTTATGTGTCATTATATACTATTTTTATCTATCAACCATTATATTTAATGAGTTAAAATTCATCACATTGTCTCATTCAATGTTCATTTTCCAATGGATTCGATGTTCAATGGATATGGACACATCTTCCAATGAGTAGGAAAAATAATTTTTTAGAATAATTTATAAGCTTGACACGTTGATACTGAAAAATGTGTAGATCTTCCCAAAAAAAGAACTGAAATGGAATGTCACTCATCAGATTCACATCTTTCTTTCAATTCCATTGAATGTCTCACTCTTGATTTTAAGAAATTTATCAACATCAAGAGAGCCAACCAACAAAAAATAGGACTCGAGAGTCTTTGAAGCAGACTGGTGAGAAATTCAATGGATGTGGGACTGAGGATGTTAATGTTGGAATCAGTCTCCTAGCATATATTGATATAGACAAAAACATGAGGCTTGAAGAAGATGTGACTTTAGAAACATTAAAAAAAAAAAAAGAATTCTAAAAGTATTGAAATTCGACACCAGGAGGCGAAGACAAGCCATTTGATGGATTCATAAAATTTGCCAATGAGAGATATTACTGAAAAAACAGGGAGAATGGATGTAGTTCTAGATCCAAATGTCAAGGATGTCATGGAAAGTTATGAATATATCATACTAGCTCTAATGGAGAGTCAAAGGCGAAAGATCTCTCCCTCTCCATTATTCAATCTTGGCCAAGGAGGTGCAAGATCCCTCTCTCACCATTCTACTCATAAACATGTATTCATCAGTCATTATTTGGAGGCTAAGGCATATATCTGAAGTGTTTTCCAGTAGTGGGGCACATCTCCAAGAGAAGGATTTTTTTATTTTCTTTAGTGGGGCCATATCATCAATTCCATCTTATACATGGTTCATTGTTAGGGTCATAGCACCCTTTTGCATCCATTTCTTGAGGGTTTCCTCTACTATTCTATTTGGTGTGGCTTGGGCTGAGTTTCTAAACAGAAGGGTGCATTTTCACTAAGGAGGTTGTGAGATCTAAAGGAAGACTTCAGGGTTTGGACTCAATATTGCTATAGATATTCTATATGTCCCCTGATCTATAGTTTGATAGTGATTTTATTCTATTTGGTGGCCATCTTCAAGGGGGTCGAATTATTAAGTTTCTTCAGCCATCCAGGGCCATACCAATTCCAGATCCAGCCATTCAAAGGTGCACCAACATAGATCTAAAGGTTTTATCTATCAAAGGAAAGAAATTGATCTTGTACTAGACTATATTCATCAACAGGAGGATTGGAGGCTATATATATCTTCTATATTTCATCAGATCTATAGATCCATGTATGAGGATCACTTATATTACTAAATAAAGGTCAGATCTAAAGCTTGTTAAGTTATTTGTGTTTTTCCTTTATTGTCTTGTACCCAATGCTTGTTGTGATGTCCATCATGCTATAAAACACAGCAAAATGCTTCAACACTTATTTTTGTAATAAAACACCTGCAAAATAAACACCAAACAACAACCACAAACCCTTGTTCTTGGCCGAAATTGGTTGGGAACAATACAGTGGTATCATGTCGAATTTCCTCCGCTAGTCTATGAAAAATACAGATGACGAAGAGAAGATTATGTGGGAGATAGCCAGTAATAGGTATTCTAGAAGGGGAAGAGCCAGAAGTCAGTATGGGAGAATCATGAAACAAAAAATGCTACATCTGAAGAGGCCAAAATTTTGGCTAAAAAGGTATCCTAGAAAATGCAGAATGCAGTACAAAACAGTCAGAAATCTATGCAATGCAACCTTGAGGAAATGCAAAACCACCTATATTTGGGCCAGGAAGAACTTAAATTGTCCTTTTATAGTTTGCAAAGAGGGAAATATAGAATGATATCCTTGTTGGAGGAACATAGTAAACATCAGGATATTCTCTCTCAATATTTGATGGAACAAAGACATGGTAGAGACCCACCCTTGTTTGGTGGAAGTCATGATGTTGGTGGATCTCGTGGGGGAAATGGAAACCATGAGGACTAAATACATAAAGGTCATGTGGAGGAGCATGGGCCAAATGATGGAATACCAATTCCATATCACATAGCTAGTAGGACCACCCCTAGGTCGTACATGCCTACCTTCCTAGATGCACAAAGGAGGGACACTCATGATTTTGATCAAGAAAGTTTTGGTGATGAGTGGGAGACTGTAGAAAGGGAGTAATTTTCCATGAGTGGGGGAGTTCAGGAGACAGGTGCCTATGGGGAAATACTTCCACTTGAAGATTAAAAATATATCCAAGGAAAACTACAAGGGTGATAATGAACTAGGGCGCAAGGCTGAAATAATGGAGTTAACAAACTTTGATGGATCAAAAAACATCTCTGCTATGACTTGGGTGCAAGAATTGGATGCTTACCTCCAGTTGAACCCTATGGTGGAAAGGAAGGCTATACAGTTTGTATCATTATACTTTATGGGGAAAGCACATGAATGGTGGTTTCATGGAATGACCACCTTGGTCCATGGGCATATCACTTCTTATCAGGACTTCACTCAAAGGCTTATTGACAGGTTTGACAGAGGTGATACAGATCGTCATTTCTAGGAGCTAACACAGATTAAAAAAATAGGATCAACTGAAACTTTTATTGAGGATTTTCAAATACTATCAGTTATGGTTCCGGATATATCAAAATATAGAGGGGTTGACTGAACTAGTAAGAGTATGGGTTAAAGCTTTTAATCCTGTGACCTTGCAAGATTCTATTGAGTGCACCATAGATATAGTTGTGGAAACAAATAAAAAAATGTTTACACCCAAACCTCCTATCATTCCTCGGGGTCGTGACATTACAACAATGGAAAAATGAAACGGGAAGTTGGATGAAGGCACAAGAAGGGATTTATGAAGGAAACAACTTTACTTCACTTGTAAAGAACATTGGCATCCAGATCATACATGTTTGGGCAAGGGAACAATTCACTATACAAAAATGATATCTCACAGTGAAGAGGAGACAAATGATGAAGGAGGTGGAGATATCCATGCTAAGCAGACCACCCACAAGGCGGAAGATGAATCCTTGCATGTGCAAGGTAGTGGGGCATCCTTACCCCCTAATGTGGGACTCAAACATGTCACCATTGCCTCTTTGAGTGGGGTGCCTAAATTTAACACCTTTTAGATAAAGGGAGTTGTACAAGGACAAAGAGGAACATTGTTGATAGATGGTGGGGCTTCTCATAACTTCATTGGCATGGCTATGGTAGAGAGGAGGCATATCCCTACAGTTTATTTTGAGGGATTCTTGGTTGAGGTGGTAGGAGGGCACACTATTGCTTGTGATAGGTACATTCCATAGATGATCTTGACATTGGGCAGATACACTTTGATACATGAATTTTATGTGGTGGAAATTCCAAACATGAATATCATTTCAGGTGTGAAGTGCCTTAGCACCTTTGGGCCAATCACCACTAATTACAAAACCATGGAAATTTCCTTCAACGCCGAAGAAGGGAAAAGAGTCACGCTTAAAGGGATGATAGGGGATTCTCCTAGAGTAGTGACAACCAAGAAAATGTATACCATATTTAGGCGAGAAGAGATAGTAGTTGTATCTGAATGCTTCATCATGGACATAAATTATGGGACACACAAAAAATGCCCTCCAGACATACAAAGGATCCTTCACAAGAACAAAAGGGTCTTTGAGCCTATTCCTCCTAGGAAACCACCACTTAGGGGGTTTGAATATACAATCATCCCTTAAGAGTAAGGGTGTATAAAATATAAAACCAAGGTTCTATGGTCCATATAGAGTGCAAAGGAAAGTTGGATCAGTGGCATATGAGTTAGAACTCCCCTAGGGAAGCAAAATGCACAATGTTTTCCATGTATATTACTTAAAAAGGGCCTTGGGACAACATTCCATAGCTAATGATGAGATACCACCTATTGATGAAGAGGGGAACTTGATCTTGATACCAGAAGATATTTTGGAAGTAAGATCGAAACAACTAAGAAACATGAGGATCAAAGAATACTTGGTTGAATGGAAAAATATACCTATAGAAGATGCCTCCTAGGAGAATGAAAAAGTGATACAATAGGTAGGTTCAAGATTTCTTGTGGGAAAGCAATTTCCAGTAGGGGAGACTGTAATTTCCCCATCCCCTTGACAATAACAAAGATGGACTAAATATTCTAGTCACCCCTCTAGACTATATTCCCATGGGTAAAAGGGTTTGAGGTACTAAAAGTCACTTAAGGAATTAAAGTGGTTTTATTAAAAGGTGACATTCAGGAAGAAAATAAAATGTGAAGGTAACTTAAGTGAAAAATAAAATCACAACCTTAGTAAAAAGAAAAAAGGCAACTCAACTAAGAATTGGATCAGGAGGTATAAAAGAGAGAGGAGGCGCCTTACTCCTCATTCTTGTCTATTTTCTCATTGTGATCACTTGAGCTCTATAGCTTGTGATTTGAGGGTTTTGAGTCAAGAAACCCTAGAGGCCAACAAGGAGGTGAAATATTCCTCCATTCCTGGTCCAATCTTGGCCAAGGAGGTGCAAGATACCTCCCTCTCCATTCTACTTAGACACATGTATTCATCACTCAGTATTTGGAGGCTAGGGCGCAAATATGAAGTGTTTTCTAGTAGTGGGGTGCATCTCCAAGATAAGAAAGTTTTGATTTTCTCTAGGGGGGCTAGATCAAACATTCCATCTTATACATGGTTCATTGCTAGGGTCATAATGCCCTTTTGCATCCATTGCTTGAGGGTTTCCTCTACTATTCTATTTGTTATGTCTTAGGCCAAGTTTATGAAGGGAAGGGTGCATTTTCACTAAGGAGGTTGTGATATCTAAAGGAAGACTTCAGGGTTTGGACTCAATCTTGATACAGATATTCTATACATCCCCCGATCTATATTTTGAAAGTGATTTTATGCTATTTGGTGGCCATCTCCAAGGGGGTTGAATTATTGAGCTTCTTCGGCTAACTAGGGTTGTACCAATTCCAGATCTAGCCATTCAAAGGCACACCAACATAGATCTGATAGTTTTATCTATCAAAGGTAAGAAATTGATCTTGTACTAGACTATAGTCATCAACAAGAGGCTTGGAGGATATATGTATCTTCTATATTTCATCAGATCTATAGATCCATGTATGAGGATCACTTACATTACTAAATAAAGGTCAGATCTGAAGATTTTTAAGTTATTTGTGTTTTCCCTTCATTGTCTTGTATCCAATGCTTGTTGTGATGTCCATTATGCTATAAAACTCAGCAAAATCCTTCAACACTTCTTTTTGTAATAAAACACCTGCAAAAAAAACACCAAACAACAACTACAAACCCATGTTCTTGGCTGAAATTGGTTGGGAACATTACAAACTTATACTTAGATTTAAGGCTATAGAGTCATCTCATTAGTATATTATGGACTTCTACAAGATACTCTAAATTAGTAGATCTACTCTGAATTAGCATGCTTATGGACTCTACTTATGAGCTCTTTCTTCATGTCCTACATAAAGGTCAAGCCCCAAATCCAATGTTGATTATAGATATACTTCTACAGGATACTCTGAATTAGAATGATTATGGACTTCTACATAAATGGACTTCTGAATTAGCATGATTATGGCGGATTGCAATGGGGGCGGTTTAAAGCTACAGTCGTATCAGACATATAGAAGGGGTCTTTTGTCGCCTTCAAAAATCTTTGTGTATTCTCATCTCTATAAAACGTGGGTATATATCTTATTATTTGTGGATCAATGTGAGAGTAAGAGCGGTCATATATGATTCATGTGCATAGTGAGAGTTTGTCATCAGTGCAAAGCATAGAAAGAAAAGCCTGCATCGATGTTCCTCTATGGAATCGACTCACACAATATCGAGGTCATATTTTGTGGAATATTGTTGTTCTTCCTTAACTGGAGTCATTCCCTAACCTTGTGGATGTGGGCCTGTTATGGTTCTTTTATCTAATTTTATGATTATGCATTTTATTTTGGAGGTAAAAACCCTACATAATGGGTTTTTTCATTAGAAAGAGTGACCTAATGATGCCAACAAGGTGATCGATTTGGTTTTAGAAGTCTAAATTTTGATTATTCATTGGAATCTGAGGTCAAATCTGCCGACGAGTTTTCTATTTGGAATTGGAGGCCTCTAAGCTTGTTAAAATCAACGTGGTCAAGTTAAAATGAGGCCATTGATTCTAGAATAAAGAATCGACTCATCATCGGCACATGGGAGGGTACTAACAAGGCCTGACATGAAAACCCAATTGATCATTAATGTTGGATGCATATCTTGTAATAATTGAGCATTAAATTCCTTAGACGAAGGATATAAGTAGCAGATCGAAGGCCTATAATTATTGCTTTGATCTCTCCCCTTGATGAATATGTACAAATCTCTTTTTTAATTGATTTTAAATGGCCTATCTATCTAGTGTCAATGCAACTCTATTGTCACATCTTGGGATAATGACCATAAACAACTTGTCCAATTTGTTAATCTGATCTACCACATCTTGGTGAAATTTGACAACCTTGCGTTGTCTGACATTCCAATGACTTATAACCTGCAACATTGATAAAAATATTATATTAGAAAACAAGACATGTATCAATAAGAAAATATTTGTTTACAGGAACATCTCACGATTTTTGTGGCCGTTGTGAAATTGTGCTCTTATATATAGACACGATCAAGATATTATAAATTCAATCACAAAAATTGCAAAAAATAGCCACAACATGTTGATAGGAGAGATGGATATTAAGGTGGGAACCAACCATTTTTAGGATGAAAACTTATTAGGATACAGGTGAAAATGATAGCTAGACAGAGAAGGTCTACAGGAAAAAAAAAGTAGATTTCAACATAATTTGAATTTGATGAACTACTTTATCCCTTCCCTACAAAAGAAAATCCCAAAGTTAAAACATTTCCTGCATTAAAGAGTACATAATGAGAGGGGCATAAATCAAGGCCAAAATATATTGGGTAGGGTCAGGTGATGTACCTCTTTTGAATGTCTGTGGAAGTCTTGGAATCAAAGCCCTTGGAATCTCAATCCAACATAGAGAGCATCATGCTCATTCCAAAAGGTTCTAACATAGATATGATGGGGTTTTGACATCCCATCTCCTGTTGAATGTGGGATAAAAATTCATTGCTAAGGAACTATGTACCATACTCAAACCCATATCCCTTGGCTATCAGGGCACCCCATTAAAATTTCCTTCATCATTCCAAATCCAAATTCCCAGTTGCGAGTGCAATTTGGCTTCCCCCATCCACATAACATATTTTCACATGCAAGACAATTGCAAAATTAACATTGTATGAAATTTGCAGCATAATTAGCAATGTTTTACCAGAATCGTAAGGGAAATCCATGTAGAATATATACCTAGATTTATGAATGGGATTCCATCACATAGAAGATATATAACATATCTTCACATAAATTCATACCATTTCTTTACAAAATTCATATGCAGAACACAAAATCAATAATTACATATCAAAGATGCAAACCGAGATACTACATACACACATGAAGACAACACTTATATTTATTCAGATCAATGTCCACCAAACCAATTACTGACGAGAAATTCACCACCCAACCATATCAATCAACTATGGATTCCACCCCCAAGTCAGGGCATGATACCACAAAAACTCTTGTGGAATATAATCTCACACAGTGCCGCCAATGCCCAAGAATATAGACAAACCATACATTTACCCCATTTTAGTACCAGTTGCAACAGAGTCTGGGGAAACTATGGTGGAAAAGGAATATGATTGTCTTGACATGAAACATAGCCTCCATAGAAATGTACATGAGATACACGAGCTTAGGTTATGACAACATCGTTGTGAGTTTATTGTTTTGTTGTCATTTAATGAATGATATATACAATATTTAGAAAGCATTAGAGCCATCATATAACCCAAAATATAGAAGAATATATGCACCAGCAAATTCCCAAATTCAATCTCCAAAATGCTAAATAAGTGACTTCCCCATCTTTTGTCTATTAGTAGACCTCCTAGAATTAAACATCAAGCAAAATTGTTTTTTTAGGCTCCTGCACTGGTTTCAACGGTGCTTGCTCATGTCATTTATGCCTATTATTGAATGCATCTGATGGTCATTTTGGGGTTCAATTCACTTGCAATGTATGCCCTTTTACTACTTTATGAGTCAAAAAAATTGAAAAAGTAGATTGTTATAATGCTCATCTCCACTAGTACGAGTATAAGATCCCAAATTAGAAGAAAGGTTAGTGTTTATCATTGTGTAAATCAACCTCAAAGACGCATTTAAATTCCCTGCAACTTACAATTTCATCTATTTCACCTACTCCTTTAGTTTTTTCTAAGATTGATCTTCTCCATCTCCAGGTATTTTTCCCTCATTTGACTCAAGACACTTTCCTCAATCATATAAAGCATAGATTGTGAATGTCACTGCCTCTTCTCTTTAAGAGATTGCAACAACTAATCTACCTATAAACCAATACATTTAGAATGATTTAGTAAGGCCCTCATGGATTCAACAAACAAATCCTACAATTTTTAACTATGTTATTATGTTATCTTCATGTATATGGCCTCTAATAATTTACTTGTTCATCCTCAAATGCCAAATGGAGGCCAATTGACATAGTGATCATGCAATACAACATATGACTCAAATATTAATATGAACTAGATAAACCCAATCATTGTGTGTATCCTTCTTGTGACTCAGATTGTATCATGGTACCATTTCAGTTTGGAATATCCATATGCCCAAGCAAACATATGAACTAGACTTAATTGTGCACCAGTGTCCTGAATAATGACAAATTATTTGCATCCAAGTTTAACATGCCTTAGATAATGTTTTAAGACTGACACTTCATATTTAGCAGTCCAATTCATCAGTGTTTAATATTATATTCGGAATTAAATGATTTAGCAATGAGCAACAATGTATCCCTGGATTTCCTTAATGAACAGACCTTTACATGCTATGCCATCAACTCAGAACTATATTAGGTACATACGCATAAATTTGAAATCTATAGTGAGGTTGATTGGCAAAGTTTTTAAGGTAATCCTCTTGAACATTAGGATGAAGATGGGATGGAAATGATAGGAGAAGGACCTAGGAAGTAAGATGTTGAGCAAATCAGGGTTAAAAACGTGTTTTTTATGGAAATTAAGAGTAGGAACTGATGTATCCAAAATCTGCAACTTTATACCAACAAAAATGTTTACCAAAACTTCTTGTTAAAATGAAGATTTGACCAACATTTTAGTGGATGAGCACTCGAATTGGTTGGTATGATTCATAGAGGTTCCAACATTCAATATATTATGTATGTGGGAAATATGTATTAAATTCTCTCAAATTTCCTAAGTCTGTAACGTTCAACCATCAAGCACACTTGCTATCACACCTTGCAACATGATCCCATGACCAACGTTAGGGTGGTTTTGGGTTAGGGATGATAATAATAGGTTAGAAATGTGGAAGCATTTGGTAGGATAGGTTTATTTGACGAGGGTATAGGATACCTATAACAAGATTGTTATACAATATGCTTAGTCTACAAACTTGTGACCATGATGTAGTTCTACGGTAGCAAACGCTTAGGGATGTAAACGTTGAAGTGAAAATGGATTAAGGATAAATGATGTGAGACTTGGAATATCTAACGTTGGAGGACCTGAGTTTTTTTAGGGTATATTTATTTGCAAGAGGGTTGTCTGTAACCAATAACCAACATAGATTAATGATATGTAGATAGATTTTGGGGGTATTCAACTTGATTGCCGGAAGGGATATGGGTTTAAGAGATTAGGGGGAGTTATCTAAGATAAGGACGAGTATGATGAAACCTAGAATATAAACAAGGTCTGTGATGGGTGAGTTAGCTCATAACCAACAAGCAAACCTGAGAAACGTTAGAGATGTAAACACTCAAAAAGAATCCCAAACTAGTGAAAGGTTATTTGAATGAATAGTTCTCATTGGAATTCAACACTAGTGTGCAGTTTCTAGTGACATTTTAGGATGCCCTATATTTTATACTTCTAAAATTTTGTCCTTTCAATGCTTAATACCCAATATAACAGATGGCTTGGGCACTTTGCTAATTTAAATGACCATTAGTTTTGGTTATCAATAGGTGTAACATAGTTTCTATGTTTTTTTTGCACTTAGATTATTATAGTTTGAGATCAATTTATGACATGCTCTAGTACCAATTGTACAAACTTTCATAGATTTATACTCAATTACTACTTGGTTGAGTGAGTGTTATGGAAATACCCTTCTGAACAAATGAATCTTAAATCTTGCAGGTATTAGGATATCTTCAACACTTGATGCATGTTGGCTTGTGTCTATCGTTAAATTGAAATTAACATTAACATTTTATTTCTTCAGGTAATTGGACATTTTTAGGTAGCTAAGAGGCAAAGTCTTATGGATTCAGTTGCAAAAATTAGATTGATTTTATTTTCAAATGGACAAAAAAAGGAATTGGACAAATTCAAAGACAAGGTATAATTTCTTCGGTATGATATAATATAGAATATGTTTTAATTGTAATTTGAAGTGATTTGTCTTTAAGTGATATGCAAATTGGTTGTATGTAGGACTTCAAAGGAATATCAAGATGGGGTTGAAGAGTTCATAGAGTTTTCTACGAGGAATTCAGAGGATAAGAAGACCACGAGATGCCCTTGTAAAAAATGTTGCAATGTTGTAGTACTAACATTTGAGGAAGTACAATAACACTTGATGATTCATGGTATAATAAGTTCATATAAAATTTGGTTTTTCCATGGAGAGAGGGCTGCTAGTCAGGTACGATCATGGGATATTATTGAATTAAAGTATCATTTCCATGTCGATAATATTAATTATATATTTCACTTCACATTATATAAAATCTGATTTGTTTTTTATATCTCTCCCATGCACCTATATTTGGCAAAGGAAAGAAAAACTATGCAAACGAGATGCATGATTTACCTTGAAAAATTTCACATTTATTGGTATGAATTTATGTAATGAAAGTGTTTACAATCTTATGTATGCATTGTTGTATGAGGTTCAATTATATTTAAAAAGATGCATTTTCCTTGAGAATGTTTTATATGAACAATATTGATGTTTCTGATTTTATTTTCTTTACATTATATTTTATATTATCCAATTGGCAGGGTTATGAACACATAGTCAAACATGAAGATAATAATCATGTTGATGAGTCTGGGACATTGTTTACGAATGATATTTAATTTCATGAGAATGACAATGATAATGATGCAGCCATGGTTGATAATCATATGGTCCAAATGGTGAATGTTGTTTATGAATGCTTTAATGAAAATCTAGACGTGAATTGTAAAAATGGCCAAGTAGCATCAATGGATGAAATGAATGATATCGATCAATATCAAAAGTTAATTGAATATGCTAGGAAACCATTGTATCCAGGTTGCACTAGTTTCACTAAGTTATTGGCCACTGTGAAATTGTACAACCTTAAAGTGAAAAATGGATGGTCTGACACAAGTTTGACCCAAGTGTTGAAATTACCGAGAGAAATGCTTCCAAAAGAAAATACACTTCCAGATTCTTCTTATGCTACAAAAATGTTGATTAAATAATTGGGTTTGGACTATGAAATGATACATGCATGCCAAAATGATTGCATTTTATACCAGGGGAAATATGAAAGTAAAGATAAATGCCCAACATGTGGTAAATCTAGATGGAAGGTTGATGCTCATTCTAGAAAGGTGCATAGTTCTGACCAAAGTGCCAAGGTATTTTCTTATAGTACCAAGTTTGAAGAGAATGTATATTTATGATTTGAACTCTTTTAATTCCATTATTGCATGCACATTTATGTACTACCTACTCACAAATCATCTTCTTTACTCATCTTAAGTGTTTCAATTTATATACTATATTTTTTTTGCTACATCTCTGCACACATCTCGTAGAAAATGAGGTGGCATCATGAGAATGTAAGTGATGATGGAATTATGCAACACCCAGTTGATAGCCTAGCATGGAAAACTATAGATTCCAACTGGCCTATTTTTTCCAATGATCCTCGCAGGTATGACTTGCAATGGCAGTGGATGGATTTAATCCTTTTGGAAACTTGAGTAGTGAATATAGTGTTTGGCCAGTATTACTAGTCACACATAACCTTCCACCATGGTTATGCAAGAAAAGGAACTTTTTCATGTTGTCATTGTTAATATCTGGTCCCAAGAAATAAGGAAATGACATAGATGTTTTTTTGGAGCATGGTTTTCTAACGACATTTCATGATTTGCAAGTGGAAGGAAAATAAAATATTTATGATACCCTTAAATGGTTGGCACGTGGCCCAAGGAAATATGCAACTAAGTATGAAGGATACTTAATCAATGGGTGTAGATTTCATATTAAAATCATAGAGAATCTTAGGGCCACCCAAAATAGTGGTGTACCCATAGATGCATAAACATTAATGAGATCAAGTGCAAAAGGAAATAAACCAATATGTCAAACGACAACATATTATGAATAGATCCAAGAAATAATTATATTGGACTACTATTGTGTGAAGTATCCCTTGTTCAAATGTGATTGGGTAGTTGTACATAAGAAGAATGGAATGAAAGTTGATGAAATTGGTTTCACAATGGTGAATCTAAAGAGATGCTTAAGTAAGGACAAAGTGCAAGATGATCCATTTATTCTAGCATCACATGCAAAACAAGTATTCTATGTACAAGATCCTATAGAGAATGATTGGTATGTAGTTCTGACATGCCCTCCAAAGGGATTGAGAAATAGTAACACATATGAATTGGAGTATGCAGATCTCTTGAGCGTCGCAGACTTTGAAGGGACACAATGCAAATATGATGAAGTTATAGTTTATGGTGGCATGGATTATGTTTGACAATATTGTGAAGGCACATGGTTAAATGTTGATAAATAAGTATTATTTATTATTTATTTATCAATTCCCATTTAATTGTATCTATGAAAATGAAAATTACATTTCTATACTCTTAATTGTTTTGAATGTGCATCTACCAATTAGTTGACTATATTGTTTACTTGAATGCAATTGTTAATTTTTATGAAAAATGTGCATATTGAAAATGTTTTTGATATAAATTTCGAATATTTTCAAAGTCTACCTGCGTGTCATTCAATTTTTAATGCATATGAAGGAGATCACTGCTAAACTTCTTCAAGGAAAGTTGTGCCATGGTTTTGTTTTTGTTTTCATTATAGTAATAATGACTTATAATAAGTGAGGTGCATTTCACTAAGGGAGATATATAGTGTTTGCACATAATATAGATGTGACACATGAAAAAAGTGGGCCTACCATAATATTTAAAAATAACAACTCAAATTAAAATCAATAATGTAAAATAAATTTTAAGAAAAAAATATTAAACATGAATATATGTATATGTATATATACCCACATGCATACAAATTGCTCCCGTAGGTTGTTATGAGGGAGCTTATCAATCACCCTCATAAGTTTCTATGAGGGGGGTTCTAAACCACCCACGTAGGTTTATACGAGGGGGATTTCAAGATGCCTTCATAAGTTTCTATGAGGGGGGTTTCAAACCATCCATGTATATTGTTATAGGGTCTTCCACACTAGCTTTGTAACTTGCTATGAGGGGGGTTCTAAACCAACTCCATAAGATGTTACGATGGGGGTTATAAAAAACCATCATAAAATGCTACAAGGGGGGTTATCAACCATCTTCATAAGAATCTACGAGGGGGGTTCTAAAATTCCCTAATAGATTTCTATGAGGGGGGTTTGAAACTGCCCTCATAGGTTTCTATGAGGGGGGGTTCTAAATTTCCCTCATATGTTGATACAACGGGGGTTCTAAACTACCCTCATAGCTTGCTAGGATGGGGGTTCTGCACCACCCTCATAAGTTGCTACGTGGGGGGTTCTAAATCACCCTCATACGCTTCTATGAGGGAGGTTTCTAAATAGCCCCAAAATTTGCTATGAGGAGAGTTCTAAACCGCCCTCATAGATTACTACGAGGGGTGTTCTAAACCACCCTCATAGATTACTACGAGGGGGGTTATAAACCGCCCCCAAAATTAACTTTTCGAGAGCAATTCCGAATTTCCCCCAAAAGCACCGTTGTTGGTCACTATAATTTCTTAATTAATTCAAACAATCAAGTGATACATAAATTGTCAACCCAGGGAAGTCTGTTTATTTCAAAGATAACCACGCACTATATATGCTCAATTACAAAAGCAACTTAGAGTTGTAGTAAAGGAAACTATATTAATCACACATGCCTTGAATGAACTGAAGTTCTGACTTAAATTACAGGAAAGCAACCTACCTATTGCAGATCTTAAAGATTAGTCTAAAGAATCCTGGATTACATTAAAATAACATTTGCAATAGGAAAGAACAACTATTCTGTAACCAGAGAACATGACCCTTACTCTCAAGCAGAGACTTAAACACCTTATTTCTGATTAACACTCTTTCATGAAAATAGTAATGCAGAGAAGGATAACTCTATCTAGCAGAGAACAAGGCCATCTAATTCCTTCCTTTCTAAGCCGGAACCCTTGGCCCTATTTCTGATTAGCACACTTGTGAAAAATAAATCACATCTACAGAGAACAGGACCTTCTAATCCCTTCCTTTCTAAGCAGGAACCCTTATCCAAGTCTCTGGCTAGCACACTTGCAGAAATAATTGAAATCTACAGAGAACAGGATATTCTGATCCCTTCCTTTCTGAGCAAGAACCCTTAATCCAGTCTCTGGCTAGCACACTTGCGGAAATAATTGAAATCTACAGAGAACAGAATATTATAATCCCTTCCTTTCTGAGCAGGAACCCTTAACCTAGTCTCTGGCTAGCACACTTGCAGAAGTAATTGAAATCTACAGAGAACGGGATATTATGATCCCTCCCTTTCTGAGCAGGAACCCTTAACCCAGTCTCTGGCTAGCACACTTGCATAAGTAATTGAAATCTACAGAGAACAGGATATTTTGATCCCTTCCTTTATGAGCAGGAACCCTTAACCCAATCTCTGGCTAGCACACTTGTAGAAGTAATTGAAATCTACAGAGAACTGGATATTCTGATCCCTTCCTTTCTGAGCAGGAACCCTTAATCTAGTCTCTGGCTAGCACACTTGCAGAAGTAATTGAAATCTACAGAGAACAGGATATTCTGATCCCTTCCTTTCTGAGAAGGAACCCTTAACCCAGTCTCTGGCTAGCACACTTGCAAAAGTAATTGAAATCTACAGAGAACAGGATATTCTAATCCCTTCCTTTCTGAGCAGGAACCCTTAACCCAGTCTCTGGCTAGCACAATTGCAGAAGTAATTGAAATCTACAGAGAACAGGACATTCTGATCCCTTCCTTTCTAAGCAGGAACCCTTAACCCAGTCTCTGGCTAGCCTCATAAAATCATCACACAAGATTGCCAATAAAAAGAATTACGAACTTCGTGAAAGTAATGTAACATTCAATAAACTAAAGTTCCTAACAAGACAGAGTTCAGTAGTGTTTCAGCAAAGCAGAATTCATTAAAAGTAGTGTTTCAGCAGATGAAA
>ML787937.1:369843-410190 GCA_009831015.1 Picea engelmannii | reverse complement strand
GCACCTTATCAACCATGATAAGACAATAATGATTCATCTTTGCATCAATTCACCACTGCATCATATATATCAACTATGCATCATGTATCAATGACAACTCATTGATCTGTCTTCATCAATGCATCATATCAATGATCCATCTTTATCAGTTGGTTTCCACTTTGACATCTATCATTCTCATCAAGGACAATGCATATACATTGTTCATCAATCAATTAATTACTTGACATCAATCAAACCAAACCATTTGCATCAATGATGTATGATCCAACAATCTCCCAAATAATCAAACCATTGGCATCAATGACAACATGATCCAACAATCTCCCAAATAATCAAACCATTGGCATCAATGACAACATGATCCAACAGGTTAAGTACAATAAGTTTACAACTAATTTCTTTACAAAGAAACATCTTAGGATAGATTAATCCGGTTTGAAAATGAGGCTAGTGTTGATACACAACTATCCATTTGACATCTATAAGGAATCTGGGACATACTTAAGTTAAGCAAGGAAAATGCCTTACTTCTTCTACAAAACTCAAAAGCGGAGAAAATAATGTAGGTTCCCTAATTTTATCGTCTCAAACTAGTTCCCACTAGTAGACTTCACTTGGTTGATTAAATGAGGATCATTATCAATGTGAATGGGGTCATCAATGTACAAAACAAGAATTAGAAGCCCAACATATTTATTTTTTTTGTAAATATTTGGCTTAGAGTGGCATCTATAAAATCTTGAATCAAGAAAAAATGGTCCATGTTCTCCCACCATGCCAACACACTTTTCTCTAGTCCATAGAGATATTTCTCAGTTCGACATACAAGATAGAATCACCTAGAACAAACCTTGAAGTTTATTCCACTAAACATTTTCTTATAGATCCTTATGTAATAATGTGGAATTAACACCCATTTTATGGACCGACCATCTCTCTGAAGCTACAAGCAAGAAAACAAGACAAAATGAATCCATTTGGGAGAAACGTTTTTAATAATAGACAATCCCTTCTACTTGATAGAAACCTTTGGCTACTAGTCATGCCTTATATATGCTTGTCCACACTTTCTTCTAATGCAAACTTATTACTATAAGTCCTCTAATATTTCACAATTCCTCTCCCTTGAGGAAAAACGACTAAATCCCAAGTATCATTAATCAATAAGGAACAATATTCTTCATTCATTGCTTCATCCCATTCTCGAAAACCAAATGTATAGTTACTAAACTAGGCTTGCAAGCCAAGAAACATTCATCAAATAGAACATCTAAACTAAGTATCACCCTTCTAGTGTGGGGTACATAAAAGAAATAACCTTTTACATCTTTTAAATCACCGACAAAAATACATTTTTTACTCTTGGATTGCAAAGCTTTATACTTCTCACTAGGAATATGAACCCAAGTGTCACAGGAAAACACCAACAATTACTAATACCTAGCTTGTTATTGTTCCATGCTTCTTCAAGTGCTACATTATGTACAACCTTGGGAGGAGTGTGATTCAATATGTAATTTGCACAATTGATGACTTCAACCCAAAATGTATGAGTTGGATTCCTAGACTACATCATGAAATTAACCATTTCTCTTAACATTCAATTCATTATCTTGAACATGTAATTCCATTGTAGTGTATAGGAGAAAAAGTGATGCATCTAAATTCCTTCTGAATAATAAAAACCAATTAATTGTTTGCTAACATATTCACCTCATTATCTAATCAAAGTCTCTGAATGTGAAGATAAAATTTTATTTAAACAAGGGTGTTAAAAGACAAAAACTTATTGCATGTTCATTCTTGTGGGAAAAAAAAAACATAAGCGCACCCACAAAAATCATCAATGAAGATTAGAAAATACTTGTGATTAAAATAGAAGCAAAAGGCAAATCACTATGAACATGTTATGAAGGTGTTGTCACACATGAAGAGGTACCCTTGTTAAAACTATGTTGTTGATACTTTTAGAGAACATACCCAAGACAAAAACCATCTAAGAAAGAAACGAGAAGGAGCCCTTGCACCATACCAAATAACATTGTCCAATGATCATGAACAAGCAATAAGAAATTTCATATATATGTCGGTACCCTGACCCCATGTTGGGTCCACCTATCTTGACTCAATCCGAAGTCCATATGCAGCCATAGTTCTTCCAGTCACATTTTTTTAAACTATCAATAACATCATATATCATAATAGATTTCATCATGTAACATTATGTTCATTTTCAGTATTCCATAACATCACAAAATATCAAAGCATAACAATAAAAAATATATGTATATATCAAGCAATAATCACATCAAATTAAATCAAAAATTTAAATCACAACATTCATAAATATATATCGTAACCAACTATGTCATTCTTGTAACTAAAATACCCTCAAATAATAACATCATATTAATTAAATAAAATCAAGGCAAAAAAAACACTATGCAAATGCAATGAATGACAAATCAAATCATATTGTAAACACAAACTAATAAAATTAAATTATTATGAAACTATATAGTTTCATTTTAACTCCATACCTATTTATATATAAAAAAAAAAATGCAAACTTCTCAATATTTCAAAACATAAAACTATTTATATTTTATTATTTATTTATTAATATGTTTATGTTTTCTTTTCATTTTTTCCTTTATCAATATTATACATGTAATTCATTTTTTTCCTTTATCTATCAATATTATATATGTCATTCATGTTAAGTGATGAAAAGCCCCTCGCCTCCCTCAATTCATTAAGTTTTAAAATATATATTTTTAACGTCTTTAAAATGATCGAAAATAACATTTGGTGGCTTCTACTCGCTACGTATAACAGCAATGATTTGACTTTGAAATCAACTTTTCCAATAAAATCCGTATTGAGATTGTCCTTTACCTCTCCTCATACTTTTCAAAGTTCGTCCATCGTGGTCGGACGTGTTGTGAAATAGTGATGGTATTTTTTTCCACTACCCACATAACATAAGATAAGGAATATGTTCAATATTTCCACAAAATATTTTTCCAAAGTAGGTAGGAAGAAACCATCATGTTATTCATATTTTGGAAATAATTTGACAAGAAAATATCTTGGCAATAAGGTATCCAATGATCAACATTTTTTTAAAAGTATTCTTTCAATATAGGTAGGAAGAATCCATTTTATTATTTGTATTTTGGAAAAGTATTCTTTCAATATAGGTAGGAAGAATCCATCTTGTTATTTGTATTTTGGAAATAACGTGGTAAGAAAATATTTTGGTTTTAATGCACCCAATGAGTAGTAATTAACATGGCAAAGGGAGGTTTCCTAAATAGCCTAGTCTTTATGCTTCTCTATAATCATCCATCTCTCTTCCCCAGTTCACGAATGACTCTTCTGTAGTTGATTTTGCTCATTTTTAAGTTTGTATATTAATTTAAAACAAGAGGGTTGCATTTTTCCAGGACTTAGTTAGTGCTTCAACATGAGAATGGGGAGTGTGTGAATGTTGAATGGAGAGAATAACAAATGATTCCCACGAGAAAGAAGGAGGATTGAATTTCCATGAAGATGGGGACCCTTACACTTCCCCATGATGATTGTATTGAGCCCCATGTCTCTATAAATATGTGAGGTAGACTTCCTTACCAACCACCACATGTCATTCAATAATTGGCTTCTAAGTCAAAGATAATGGATGAGATTTAAATAAGGAAAATGATAAAAAAAAATAAGAATTCTTAGAAAACATAGAATTATTTTTTCATTCCCCCTTGGGCCCCTTCTCTCTTTCTCACTAGTGGATGCATAGCCCCTCTCATGTTATCCACAATCATCTTGGACTTTTGTATTCATTTTCAACAAAATATTTAAATATCTTGAGAGTACTAAGGAAAGTCTACCATACAACATGTAGAAATAATATTTGCCACAATTACATCCCTAACCATTCATTTGTCAAGCATTGGCCTTTACCTCCACACTAAGAATCGATATAACATGTTTTCATCATTTACACATGAGGTCATTTATTTAAGCTCATATGGCTTGACTTTCGTCATTATAAACACTTATTTATGATTTATATATAATCTTATTTAGTACATCCAGAGGGTCAAAGCTAAGGAATTAAATTTAAATTAGGCAAGAAGAGACCACCACATAACCATGGTTGAAGCCAAGTTTGCATCAGAAGACCACAAGTTCATCGTCTAAGGGTTGAGCCCAACATTAATCATTGCATCCAAGTACATCATGGCAAGGACTATATTTGCTTAGATTGACATATATAAATATCTTCTTGTAGATAGTAAAACCATAATGACTATTTTTTTAAGTCGAGAAGATGAAAGAACACAACAAAATACCATTAGTAGTTAGAGTCATAGGGGTGCAATATTCCAAAGGGAGACTAGCGAATCCAATGTATAACAAAACTTTTGTTAAAACTTCTATGTTGGGGTTGAAATTAATTGCCATAATCTTATAAATAAGTCAAATTCATCTAAAATCAGAGCTCATTACAAGCAATCTGTGTTATGTTCGCCAAATAAATGAACTCCAAATTAAAAAATCTTCATGTGTATGGATGGATAATTGTGCTAAAGTGTTATTATAGAAATTTGGTATGTTTCAAGATTAATTTCCAAAAACAAGTTCTCATATTTGATGCTCAAATGAACAATAGATACATCTAGGTGGCTATATATTACATGGGAATTATGCCCTGGGTCTTTAATAGCTTAGAATAATTAGTCACCTAATTGCTCTGTTGATTAAAGTATATACACACATACATGCATATCCTCACCCCTAGTAGACACCCTACCATGGGGAAAGGATATGTGTGTGTACACACATGCATATCCTCACCCCCACCACCCACCCTCTCAAGAGTAAGAATGTGTGTGTGTGCATTTTAATCAATAAAGCAATAGGGTGGCTAATTATTCTACATGTATATTCTCACACCCTCGATGATGTGTGGGGGGTTAAGAATATGCATGTTTGTGTATCCTAACCCCCCACCACCCACCCTCTGATGGATGAGGATATGCATGTGTATCATCAACCCCCACCACTTACCCTCCAGGGGTGAGGATATGCATATGTACCCTCAACCCCCAACACATACACTTATAAGAGTGAGGATGTGTGTGAGAGAGATTAATTACCTTTGTTAATTAAAGTGATTTAGTAGCTACTTGATATAAGGAATTAATGATATAGTATTTTTTTTTTGGTATGTACACTTTTATTCTTAGAAAGGTGAATATGAGAGTAGGCATTTATATATTCTAAATATGTAATTTTATTTTACCACCCACCTTTTCTAGAAGTGATCGTGTGTATTTATAATTAAAAGAAGCAATAATTTGAACACAATTTGGATTAATTAACATATATAGCATAATAATTTTCCTCATTTTTAATTTTTTAAATTTTTTCTATTAAACTTCTTGATCTATCAATTTTTTTAGGAAATAAAAAGAATTACAATCCCCTTTCGCATAGAACTTTTGAAATTTCTCAATAAATAAAATAAATTATCAAACCAAATTTACTAATGATAAAAACACTCCATTTAATAAGTAATCAAACTCATTAATTTTTTTCCATTTAATAAGTAATCAAACTCATTAATTTTTTAATAATACTTTTCTTTCTATTTGTTGTCCCCATAAAAATAATATTAATTACTTTTTTAATAACAAAAATAACTCATAATATATAATATATTGATTCATTTTATTTCGGGTTTAAGATTCCAACATTTTGATTTTCACTAATTTTGGATTCAAGATTATTGTTTATTTCTTTGTCCAAGTCTACAAGCTTTTCTACAAACATTATTGTATTTTAGGTCACATACCATTTTCAATACTTTAGGTCAGATACCATTTTCAATGCTTTACAACATTTAATACCCTTTGTCCAAGTCTACAAGTTTTTCTACAAACATTATTGTACTTTAGGTCATATACCATTTTCAATACTTTAGGTCAGATACCATTTTCAATACTTTACAACATTTAATACCATTTTCAATACTTTAGGTCATATACCATTTTCAATACTTTAGGTCAGATACCATTTTCAATGCTTTACAACACTTAAGAAGGGTTTTTCATTTCAACTTATAAAGAGCAAGTCTTACAAATTGACATGTATTTTTTCCATTTTATTTTATCTAATAAATTTGTTTTAAGAAGTGTTTTTCATTTTAATTTATAAAGAGCGAATCTTACAATTTGACTTTTTTTTCATTTTGTTTTTAAATTTATTTAGTGAATTTGTTTATAATTGATGAAGCTCTAGATGACACTAATTCTTAGTCAAAGGAATTGGTCGTTTACTTGTTAAATAACCTAAATCATAATTCCTCTTCACCCTCTAAAAGTGTGATTAGATGGAGAAGCTAATAATATTGCGGTTGACTCCTTAATCACAATTATATCTATATTAAAACCACATTCTCATAGGATGTGACAAGATTAAGTGACATGTGTATTTATAAAATTGAAAGCTAGATTCCTTTGCATCCTTTTTAAGTGATATAATTCAATACACTTAACTAATTATACCTTGAAAATCAACACAATTATTAATGAAATACGAGAGAATCAAACATTAATACAAGTAGTCACTTCCTATGAAGGTTGTCATTTAGGTTAAAGTGGCAATTTCTCCTAATAATTGTTTGCAAGTAGCTAGAAAATAGTTGTAGTTTAGTATCTTATAACATATAGAATAATCAAGCCTACATTTTTTTATTTGTCTTTGTGGCAGATCTTAGAAGAAAGGAATGACCTCTAGGTCCTATAAATCTCCAAAAACTCTATTTCTATATGAGTGAACAAAGGCAAGCCAATATGGTTTAAGGAAACCATTCTTTGGTTAAGGAAGTCTATGAGTTGAAGTGAGGGAGCTCCTTCTTGGTTTTATAGAATACCTCATTCCCTTCCTTTCATGTAGAGAAGACAAGTTCCATACTAGTGTTGAAGCTTCATCCTACATGGGTCAACAAGGAGGGATTTTTTTTTTGCACTTGACCCAAATTTAAGTTGCATGGTGTTTATCCCTCACTTAAAATGCTCAAATCATGGATAGAGGCAACTTGATCACCCCTCTTGCATAATATAATGGTATCCATCCAACCATGAAAGGTTTTTCCATCCTAGAATTTGTTTCGGAGCATGCCATACACAAATTCCTATTTAATGGGCCATCTTTCACGGAGGGCATTTCTTTAGGTCTATGGAATCCTAGCTTTAATTCATATACAAAAGTATTGACGAAGGTCTTGATATGGGTTTGCTTACTTAGTCTACCCTTGGAATATTGGGGTGGCCAAACTCTAATAGCCATTTATAATGATTTGGGTAGGCTCGTTACCATGGATCCAAAAACTAGCATTAATGTTTCCAATACATATGTTCAGAGTTGTATTTATGTTGATTTGCAACAAGGCCTTCTTAACCAAATTATGTTGAAGATTGGAGATAGAAATTAGACACAATGTTTGGATTACAAACATCAATTTTTGATGTGGATAGTGGTTTGATCATGGACATGTGGTAGCCTACTATTTGAAGGAAAAATCTTCATAGAATATCAAAGGGGAAAGTAGTAAGCCCTCTTGGAGGAAAGTTTTGGAGATGGAGCAACAGTGGGCAGAACCAAGCAAGAATTTAGTAGAACCTACATCGATATCTCCAACAATTTTTTATTTTTCCAAGCAAAAATTATTGATATATCCAACAACTTTTAATGTTCCACCTCTATAGAGAGGTGATGAATACATTAATATGATCATGATTTCAGAGGCACCTTCTCTTCCACTAATTTTACTTGAAAAGAGGAAGAAGAGAAATAAATTAGATTCTTAAGATTAAAAAAGAAACTAAACTATATAGTATCATCAACCATGACAATATAAGTAATAGTGTTAAACACTCTAACAATATTAAAATATAAATAATTAAATTGAAAAAAAAAAAAATCAAAATCTTAAACATAGAATGTTTAAATCTACAAACCTTTCAAACACCAATGAGGAAAAACAAAATAAAAAATAACATATTTACATAGTCCCAAGCTATCATATCACAACAGGTTTAGCTTGACCTATCACCTTTGTGATCAACTATTCATAATAACCTAAAAATATATATATTATTTCAGAATGGGCTATCAAATCTCAATTTGAGATTCTTTGTGATCAACTATTCATAAAGACCAAAAAAAATATTTCAAAATGGACTATCAAAACTCAATTTGAGATTATATAGGGTTGAAACCCAAAAACCCCTCGAAGTAATACATTAAAGCTATATCTTTAAAATGATTTGAAATTAAAATTTTATATATTGTTAAAACTCTCTTCTATATTTCTATGTAAGTTAGGTTTACACTCGATGAGTATTTGATCGTTAATGTGTAGGGGGAAATAATTTAGGTTAGGAATTGCATATCAAGTCTCTCAATATTTATAAAGGTGATTACTATTGAGATGGCGTGGACCTAGAGTGTGGACTTCGGAGGTGATGGTAAAAATGATGGTGGCTAGAACATGGCGTGATATTTGAATTAATAACGAAGCCTATTAAACATGGATTCAAGTTGTTTCTTAATATGAAACAATATCAAAATATGAGAAGTTGTTTCTTAATATGAAAAAATATCCAAATATAGAAATTTGCTTCGTATAAATGTAAACTTGAATGTAAATTTGTTAGTAAAAGTATTATTTAATTTCATTTATTATTTATTATGGATAACTATAAGTATTATTTAATTTGATTGTTTTTATTTAAGCAATTGTAAATGGGGTATTTATTTTCCCAAGTCATATAAGACTTGCACATGACTCCAATTAAATTCACTAGTATGAGCACAAGTACTAGCATGTCACTTGGAATCTTGGTGGGAGCTATATTAGTTATTAGTTTTCATCAATCTAGCAAGCCACTCTTTTTTTTTGACTACGAATAATTAATTACAAAATTGATAGCATATAACCATTTGTTTAATATAAATGATCATGCTTTTCTATTTTTATGCATTTTGTCTAAATTTCCCCTACCCATAATTCAACTAGTCTTTGCATTGCTCATTATTAGTGTGCTTATCATTATAAGAGATTTCCCTACATTTTCAATTGGGTCTAGCCCAAATGTTTGTAGGATGGAGTGTTATCCTTCCCACCCAAGTTATATTCATGTAAGTGACATGTTAAGTTCATGATGAGTATATTGTTGTAACGGATTTGAGCCCTGTTGTTGACCTATCATTGTGCTCTAAACTCTCTAGGGGTTACCTAAGGTACCATCCTCAGAATGAGGGGAAGTAATAGGGAAGTGCCCAGGGTTTTCCATGGGATATGTTATCTAGAAAACAATTTAAAATAAAATAAGAAAATAGATCTCCTTACATCCCCCAAAGTAAATGAAGTTCAATCCCTTTACAAGTAAAAAGAATTTAATTCATATCTCCTCTTCCCCATTCAAAAGGGAATAATCAAGTAAATGAAGTTAAATCCCTTTACAAATATGAAGAATCTAATTCATATCTCATCTGCCCCATTCAAAAGGGAATAATCAAGGGGAGGGGCCTTTCCTCATGAGTTATATTAGTGATATTTCTTTCATCACTACTCTGAAATACTTAAACAAGCATTTGGTAAAAAAGTAGGTACTTAGTCCTAGACAAACACAATGGGTTTATAGATATCACTCTTTTCACCAAAAAGGATTCCGAGATTTTATTTTGGTGTTGGAGATGAATTTTCCTTTGGGGAGAGGGGACTACATGACCATGGTCAAATTAAAGTTTTCAATAAAAGGAAACATGTTTGTATCACAAAGTTTGAGTCTAGCTTTGATCAACTCATTTCAATGCAATGTGGTTAATCCAACATTTGTTTAAATATGCATAAACACATATCTTGACATATGTAGTAAAACCATAACCACTTGTTTCTTGGTCCATAAAGATGAAAGTACTCAAATAATTTCTAATAATGGTTAGAGTAATAGGAGCCCAATATTCCAAGGGGACACTAGGAAATGTGACTTGTGGAAATATTTCCATTAAATATTTTATGTTAGGGTTGAAGTTAGGATACCAGTGTTTCGTAAATAATTGAAAACCATCTAGAAAGTAAGGCACATTGTAATAACTTTGTATTTATTCATTGAAAGGTCAAACTCCATGGTAAAATACCTCATACACATAAAAAAATATTCACAACAATAGATGCATCTTCCTTACACCTAAATGGTTATTTGTTACATGGCAATTATGCCCCAATCTTCGATTAACCCAGAATAAAATTTACCTTTGTTGAAAGAAATTAGGTTTCTATTTGATATAAATAAGTAAGGATTCATCTCTGGGGTTAGCTCAAGTAATCATGAGAAACACATGAGATCTCCTCCAAAATTGGTGAGGTCACAAGTTCAATTTTCTTGATCCCCTCGAGCTTAGAATTTGTAATCAAGGTCGATAATTTATCCCATTTACCATCCATGGATTATGGAGAAATGCTCAAAGGGATTTCGACAAGGTTTTCCTTAGAAAAATAAACAAGGATTCAACGTTCTTTAGTAATTATAAAAGAGTTATAGTTTATTTTTACTTTTCATAAGAAAAAAAATTGTTATATTCATAAAGGAATATACATGTTACAGTATTTCATGTCCAGCCTTGGTAGGATTCGTTTCGGGACTGTACTTCCTATACATCTTCTACTTCATAACAGGCCTATAAAGGCCTTTTTCAAAAAACTTCTACAAATTGTTCCATATATCCAAAAACATTTACGGCCTTGCAAACAAACAAAAAAATACTTCTTCAGAGGCGAAATTCCATTGCCTCAGTTTATGTTCCTTCAAAGAACTCGTAAAAGTCAAATGCTCCTTTTTGCAGCTGCATGGATTCCTTTGAGAGTTCATCACCCTTTTTGTTTAGCTCCATCAGAATGTGTTTAAAGAAAATCCATTCGAAATCTCTAAAAGTAAGCTTGATGTACCTTAACAATGAGGCCAACCTAGGATTCTGGATGTTGTTGATACCTCTTGCCCAGTCGATAACCAACTTGGAATCATCGAAAACTTGTAGATTTAGCACATTTTTTTCTTTGGCAGTTTCCAGGAGGGTCCAAAGTGCTATCAGTTCAGCTCTGTTGTTTGTTCCACCTCTTGGTGCGTATCTGATGTGAATATAGTGGTTGTGACTGATAAATAAAACCACCCCTACTTTGCAAGATGGAGGATGTCCTTGGCTAGCCCCATCGAAAAATCCCCATGGGATGGTGTAATCAATGGGAGGAGGGATTACAATTCGAGATTTACTTTCCCTGAGCTCTGTCTTGAACTCTTCTGCCTGACTGACCGAAATTTCCGCAAAGACTTCTTGGGGGACAAACGTATCTTTAAAAACAATGATGTTTCTTTCCCACCAAATGTTTGAGATCATGATGCTTGGAAGACCTACATATAAGGATGTTGTTTTGTCTTGAATCCAAGACCTAAAACAGTCTTCTATTGAAACCTTGTCCCAATTGGCCCTAGTTTTTAGTTGATCTTTTATTATATGTGCAACCTTTCCTACATAGGGACATGAGATGAAAAGGTGAGTAAAGATTTCTTGATTTTCCTTTCACAAAGGACATCTAATGAGTCCTCGCCATCCTCTCCTAAGGCAATTATCCCATGTCAATAGTTTATTGTTTAGTGCTAGCCATAGTGTCAAATCACATATGGGAGGAGATTTTATTTTCCACAAGGGCTTCCACCACTATTTCGAGTGTGTCAAAGAGTTTTCTTCTAGACATGCTTCATAGCATAACTTGACCGAATATGAGTCATTCTGTGGGGTTTTTTACCAGCAAAGGGAGTCCTCAAAAGCTCTGTCCAGGGAAATTAAGTTTTCACATAAGAGGGAGACAAAGGAGTCCCATTCATCTCGTAGTTCTAAGGGGATATCTAAGGAGTCTGTGTTCTTTCATTCGATTCTCCCTCGAATATGGGGAAAACTAATGTTTATCTCGCTTAGGAAGCGAAGGTTTTTGTCTTTGAGGAACACAAGTAAGGGAGGGGATATTTGTATCTATTTCATGCTCCCAACCATGGGTCTTCCCCCAGTCTCACCTTTTCCCCGTTTCCAATGCGCCATACTGTCTAGTTACCAACAAGGGGGGAGTCTTGCAAACAATTAATCCTTTGGAAGATTTCAAAGGCTCTCGGAACCATTCAGAGATAGACAGGGAGGAAAATACTTGGATGATCCGGGTGGATATTGGTGGCCACCCACCTATTCCAACTGGCTCATTTTGACAGTTTTAGTTCAACATTTTCTTTTTTAATTTTTTTTAATTGTGGGTTCTACACTTTCAGGGTTGTCTGAAGTCCTACACAACTACCAGGTGGATATTGGTGGCCTCCCACCTAATCCAACTGGCTTATTTTGGAATTTTTCATGTCAGTACATATTATGTACTTCCATGGCCTTTTGGGGGCCCTAAACAATTTTTTTTTGTCTTTGCACGGTCATAATGTGTATTTCTCGAAAATACCTTTCCAACGGCCTATCACACGCCTAAAATGGAGGTTGTATGCAAAAGTTACGACCCTAGGAAGTTGAGGTACCAAATTACCCATCGGTGCCCACATAACTTTTGGTGTTTCATCTCCTAGGGTTAGGTTTTTGGATGTCTAGGGTTTTGGAACTCATGAGTAATGTTAAAATTCCCTCTAGGGCCTCATTGTAATCATTCTTCTCAGAAGGATGTGCATAGTTGCCACATATCTTCTCAAAGATATCTACCACCATTAAAGCAAGTTGTTTTCAGTTCTGTAGTTTTGCAGTTTCAACCTATTTTATTTATTCAATAGAAGTTATTGTTCACTGAATATATATTGTTGTTCTCCATATCTCTATGTTATTGTATTTAGTCTATTATTTATTTCGTTCCTCTCATAAATCTAGATTAGTGGTATCAGAGTGGTCTTCTCTTCATTTATTTTTCTTCATGCATGTCCTCGACAAGATCTGGGTACAAGAAGTTGGGACTCAAACCAGTCGAGCCTTTGCAATATTAGTCGTGCCAATCCCGACCACAACTCATGGGGGATGAGAAGAAATATGATGGAGCAATAAATCCTTTTAAACTATTGCTCGAGGAAGCCCTTGTGCGACAAAGGAACGAAATGATGCACAACTTTGCACAGATCCTTCAACGACTTCCAACGGGAGATGCATCTTCATCAAGTAGTTATCCAACCCCTTTCAAGGTACAAGTAAATTTTGATATTACATTATTGAAGGATTTATAGATGCAAATTTTGTAGATAAATGGTTGAATTTGCTCGAAGGGTATTTTTCGTTCCACAATTTTTCTGATAGGGAAAATGTTACTTTTTCTCTCCTCAAGGTCATCCCCCATGTTAAGGACTAGTGGGATACTTACTCTGAGCAAATGGACATAGAGGAATATAAATTATTTGCAGTCACCTCCACATGGGATTCCTTTAGGGATGCCATTAAAAAACAATACTACCTTGTTGGAATCTATGAGGACCAATACACAATATGGGTCGCCCTGTATTTGGAAAGGGACCATATAGTATGAGATTTCACCAATATATTCCATACCTTGCACACCAAATTGGATATCAAAGACTCTGAACGACATCTGGTGCTCAAATATCGTGGCTATCTACAAAGATTTATTCAAACGGAAATGGAGTTTTTGGACATCGCATCATTGGGTATAGCTTATAGATATTCTGTCAAGAGAGAGAAAACAATTAAGTAGAAGAGGCGAGAGTTTGGATATGCAAAATTCTCATAGCCGAAGCATGGAAAAGGCAGCCCCAACCCATAAAAAAGGGACAGAGAAAAGATGGCCACTCTTAGGAAAACCATTCCAAACCATAACACAAGAAGGGTAATGAGAATTCGAAGAAGGACATGGGAAAGTAGTGTGAATACCATAAAATCCCTTGGCACAACACCGAAGAATGTTTCTCCAAGAAGTCACTGGTGGTCGAGCTGAAAGATTTCGAGTCAGAGGAAGATTCTAACTCTGAATTAAATTTAGAAGGAGGGAATTCAATTATCAATGTCGAACCCAACGCCACTATCACTACCACCAAATCCCAGCCAAGAGAACCAAAAGAACCAGAGGAAGGGGAACACCTCTTTCACTCATAGATGTGGGTAAAGATAACTCTGCTTCATTTCATTGTCGATAGCGACAGTCAAAAGAACTTGATCTCAACAGAGGTCTTCAAGTAGTTGGACCTGTTGATGACACTGCACCCGTAGCCCTACACCATTAGCTAGCTTCGCCAAGGAAGAGATCTTTGCGTCAGACAACAGTGTCGTCTGCCCTACGACATCAAGCCCTTCAAAGATGAGGTATTGTCTGATATTGTTCCCCTTGAATTTTGTGATGTTCTCTTAGGACAACCATATTTGTGGAAGTGAAATGATGTGTATGAGTCTAGAACCTGTAGTGTTATTATTAATTTGGGTAGGCAATTCTACATGATACCAGAGGCAGTGTCACTTATTGTTATTTCTTTAATCTCTGCTAAGAAATGCAGTAAGGTCATTTCATAGACTGGGAAGCTTGTATTATTTTTTATTCGTGCTCATAGTATCCAAAAGGTCACCGCCACATCTGTGACCTCTATACAGAGCCTCTCTTTACAGCAAAAGAAAGTGGACAAAATCGTGGAAGAGTATTGAAACATCTTCTTGTAACCCACTGGGGTACCGAGGCACTGCCAAATCAAGCATCCAATTGATCTAACCCTCGGTGCACCTCTACCTAATGGACCATTTTATCATCTCTCTCTGATGGAAACTGGTGAAATCAAGTGTCAGATCGAAGAGATTCTTTAAAAGGGTCAAATCAAACCTAACTCCTCCCCTTTCGAAAGCCCAATTGTATTGGTGCTGAAGAAAGATGAGACCTGGTGGCTCTGCATTGATTATAGAGTATTAAAAAAAATCACGGTCACGAACTCATACCCAATTCCTTGAATTCATGAACTTCTTGAACAACTCAAGGGAGCCAATTTATTCAGCAAGATTGACCTAAATTCTGGCTACCACTAGATTCCCATCGAACCGAATGATGTATGGGAGACAACTTTCAAATCTAAGGAAGGTCTCTTCGAATGGATGGTCATGCCCTTTGTACTAACAAATTCACCAAAACATTTCATGAGGTTGATGGATGATGTATTGAGACCCTTCACCAACTCTTTTGTGGTGGTATATCTGGATGACATCCTCATCTTCAACAGACCTTGGGAGGAGCACATGCAACATATTCAACAGGTTTTGAGCACTCTGAGGCAACACAACCTATATGCCAACTTGGAAAAACTCTCCTTTGGCATGAACAGGGTCCAATACTTGGGGTGCATTGTTGATGAACATGGGGTACATGTGGATCCAGCTAAGATCCAAGTCATCCATGACTAGCCAGCCCCGACCACACTAACCGAGCTTCGGAGCTTCTTGGGACTTGTCAAATTCTATTAACGGTTTGTGTTGGGATTCTCCAATATTGCATGGGCTCTCAACCAAGTGACCAAGGGTGGTGGCAAGGAAACGTTCACGTGGGGGAAGGCACACCAATGAGCATTTGATAATCTAAAGCATCACTTGTGCTCAACTTTAGTACTCTCCTTACCCAATCTGCAACAATCATTCGAGATTGAGACTGATGTATTGAACTATGTTGTAGTCATAGTTCTCACTCAACATGGTCATCCAGTAGCATACCATAGTGAGACACTCTCAGATACTGTTAGTAAATACCCCACCTATGACAAGGAAATTTATTCCATTGTACAAGCCTATCGTCAATGGAAACATTACATTCTGGGAAAGGAGACAATCATCCACATTGATCACAAGCCTCTATAGTTCATTCAGAAACAGGGGAATTTTTAGAAGGACCGCCATTAGAAGTGGTCCACATACCTATAACAATTCCATATCAACATAAAGTCTAAGACATGGAGCACAAATCATGTCGTTGATTGCCTCAGTCGACCTCTCGTGGTTGCACTCACCATCGTGCTCCATTCCTATGGGCATCAGGCTTCTAAGTGGCCATAAATTTATCAATAAGATCATGAATTCACCACCACCTATCATCTCTTGGGTACAGGCGCAAATGTCACTGATTTTCACATTCAGGACGGATTGTTATGCCATTTAAGCAACCTCTGTGTTCCTGCAAGAGAGCATGTAAATTTTATTTTGGAGGCTCACTACAGTCAGATGGCATGAAATTTTGGAGTGTAGAAAACTGTGGTCATTCTACAAAAACATTTTTATTGGCCAAAAATTCGACAGGACATCAACAAGTATATCAGATCTTGCACTATCTATGCCATTGCCAAGCCAACCATCAATAAGCAAGTCTTATACACCCCTCTTCCTACTCCCGAGAGGCTTGGGAATACATCTCGATATATTAAATGTCTGTCCTTCCATCCACCAAGCAAGGCAATGATTGTGTATTTGTGGTGGTTGATCGGTTTTCAAAGATGGTCATTCTCACAGCTTGCAAGAAGAGCATCATAGCGGCATATACTACCAAGATCTTCTTCGAACAAGTGTGGGTCCATTTTGGGATACCATATACCATCATCTTCGATTCAGAAAAAAGGTTCCTCAACACATTTTGGTCGAGTCTCTGGTCACTATTGAACACCAAACTCACTAAATCCACTGCCTTCCACCCTAAAACCGATGGCCAGATAGAGGTCGTCAATCGAATGATTTTGAAAATCTTGCGCATGTATAACTCTAAGATTTCACATACATGGGATGAGATTCTTCTCTATGTTCAACACAACTACAACAAGGCTCTCCACACCACCATCGACCATAGACCATTTTAGGTGAGTTAGGTATTCCAATTATTGGGTCCCATTGATGTTGCATTACCTCTTGCAACCACAAAAACAAAATCTTCCCATGTTCAGTCTGAGGCCGACAAAGCCACAAGATTCATTGAGTGGATTCAACACATTTGCCAACATGTACATGACATTTTGCAGAAATCTAATGCTAAGTACAAGCAGTGCCATGATCAACATTGGGTATCGCACAAGTTTCAAGTGGGAGATAGGGTCTATTAAATTTTTTGAAAGAATGCCTTACAAGGCCCCATAGGAATCTTCGTCAACTTCACTATGGGGCTTACACTATAACCGATGTTGTGGGATACAATTATTTTGAGTTCAACACTCCCCCCTTTCTTGGCTTGCAACCAATGTTCAATGTGGACCTCCTCCGACCATATTTTCCACCATTATTGGACACCTCAGAAATCGCAGAAAAATTGATACAAATAGAGCTCAACCCTGATTGCATGGAACATGCATCTAGTGGTCAGATAGTGGACACACAGGTCAAGGGCACTCGCCAACAAAGGATCTAGCTTTATCAGGCTGTCAAGGCAGGGCAGCTCCGGCACCAAGGAAAATGGCTCACCTAGGGCCAAATTCAGCAGAAATTTCCTCACCTAATAGGGGAACTCAACACAATGGAGAGAATTGCTTCCTAATCGGGGACGACTGATCCAAATGGATATTGGTGGCCACCCACCTATTCCAACGGGCTCCTTTTGACAGCTTTAGTTCAACACATTCTTCTTTAATTCTTTGTAATTATGGGTTCTACACTTTCGGGGTTGTCAGAAGCCCTACACAACTGTCAGGTGGATATTGGTGGATTCCCACTTAATCCAACTAGATTATTTTGGAAATTTTCATGTCAGTACATCTTTTTGTACTTCTAGGGTCGTTTTGGGGCCCTAAATAGTTCTTTTTGTCTTGTCACAATCAAACTATAGACTAAGTCAGATTTTGACGGCATAATGTGTAGTTCTTGAAAATACCTTTCCAACGAGCTATCACGTGCCAAAAATTGAGGTTGTATGCAAAAGTTAGGACCCCGGGAAGTTGAGGTACCAACTTACCCATCGAGGCCCACATAACTTTTGGCCTTTCATCTCCTAGGGTTAGGTTTTTGGATGTATAGGGTTTTGGCATTCATGAGTAATGTTATAAAGGCATCTGGAGCCTCATTGTAATCATTATGCTCAGACAGATGTGTGTAATAGACACATCTCTTCTCAGTGATAGCTACCACCATTCTAGCAAGTTGTTTTCAGCTTTGTAGTTTTGCAGTTCCAGCCTATTTTATTTATTCAATAGAAGTTATTGTTCACTAGATATCTATTTTTGTTCTCTGTATCTATGTGTTATTGTATTCAGTCTATTATTTATTTTGTTTCTCTCATAAATTCGGATCAGGGGTATTAGAGCGGTCTGATCTTCATTTATTTTTATTCGTACATGTCCCCGAAAATATCTAGGTACAAGAAGTCGGGACTCAAACCAGTCGAACCTTTACAAGATCGATCACATCGAGCCCAAACACAACTCATGGGGGATGAGAAGAAATATGATCGAGCAGGATATCCTTTTAAACTATTTCTCGAGGAATCCCTTGCGCGACAAAGGAACAAAATGATGGAAACATTTGCACAGATCCCTCAGCGACTACCCACAAAAGACACATCTTCATCAAGAGGCCATGCAACCCCCTTCAAGGTACAAGTAAATTTTGATATTCCATTATTTGAAGGACTGATAGATGTGTATGTTGTAGATAAATGGTTGGATCTACTCAAAGGGTATTTTTCAGTCCACAATTTTTTCAATAGGGAAAAGTTACTTTTTCACTCCTTAAGTTCATCCCCCATGTTAAGGATTGGTGGGATAATTACTCTAAGCAAAGGTCCATAGAGGAATCTGAAATTATTCTGGTCGTCCCCACATGGGATTCCTTCAAGGATTCCATTAAAGAACAATACTACCCTATTGGAAGATACGAGGACCAGTACACAAGATGGACCACCCTGCGTCAAGAAAGGGACCCGACAGTAGCAGATTTCACCAATATTTTCCATACCCTGCACACCAAATTGGGTATCAAACACTCTGAATGACATCTGGTGCTCAAATACCTTGGTTTTATGCATATATACATTCAAACATAAATGGATTTTCTGTACATCGCATCATTGGGTACGACTTATAGATATGTTGTCAATATCGAGTAGAAATTTAAGTAGAAGAGGCGAGAGTTTGTATATGCAAACTCCTCACAGATGAAGCAGAGAAAAGGTGGCCCCAACCCACAAAAAAAGGGCCAGAGAAAACATGGCCACTCTTAGGACAACAAGTCCAAGCCGTAACACAAGAAGGGTAATGAGAAGTCAAAGAAGGACCCAAGAAAGTGGTTTGAATAACATAAAATCCATTGGCACAACACTGAAGAATGTCTCTCCAAGAAGTCATTGGTGGCCAAGCTAAAATATTATGAGTCAGACGTAGATTCTAACTCTTAATCAAATGCATAAGGAGGGAATCAGATTATTGACTTTGAGCCCAACACCACTGTCACTACCACCAAATTATAACCAAGTGAACCAGAGGAAGGGGAATGCCTCTTTCAGTCACATATGTGGTTAAAGTGGGATTTACTTCATTTCATTGTCGATAGAGAAAGTCAGAAGAACCTAATCTCAACAAAAGTCATCAAGCGCTTGGACCTATTGATGACACTGCACCTACATCCCTACACCATCGGTTGGCTTCGCCAAGGAAGATATCTCTGTGTTGGCCAACAATGTCGTTGCCCTACGACATCAAGCCCTTCAAAGATGAGGTATTGTGTGATATTTCAACCCTTGAAGTTTGTGATGTTATTTTAAAACAACCATATTTGTGGTAGCAACATGCTATGTATGATTGTAGACCCCACAATTTTATTATTACTTTGGGTAGACAATTATACATGATACCAGAGGTAGCGTCGCCTACCGTTATTTCTTTAATCTCTGCTAAGCAATGCAGTAAGGTCATTTCACAGACCGAGAAGTTTGTATTCTTTGTGATATGTGCTCATAGTAAGTAGAAGGTTGTCACCACATCTGTGACCTCTACATAGAGCCTTTCTTTGCAGCAGAAACAAGTGGACCAAATCATTGAAGAGTACAGAGACATATTCTCATCACCCACCGAGGTATCGGCACACTGCTAAGTCAAGCATCCAATTGATCTAACCCCTGGTGCACCTCTGCCTAATGGACCAGCTTATCATCACTCGCTGATGAAAAATGAAGAAATCAAGAGTCAGATCAAAGAGTTGGTTCAAAAGGGGCACATCAAACCTGAATCCTCCCCTTGTGGAAGCTCGATTGTACTGGTGTAGAAGAAAGACGAGAACTAGCAGCTCTACATTGATTACAAAGTATTAAACAAAATCGTAGTCAGGAACTAGTACCCAATTTCCTGAATTGATGACCTTCTTGACCAACTCAAGGGGGGCAATTTCTTTAGCAAGATTAACCTAAATTCTGGCTACCACTAGGTTCCCATCGAATCGACTAATGTATGGAAGACAACTTTAAAATATAATTAAGGTCTCTTTGAATGGTTGGTCATGCCCTTTGGCCTAACAAATGCACCATCAAATTTCATGAGGTTGATGAATGATGTATTGAGATCCTTCACCAACTCTTTTGTGGTGGTGTAGTTGGATCACATCCTCATCTTCAACAAAACTTGGGATGATAACATGCAGCATATTCAATAGGTTTTGAGCACTTTGTGGCAACAAAAGCTACATGCCAACTTGGAAAAATGATCCTTTGGCATGAACAGGGTCCAATACTTGGGCTACATTGTTGATGAACATGGGGTACATGTGTATCTAGCTAATATCCAAGTCATCTATGACTGGCCATCCCAACCACACTAACCGAGCTTCGAAGCTTCTTGGGACTTGCCAACTTCTACAGACGGTTCGTGTTGGGATTCTCTTATATTGCATGGGCCCTCAGCCAAGTGACCAAGGGTGTTGGCAAGGAAAATTTCACGTGGGGGAAGGCACGAAAATGATCATTTAATGATCTTAAGCATCCCCTGTGCTCAGATCCAGTACTCTCCTTACCTGATTTGCAACAACAGTTCGATATTGAGATTGATGCATCCAACTATGTTGTAGATGCATTTCTCACTCAACTCAGTCATCCGGTAGCATACCATAGTAAGAGACTCTCAAATATTGTCTGAAAATGCCCCACCTATGACAAGGAAATGTATTCCATTGTACAATCCCTTCTTCAATGGAAACATTACATTCTAGGAAAGGAGACAATCATCCACATCGATCACAAGCCTCTGCAGTTCATACATACATAAGGGAAGTTGTAGAACATCTCCCATCAGAAGTGGTCCACATACTTGCAGTAGTTCCATCTCAACATCAAGTATAAGACAGGGAGCACAAATTGTGTCGTTGACTGACTTAGTCGACCTACCGTGGTTGCAGTCACCAATGTGCTCCATTCCTATAGGCATGAGGCATCTGAGTGACCCCAACTTTATCAACAAGATCCTGACTTCTCTACCACCTATCAGCTCTTGGGTACATGCGTGAATGTCGCCAATTTTCACATTTAGGATGAACTGTTATTCCATATGGGCCACCTCTGTGTTCCTACAAGCGAGCGTGCAAAGTTGATTTGTGAGGCTCACTACAATTGAATGGCAGGACATTTTGGCATGGAGAAAATTTTGGTTCGCCAAAACTTCGACAGGACGTCAGCAAGTATATAAGATCTTACACTATATGTTCCATTTCCAAGCCATCCATCAAGAAGAAAGGATTATACACCCCTCTTTCTACTCTCGAGAGGCCTTGGGAATCCATATCGATGGATTACACGTCTCACCTTCCATCCACCAAGAAAGGAAATGATTTTGTATTTTTGTTTGTTGATTGGTTTTCAAACATGGTCAGTCTCACAACCTGCAAGAAGAGCATCACAACAGAAGATACTTCCAATATTCTTCGAATGAGTGTGGGTCCATTTTCGGATACCATAGACCATCATATCCAATCGGGACAACAGGTTCCTCATCACATTTTGGTTGAGTCTCTGGTCTCTATTGGAGACTAAGATAACTAAATCCATTTCCTTCCACCCTCAAACCGATGGCCAAACAGAGATCGTTAATTAGATGATTGTGAACATATTGAGCATGTATAGCTATAAGAATCCACATACATGGGATGAGAGTCTTCCCTATGTTCAACACAACTACAATAGGGCTCTCCATGTCTCCACCACCCACAACCCATTTCAGGTGGGGATGGGATTCCAACCCTTGGTTCCCATTGATGTTGCACTACCTCTTTCAACCACACAGACAAAATATTCCCATGTTTAGTCTGAGGAAAACAAATCCACTAGATTCATTGAGTGGATTCAACACATCTACCAACAGATCCATGATATTTTTCAGAAATCCAATGCTAAGTACAAGCAGCGCCATGATCAACACCGGGTACCACACAAGTTTCAGGTGGGAGACAAGATCTGGTTACATTTGCAGAAACAATTCCTTACAGGGCCCCATCGGAAGCTCTATCCACTTCACTATGGACCTTACCCTATCACCAAGGCTATCAGACACAATTCTTTTCAGCTCAACACTCCCCCCTTCCTTGGCTTGCACCCAGTGTTCAATGTGGACCTTCTCTGACCATATTTTCCACCATTATTAGACACCTCAGAAATCGTAGAAAAGTTGACACCAACAAAACTCAACCTTGATTGCATGGAATAGGCATCCACTGATTAGATAGTGGACACACAGGTCAAGGGCACTCGCTAGCAAAGGATCTGGCTTTATCGGGTTGTCAAGGCAGGGCAACTCATGCACCAGGGAAAATGGATCACCCAAGGCCAAATACAACATAAATTCTCCCACCTGATGGGGGAACTCAACACAATGGATACCATTGCTTCCTAAGGGGAGATGAATGATATAGGTGGATATTGGTGGCCACCCACCTATTCCAACTGGCTCCTTTTGATAGTTTTAGTTCAGTATGTTCTTCTATAATTATTTGTAATTGTGGTTTCTACACTTTCAGGGTTGTATAAATCCCTATACAATTGCTAGGTGGAGATTAAAGGCTTCCCACCTAATCCAATTGGATTATTTTGGAAGTTTTCATGTCAATACATCTTTTTGTACTTCCGGGGCCATTTTTGGGACCTAAACAATGTTTTTTTTGGCTTTCCACAACACAACTATATATGGAGTTAAATTTTATTGTCCTAATGTGTATTTCTCGAAAAGACCTTTCCAACGAGCTATCACGTGCCTAAAATGGAGGTCGTATGCAAAAGTTACGACCCCGGGAAGTTGAGGTACCAACTTACCCATCGAGGCCCACATAATGTTTGGCGTTTCATATCCTAGGGTTAAGTTTTTGGATATCTAGGGTTTTAGCATTCATGAGTAATGTTAAAAAGGCCTTTGGAGCCTCAGTGTAATCATTCTTCTCAGACGTATGTGCATAGCAACGACATCTCTTCTTAGAGATAGCTACCACCATTCGAGCAAGTTGTTTTCAGTTCTGTAGTTTTGCAGTTTCAACCTATTTTATTTATTCAATAGAAGTTATTGTTCACTCGATATATGTTGTTGTTATCCATATCTCTATGTTATTGTATCCAGTTTTTTATTTATTTCATTCCACTCATAAATCTAGATCAATGGTATCAGAGCAGTCTGCTCTTCATTTATTTTTCTTCTTGCATGTCCCTAACAAGATCTGGGTACAAGAAGTTGGGACTCTAACTAGTCGAGCCTTTGCAATATTGCTCGCTTCGAGCCTGACCAAAACTCATGGGGAAAAATAACAAATATTATGGAGCATGAGATCCTTTTAAATTGTTGCTTGATGAAGCCCTTGCACGACAAAAGAACGAAATGATGCACAACTTTGCACAGATCTTTCGGTGGCTACCCACATGAGACACATATTCATCAAGAGACCATGCAACCCCCTTCAAGGTATAAGTAAATTTTTATTTTACATTAGAAGGACTGATAGATGTGGATGTTGTAGAAAAATGGATGAATCTCCTCGAAGGGTATTTTTGGTCCACAATTTTTCTGATAGGGAAAAGATTACTTTTTCACTCCTCAAGGTCGTCCCCCATGTTAAGGACTGGTGCGATACTTACTCTGAGAAAAAGGCCATAGAGGAATATGAAATATTTGTGGTTGCCCCAAAAAGGTATTC
Source organism: Picea engelmannii (assembly GCA_009831015.1). Lineage (NCBI taxonomy): Eukaryota > Viridiplantae > Streptophyta > Pinopsida > Pinales > Pinaceae > Picea > Picea engelmannii. The sequence continues at coordinate 385,989 of ML787937.1, read as the reverse complement.
CTTCAGGGATGCCATTAAAGAACAATGCTACCATGTTGGAAGCTATGAGGACCAGTACATAAGATGGACCACCCTACGTCAGGAAAGGGACTAGGCAGTACTAGATTTCACCAATATTTTTGATACCCTGTGCACCAAATTGGGTATCAAAGACTCTAAATGACATCTGGTGCTCAAATACCACGGTTGTCTGCATAGATAAATTCAAACAAAAAGGGATTTTCTAGACTTATAGATATGTTGTCAAGATTGAGCAGAAATTTAAGCAGAAGAGGTGAGAGTTTGGATCTGGAAACTCCTCACAACTGAAGCAAGGCAAAGGTGGCCCCAACCCACAAAACAAGGGATAGAGAAAATATGGCCACTCTCAGGACAACCAGTCCAATCCACAACAGAAGAATGGTAATGAGAAGTCAAAGAAGGACACAGGAAAGTGGTGTGAATACCATAAAATCCCTTGGCACAACACCAAAGAATGTCGCTCCAAGCAATCACTGGTGGCCGATCTAAAGGAAGATTCTGAATTCGAATCAAATCCATAAGGAGGGAATCAGATTATCGATTTCGAGCCCAGCACCACTGTCACTACCACCAAATTCTAGCCAAGTGAACCAGAAGAACCAGAGGAAGGGGAATGCCTCTTTCACTCACAGATGTGGGTAAATGGGGCTCTGCATCATTTCATTGTCAATAGAAGAAGTCGGAAGAACCTAATCTCAACAGATGTCGTCAAGTGGTTGGACCTGCCGATGACATCGCACCCACAACCCTACACCATCGGTTGGCTTCACCGAGGAATAGATCTCAGCGTCAACCAACAATGTCGTCTGCCCTTTGGCATCAAGCCCTTCAAATATGAGGTATTGTGTGATATTTCTCCCCTTGAAGTTTGTGATGTTCTTTTAGGACAACCATATTTGTGGAAGGAACATGTTGTTTATGAGTCTAGACCCTATAGTGTTATTATTAATTTGGGTAGATAATTGTATAGGATACCATAGGTAGTGTCGGCTACTGCTATTTCTTTAATCTCTGCTAAGAAACGCAGTAAGGTCATTTCACACACTAGGAAGTTTTTCTTCTTTGTGATTTGTGCTCATAGTAAGCAGAAGGTCGTCGCCACATCCATGACCTCTACATAGAGCCTCTCTTTGCAGCAGAAGCAAGTGGATGGAAATGTGGAAGAGTACAAAGATATCTTCTCATCACCCATCAGGGTACCGACACACTTCCAAGTCAAGCATCCAATTGATCTAAACCCCAGTACACCTCTTCCTAATGGACCAGTTTATTGTCGCTCACCGATGAAAAATGATGAAATCAAGCGTAAGATCCAATATCTTCTTAAAAAGGGGCACATCAGACCCAACTTCTCCCCTTACGGAAGCCTGATTGTATTGGTGCATTAGAAAGACGAGACTTGGCAGCTCTGCATTGATTACAGAGCATTAAACAAAATCACAGTCAGGAACCGTTACCCAATTCCCCGAATTGATCACCTTCTTAACCAACTCAAGGGGGCCAATTTATTCAACAAGATTGACCTAAAGTCTAGCTAACACTAGGTTCCCATCGAACCGAATGATGTATGGAAAATAACTTTCAAATCTAAAGAAGGTCTCTTCGAATGTATGGGAATGCCCTTTGGCCTAAAAAATGCACCAACAAATTTCATGAGGTTGATGGATGATGTATTGAGACACTTAACCAACTCTTTTGTGTTGGTATATCTAGATGACATCCTCATCTTCAACATAACTTGGGAGGAGCACATGCAACATATTCAACAAGTTTTGAGCACTCTGCAGCAGCACAAGTTATATGCCAACTTGTAAAAAATCTCCTTTGTCATGAACAGGGTCCAATATTTGGGATACATTGTTTATGAATATGGGGTACATGTGGATCCATCTAAGATCCAATTCATCTGTGACTGGCCAGCCCCGACCACACTTTTCAAGCTTCAAAGCTTCTTATGACTTGTCAACTTCTACCAACGATTCATATTGGGATTCTCCCATATCGCATGGGACCTCAGCCAAGTGACCAAGGGCGATGGTAAGGAAAATTTATTGTGGGGGTAGGCACAACAATGAGCATTTGATCATATGAATCATCGTTTGTGTTCAGCTCCAGTACTCTCCTTACCCGATATGAAAAAACCATTCGAGATTGAGACTAGTCCATCCGACTATGCTGTAAGCACAATTCTCACTTAGCACAGTCATCCGATAGTTTACCATAGTGAGAAACTCTCAGATATTGTTAGGAAATACCCCACCTATGACAAGGAAATGTATTCCATTGTACAATCCTACCGTCAATGAAAAAGTTACATTATGGGAAAGGAGACAATCATCCACACTGATCATAAGCCTCTACAGTTCATACAGACAAAAGGGAAGTTGTAGAATGACTTCCCTCCGAAGTGGTCCACATAGCTACAACAGTTTCATCTCAACATAAAGTATAATACAGGGAGCACAAATCATGTCATTGATTGCCTCATTTTACCTCTCATGGCTACACTCACCACCATGCTCCATTCCTATGGGCACGAGGCATATGAGTGGCCCCAACTTTATCAATAAGATCCCGACTTCACCACCACCTATCATCTCTTGGGTACATGCACGAATGTCACTGATTTTCACATTCAGGATGAACTATTATTTCATCTGGGCCACCTCTATGTTCCTGTAAGCTAGCATGCAAAGATGATTTGGGAGGCTCACTACAGTCGGATGGTTGGACATTTTGGCATGGAAAAAAAGGTGGTCATTCTACAGAAACATTTTTATTTGCCAAAATTTCGATAGGACGTCAACAAGTATATCAGATCTTGCACCACCTGTGTCATTTCCAAGCCATCCAACAAGAATAAAGGATTATACACCCCTCTTCCTACTCCCAAGAGGGCTTGGGAATCCATCTTGATGGATTACAATATGTCTGGCCTTCCATCCACCAAGCAAGGAAATTATTTCATATTTGTGGTGGTTGATTGGTTTTCAAATATGTCCATTCTCACATCCTTCAATAAGAGAATCACAATGACATATACTGCCAATCTCTTCTTCAAACGAGTGTGGATCCATTTTGTGATATTACAGACCATCATCTCCGATTGAGACAATAGGTTCCTCATCACATTTTGGTCGAGTCTCTGGTCACTGTTGGACACCAAGCTCAGTAAATCCACTTCCTTCCACCCTCAAATAGATGGCCAGACAGAGTTCGTCAATTGGATGATTGTGCACATCATGTGCATGTATAACTATGAGCATCCATGTACATGGGATGAGAGTCTTCCCTATGTTCAACACAACTAAAATAGGGCTCTCCATAACTCCACCGACCATGGCCCATTTCAGGTGGGGTTGGGATTCCAACCCTTGGGTCCCATTAATGTTGCACTACCTCTTGCAACCACACATAAATAATCTTCCCATGTTCAGTCTGAGGCCGAAAAATCCACTACATTCATTGAGTGGATTCAACACATCTACCAACAGTTCCATGAGATTTTACAGAAAGCCAATGCTAAGTACAAACAATGCCATGATCAACATCAGGTATCACACAAGTTTCAAGTGGGAGACAAGGTTTGGTTACATTTGCAGAAATAACACCTTACAGGGCCCCATCAGAAGCTTTGTCCACTTCATTATGGGCCTTACACTATCACCAAGGCTCTGGGATGCAATTATTTTGAGCTCAACACTCCCCCCTTCCTTGGCTTACACCCAGCGTTCAATGTGGACCTCCTCCGACCATATTTTCCACCATTATTGGACACCTCATAAATCTCATAACAGTTGACACCAATAGAGCTCAACCATAACAGCATGGAACATGCATCCACTAATTAGATAGTGGACACACAAGTCAAGGGCACTCATCAGTAGAGGATCCAACTTTATCAGGTTGTCAAGGCAGGGTAGCTCTTGCACCAAGGAAAATGGCTCACCTAGGGCCAAATTCACAAGAATTCTCCTCACCTGATGGGGGAACTTAACGCAATGGATACCATTGCCTCCTAAGGGGGAGGACTGATCCAAATGGATATTGGTGGCCACCCACCTATTCCAACTACCTCCTTCTGAAAGTTTGATTTCAACACGTTCTTCTATAATTCTTTGTAATTGTGGGTTCTACACTTTCGTGGCTATCTAAATCCCTACACATCTTCCAAGTGGATATTGGTGGTCGCCCACCTAATCCAACTGGCTTATTTTGGAAGTTTTCATGTCAGTACATCTTTATGTACTTCCAGGGTCGTTTTAGGGCCCTAAACATTTTTTTTTGGCTTGCCATAGTCAAATTGTAGACGGAGTCAGAGTTTGATGGCATAATGTGTATTTCACAAAAACACCTTTCCAACGCGCTATCACATGCCTAAAATGGAGGTCGTATGCAAAATTTACAACCTTGGGAAGTTGAGGTACCAACTTACTCATTGGGGCCCACATAAATTTTGGCGTTTCATATCCTAGGGTTAGGGTTTTGGCATTCATGAGTAATGTTAGAAAGGACTCTAGAGCCTCATTGTAATCATTCTTCTCAAACGAATGTGCATATTAGCCACATCGCTTCTCAGAGATAGCTACCACCATTCGAGCAAGTGGTTTTTAGTTCTATAGTTTTGCAGTTTCAACATATTTTATTTATTCAATAGAATTTATTATTCACTGGATATATGTTGTTATTGTTCTCTGTATCACTGTTTTATTGTATTCAATCTATTATTTATTTTGTTCCTCTCATAAATATATATCATTGGAGTTCATAACTCTTACCCAAAGGGAATTTTCGAGGTTTAGACACCATAGGTTCCTTCCCGCTAAGGCTCGATAAAAAATTCTTATGTTCTTTAGACCTCAGCCACCCATTTCTTTAGGTGCAGCAATTGAATTCCAATTGACCAAGGAGGGGCCTCCATGAACGTTTTGTCCCTTCCATAAAAAGAGAAAACTTATATGACGAATATAATCTAGAACTCCCTTAGGGATTGTAGTTATTGAATTCCAATACACAAGAATTCCTTCTAGGATTGCTTTTATTAAAACTAGTCTTCCTCCTCTAGAGAGGAGTTTGTTGACTCAGATGGCTATGCGAGCCTCGAATTTTCTTATTAACCAACTCCAATATTATTTTCTATAATTTTATGGTTTTAAGTTGAAACTCAGATACTTGAGTCCTTCAGATAGAGGTTTCCTTGGGGTGGGAATGGAATTAGCAATGGAGGCATCTTCTTCTTCCTCGCAATGATTAAGAAGTAGACAAGATTTTTCCATGTTTACTTTCATACCCTTGGCTCTACAAAAGAGGTTTAAAATATCCTTAAAGACAATCAGATTCCTTTGAGAACCAAAAAAGATGCAAAATATATCATCTATGAATAAAAGGTGAGTTATTGATTCTGATTCATAGACTTGAATTCCTCTTAGGAGGCCATTGGACCGTGCCTCCTTTATCATATAGTTGAGTGCTTCTACGACAATCAAAAAAAGAAAGGGGGAGAGGGGGCATCCCTGACAGAGACCTCTGGAGGATTTGAATAAACTGGATAGAGCTCCATTGCTAAGGATGGTAAAGGAGGCATTTTGAATGCACCCCATTATCCAATTGATATTTTTTAAGCTCGTTCCCATTTAGATAAGGACCAGACACAAGAAAGTCCAATTTACTTGATCATATGCTTTGGAGAGGTCCAATTTTAGGATGGCTTCCTTAATATTTCTTTTCTTGACAGAGTTGAACACTTCTTGAGAAATGGCTACCACGTCATGTATTTGTCTGTTGTGGAGGAATCCAAATTGTTCTTTCGTAATGAGATCACTTAGCATCAGTCTAAGTCTCCTAGACATGATCTTTGATATTAATTTGTAGATGACATTGCAGTAGGTGATCAGTCTATAATACTCAAAGGAAGAAGGGAATTGTTTCTTTGGGATAAGAAACAGGAAAGTGGCGTTGAGAGGACCATGAATTCTTTCTTCCTTTTATGATTCTCTTACCACTAGAAGAAAATCATTTTTTAGATGGTCATAAAAAGCTTTAAATAATTCCACTGTAACTCCATCTGGGCTTGGGATTTTTCTATTCTTCATGTATAACAATGTCGCCTTCAGTTATGGTTTTGACGCTTCTTCTTCTAGGGATAAATTCATTTCTTCAAAGAAGGTGGTAGGGAATTTTCCCACTACCTCCAAGATTTCTTGAATGGGGTAGCCAGGAGGGGCTAAAAATATATTGTTGAATAAATTTAATCCAAGATTCGCCTTGTCCTCAAAGGATACGACCAAATTTCCTTGTTCATCCTTGATTTCCCAGATTATGTTGAGGTTTATTTGATAGTTCGCAAACTGGTGAAAAATATTGGTGTTATTATCTCTATCTTTTATCCAAAGAGCCCTGCTCTTCATACACCATTCTTGTTCCTCTGTCTTGGGCCACTTGGCATGCTTGTCCTCCAAATCTCTTAATTTTGTTAACTTTTCATTAGTAAAGGGGATTTCCTCCATATTTCTAAAGACCTCGACCAATCTATCTTCAGTGTCCTGAATAAAGAAAGACCTCTTGGACTTCCATATATGGAGCCAAATTTTTATGGCATTTTTCAAGTTCTTGAGATTTGCTGAAAATTGCACCATGAGAGGGGTGGGATTCAGAGGGGAAATATTGAACCAAGAGGAGAGGACTCAGTTCTTGAAATCTTCCTTTACCATCCAAGATTGGCATAATTTAAGGGGTGAATGGGGGGACTAGAAGCCCGAAGTCCAATGTAGTGAGATAGGGCGATGGTATGGAATACCTCCCACCTCTACCCCTGATCTAAAGTTTGAACCCATATTTAGCAAAGCTTAGGAAACTAAGAACCGATCCAATCTTTTTGCAACCTCCTTGTCCCCAATTCTCAAAATTCCTCCATGTAGGTGTGAGCTTCAAAGGTTCAAAGTCCACCAAATTGACCTTCTCTAAAAAGGAGTGGAAAAACCCTCTTTTCCTATCTACCCTGGGGGGTGCACCCAAATATTCCCGTAGGGATAGGTTAATATTCAAATCCCCTCCCGCCACCAGAAAATGGTCATGGAAAACGCCTGCAGAGACCAAATCTTCCCAAAAAGAGGTCCTATCAGAATAAGAATAGTAAATATTCATCACCAATAAGCAAAATTGCTATTCTTATGTTGTAACTTGATTGAAATTGTAGATCGAACGACAGAAGAGGAAAAATCCTAGAAATTTGGGCTCCATCTAGTGAGCAGATCTCCCAAGAGACCTGAAGCATCGATTTTGCTGAGAGACCAATTCCTAAGCCAAGGGATGAAGGTTTCTCTGGCTTTGTCACCAAAACACATTGTTTGCTGGATGAGGATTATGCTCGGATTTAGGATTAGGATCATTCTTTTGAGGGCTAGCTTCTTAGGGGCACCCCCATTAACCCTATGCGCGTTGAAGCAAAGGAAGATCATTTTTCCCTTGACGAAAGGGCTTTTCCTGCTATAAGGGCCCTTGTGATGGTCACTTGGGTGCCTTTTTGTATTTCCATAGATAATCTCTCTTTATCTTTCGAGATGAAGGATTTTTTGACTGCCTGAGAGAGAGAGGGAGGGTCGAGTGAGAAACCTCCAAAGGAAGGAGCATTCTCTCGGGATTTATACCTCAGGGTTATCTATTACCCCATGGAGAAAAGTAATCTTTAGGGCAGAAAGGAAGGGGAATTATGGGAAGGGAGGATTCGAGGGTCGATGAGGAGGGAGCCCAAGAAGGGGAGGAGGGGAAAGGAACCTTCAAGGGGGATTCCTTGAGAATGGGAGAGGGGGGAGGAACTCTCATGGGGTCATCTTCCTGTACTGGCAGTGCTTCTGGAAAATCCGTGGGAGTGGAGTAAGAAAGGGGGTCGTCAGGGGAAGGGGAGGACCTGAGAGAAAGGAGGGGGCTAGAGGGAGGGGGTATTGAAGGAACCATCATCGAACCGAAAGGAAAAAGAGAAAAAGGGGGATTGGGAGGCATACATGAAACACAATCTTATTTAACCAAGTCGCCTAGTGCTTCACTAGAGAGTACCCCTTTGTCAATGTCCAGTGGACATTATTTATTTTTTCCTTCCACTAAGTCGACCTCCACAGAGTCATGTTTTTTAATTGTAGACTTTGTTTTCCACTTTTTGGAAAGGGTTTGTTGTAATGGTGTGACTCTAGAGCACTGAGAGAAAATGTGACCAATTTCATGGCATTTGTGGCACCTAAAAGGTAGTCTCCATTAGTATACCTTCTGGTGCCAAGTAATTCCATCATAAACCATGTCCATGTTTCCCACTAAACCTTCTCTAACATCCACTTTGAACATGATCCAGGCTCACCTCTGTGTTTTTTTCGAATCCCAGTTGGTTTCAAGTTTTACGAAAGAGCCCAGTTTGTTACCAATGGCTTCTAACACTTCCCTGGACCAAAAATCCAAAGGCAATCCGGGTCTTAACGCTCTGTAAATTTCTTAGAGGTTGTTAGAAAAGAAGAAATATACGGGAGGTAACTTTATCCAACCACTTCGAAGTTGGGATCTAGCCCTACCAAATTCACAGAGGGATCTCTCTATATGATTTAGATATGTTTCAAATTTAAAATATTAGGCTAGTTAAATAGAATATGTTGGTTTTGTTTGTTGTAGTTTTCATTGGGTTGGCTGAGAGAACTTTACACATCCACATCCATTGGGCTATGGGGTCTGTATCATGAAATAAAATCTAAACCAAAAAATAGAGAAACCTTTCACAGGGCGAGATAATGTAATCGTTGGATTCTTTTAGCAGCATAAATGAGGAATAGCAGAAAAGGAAAGAATGTCAATTACAACAAAGAAGAAGTTAATAATTTATTTATCGTAAAATCAGAAGATAAAACATTAAAATCTTTAAAGTCAGGAACAGGGTATACAAAGATAAATCCTACAACTTTTGTTACTTTCAAATATTAGATTTAGCAAACAGTGTGATAACTAAGCGAGAATAGCATTTAACTTAGAAAGGAAAACATCAGCAGTGAATACACGCAAGAATCCTGTGAAAATGCCTCTTTGTATTAATGGAAGATCTCTTGAAAAATATTATAGTATGATAGCTCTTAGGGCGTAAAGATCAACCCTCAATACTTCGAAAAGTGAAGTATTTATAACCCAAAATTACAAACGATCCTGTCATTAAAGATCAGGACATGGTAAATCTATTTTTAGCTTAACTAACTTAACAAACTACAAAAATCTAGGAGATTGTTTGATGATGTGTCACAAATTCATGCTATTTTCTAAGTGAGTCATTGGTGAGGCCTTTGCACGACCTCGTCTGACTAGATATCTGACTAGGCCGGGACAGCTCATCGACTACTCGATCAGATCGCATAGCTCTTCCCATCGAAGATGACTGGGAATGTTGACTTTGAGTAACCTTTGATAGACTTCATCCATCTATGTGTACTTGGCGAAAGTAGGCTTGATGATGACGATGTACCGGATCTCATGTTGTATGTTGATGTCCAACTGAAGTGCATCTAAGAATGCCTTGCCAGTGATACTACCTTGAATTCCTGAAAATTTTGAACTATCCTTAGCCATGTCGGCTAGTCTCTTTTTGTAATCTGGGAGTGTCATCAATTTGTCATTTATCACCTTCAAACCAGGAAGACCTTTCTTCTATAGAGCCTGGATCTTGCTGAAAAACCTTTGTACCCCTAGGTCCATAGCCTGAACCTTTTCTTCCAGTTGTAGCATCAATCCTCTCTTGGTCAAGACTCTCTTGACCTAAGGGATGGTCTCTGTTCTATCCTCAATTCTCAGCTCTTCCAGCTCCTCTCTAGTTTTAGAATTCAAGAATTTGATGATTTCATTATCCTGTGTGGGCATCTCTCCCAATTCTGATCTAATCTTCTTAATGGCTTGTTTACTTCTCTGCACCAATTCACTTTTCTCAAACATAATCTATATCATTGGCCATATTTCATTCATAGACCTCGTGATGTCTGTCTAGACACTTTCTTTAACTTCGGCCAGTGTTTTGCCTGCCACTGTTTGCTTCCAGAGCTACTGTAACTCTTGTTGAGTTGGTTTGATACTTGTTTTTCCTTGGAGAAGTTGGTTTGGTAAGAAGATTTGAGTTCTTGAAGGTTCTCAATCTCCTTTTTGAGCCTACTAATCTCTGTCTCCTGCAGATTCATCTCTTCCATAGATTTGGACAATTCAACCGTCTTTTCTAGAGACGTCAGTGGATTTGCTGATGGAACTTCTGCTAGTGATGTTTTTCTTACTCCTGAGAGTGGAACTGCACTCAATGGAATGACTTCCATGGGTTTTGACTGTTCTTTCTCTTTCACTAGCTTCTCCATTTCAACTTCCATTTCCTTCAATTGTGCATTCTGCTCCATGATCAACTTAAGCATTTCATCTTTTTCTCCTTTTGTCTCTGCTATTTCCTTAGCCTACGAGTCTATTGTTGGTGGAAGCTTCAATTGTTTCCTCAAAGACGCTATGTCGACATTTTGATCATCTCCTCGACTGCTTTCAAATTTGAGGGATCATACCTGATCTTGAGAACCAGTTCCTCCAACGTCTTGATCTTGTTATCCTTGGCAAAGGATGATATTTTCTCCAACTTCAACTATGTCTGGACATTATTCAGAGACACTTGTAACTTGGAGGCAGTAGTGGAAGCATGTGCCAAAGTGGAGAAAACCATTTCTCCAGTTTGCCTGTGCAGATCCATTTGATTGGCTGGGTGCACGCCCTTAGTCTGGAATTCAAAATTCGTGCTTTTGTAATCGGTGATTACCTTTGGGTCTGGCACCTGTGCTTGGAGAAATGTCATGTGCATTCTGCCCTTCTCTGTGTTGAATGCAAATAACAACCTGTGTTGTACAGTCGACGTCTGCTTCCAGAATTGGGCATATGTGCTGCTAGTCAGAGTCTGATTCTTTTTCTTGATCAGATCCTATTTCTCAAAAATACTCAGCTTCAGTCCTGTCTTGCTTGGCTGGTTGATTGGTGGAGTATCTGTAGGCTTCTTTGGTAATGTTGTGGTTATGATCTGCTTTCTTCTTTTACTAAGGAGTGACCGATCAACCTCTGTCACTGTAGTGGATGGAATTTCCTTTTCTCCAACCGGGTCAGGGGCCGGATTGGTTTTTGGCCTCTTGGTATGCAGTCGAAGATCTTCTAATGATACTTCAGTGACAGGAGGTGACAGATCATGTCTAAGCCTTTTCTCCTTTGGATCCTATGGGGTGGTCATCTGTGATACAGTGACTAGAAGGTCCTGTTGTTCTGTCTCAACCAAAGTATTTGGTTCCCATTCCGTCTGGTTGGAAAAAATTTCTACCTCGGGCCTAGATATATGAACATACAGGATATTCTTGTTTCTTATCCTCATCTCGGAAATAATCCCACATGGATCATAGTGCAATGTGAAACTCACAAAGAATTTCATTTCCTTTAGCAACCTATCTGCTTCCTCCCTGGCACCTCGACTGTTGCAGATGAAAGACCCAATTTGCCCTTTGATTCTGAGTTGTTGCTTCTTCTTCAAAGACACAAAATGAATATCATCTACCTTATGTATTCCAGGGAAAAAATTATAACAAGTAAGTATTTGGGTAGTTTGTATGGGGCCAATTCGCACCCATAGACTCTGATATCAGTGTGATTTTGGTACAGGTACCAATCACCAATCTTTGTATGGTCCGAGAGATGTAGGATCCTCTGAAATTCATCATTAATTCTGGGTTCAAGTATGCTGCTGAGCATACTCACCACTGGGTGGTAGAATTGATCGATGAACTGCTTAAAACTGAATTCCGTGGAGTTATGTTTGAGCAAGGAAGTCCATGCGGTTACTGCCTGGTGTCTGCCATCTCTGTCCATCTTCTGCATAGCAAAAGAAAATTTGTCTGCTTGGAAGAAAACGAACAGGTATGCTAGTATTGAAGAATACTGGAACATGCCTTATGTGGCGAAATTGATGAATTGCTCGTGAATGTGGTCCGCCAGGAACGTGCTGAAGTCAAATTGTGTTGTGGGTTTCTCATCGGTGGAGAAAATAGACAAAAATCCCATAATGGGTTCATATACCCATTGATCTGAAAAATAACCAAGCAAGGCGCATAGTGATGTGATGACTTGGTTTCCTTTTATTGAGAACATGGAGGAAGGATAAGGGGGGTTTGTAGTGGGGAGTTGAGCAGATTGTGCAAGAAAAAGATCAAAAATTTGAGCTCTTTGAGGAAACGACAACTTCTGGTATAGTTCTGTGATGATCTTGAGGTTGAAAGGCGAGGTGGAGTTGGCTTGGGATAGTTGCATCATTTGGTCGATGGTTTCTAGTGTGATGAGGAAAAGGATTTCCCCGGACGAGGACATAATGGCTCTTTGCTCGGGGATATAGTGGGCTTGGCACTTGAGGGTGAATTCTGGGAAGTGGTGAATCTGGGGGAAAAGGTACAAGGGTAAGTTGGACTCTCAGAGTCCAATTTCATCACTCTGGTCCAGGAAAACTTCTTTAAGCCATGACTGTAGGTCTGCGAAGTCAAAATCGCACTTTGTGTCTACGATTAAGTAGTATTTGTCGTCCAGAGGTATCCTTTCGAGGTCGACAGGACGTGGGAGAAATGGGTTCTCTTCACCTTCTGTTCGTTTTGAATTTGCACGTTATTCAGAGACACTTGTAACTTGGAGGCAGTAGTGGAAGTATGTGCCAACATGGAGAAAACCATTTCTACAGTTTTCCTGTGCATATCAATTTGATCGGCTGGGTGGATGTCCTTAGTTTGGAATTCAAAAGTTTCCCTTTTGTAATCGGTGATTACCTTTGGGTCTGACGACTGTGCTTGGAGAAATTCCATGTGCATTATGCCCTTCTCCGTGTCGAATGCCGATAATATCCTTTGTTGTGCAGTCGACGTCTGCTTCCAAAATTGGGTGTATGTGCTGCTAGTCAGAGTCTGATTCTTTTTCTTGATCAGATTGTATTTCTCAAAAATACTTAGCTTTGGTCCTGTCTTGCCTGGCTGGTTGATTAGTGGAGTATTCGTAGGCTTCTTTGGTAATGTTGTGGTTATGATCTGCTTGTTGCTTGTACTAAGGAGTGACCAATCAACCTCTGTCACTGTAGTGGATCTAACTTCCTTTTCTCCAGCCGAGTCAGGGGCCGGACTAGTTTTTGGCCTCTTGGTATGCAGTCAAAATTCTTCTAATGATACTTCAGTGACAGGAGGTGACAGATCCTGCCTAGGCCTTTTCTCCTTTGGAGCCTGTGGGGTGGTCGTCTGTGATACAGTGACCGAAAGGTCCTGTTGTTCTGTCTCAACAAAAGTATTTGGTTCCCATTCCGTCTGGTTGGCAAATTTTTCTACCTCAGGCCTAGATATGTGAACATACAGGATATTCTTTTTTTTTATCCTCATCTCGAAAATAATCCTGCACGGATCATAGTGCCATGTGAAACTCACAAAGAATTTCATTTCCTTTAGCAGTCTGTCTGCTTCGTCCTCGGTGCCTCGACTGTGTAATGTCCCCCACCTCTTAGAGAGGTGATGAGGAGACTCAGTGGCCTGGGCACCCCCACTAGGTCATAGTCTCACACTGAGGGGCAGAAAAGTCAAGAAGTTAAAATTTATAAAGGAGTAAAAGATAACTCAACAGAAGAGTAGAAGATTAACCCTAGGAGTTAACCTAACTCAATAGAGAATTAGAAGGAAAAGTATAAGTAAGAGGCTGGGGTGCACCTATTACTCATTCTGGTTTTGGATTAGCATTTGCTATTGCTCTTGAGCATTCAGTTTGGGGGTTTTGTTGTACAAACCCTTGTGAGCAACTCAGTGGTGAAATATCCACTCACCTTGTTCCGCAGCTTGGTCTCACGGATGAAAGACTCCTCCACACCATTCTAGTCTCATCCCATATCCATCTAGCGCTTCAGAAGGTAGTAGGCCATACTGTTCTTTTGTTTCCAGCAAGGGCACACCATCATCTAGAGGGAGGTTCGATCCAGCTTATCTTGAGGGCCTGGGGCCATTCCGACAGTTGGGTTTTGTTTGCAGGGGAAGGACCATCAGTTTGAGGGATTTTTTGGAGGGTTATCATCATTCTACATTTGTCTGCAGATTGGGACGTCTTGGAGCCATAAGGGATGTCTTGTGATTCAGTAAAACTCAGATCTAGGGAGATCTGCTTGAGATCTGAGTCCGAAACTTCTCCCATGGGATTCTCATAGCCTGATCTATATTCTTGGAGATTTTCAGAGCATTTGGAGGCCTCCTTCATCAGGGCCAAACCAGCTAGGGTTTCAGTCATCCAGTGGGGCACATCATTCAGTGGAGGAATTTAGATCTACGAGGCTTGAGAGTGGATTTGGGAATTTGGACATCTAGGTTGTCCTTACAGTTGTTGTATCTATCATTTGGCATATTTCTCGGGATGATTCGATACTTTTGGTAGCAGGGCAGAATTATTGAGGGCTTCAGCATTCTAGCAGGACGTGGCACTTTCCAGCTTGGAGGTTGAGCATTAGTACGGCTCAGATCTGCTTGATTCAGTCTTCATTGTATATCCAGCCTTTGGATGCTTATTTTGTATTATCAAGAGCATTTTGTAGCAGCTCATATCTATTGCTTGTACGACCATCTGAGGTTTATGCCAGATCGGCCATCTATTGTATTGATCTTACATTGCTCATAATAAAGAGGTCAGATCTTTTCTTGTGCTTCTACATCTTGAATATATTGTGATCTCCATGTGTTGATGAATCTTGTATGCACTTAATAACTCAATAAATTAGTAGTAGTTAGTGATTCCAAGAAAGAATTTGGCTTGGGATCATTACAGTGGTATCAGAGCCTCGATCCTCCAAACCTGTGGAGAGATCAGTGCATGCAGAAGTACAGGGGAATTGTTATGGGTCGGAGGAAGAAAAACAGTAGTGAAACAGAGGCAGAAATGGAAGGGTCAGGAGACGACCATGAGCCTTAGGGCTTGGCTCTCTTAGTATCTAAATTTGGTAAGTTACAGCAAAACATGAACCACACAGAAAGCACATTGGTCCAGCAGTTGGATGAGTATCAGGAAACCAACAGAAGGGGATAGGCCGAAATCTCTGAAACCTTGAAGAAAGTTGATGAGAATCTACAAAAAATGAACGAGAACCAAACTAGGATAACTGACCTTCTGATGCAAGTAACCCATCGAGGAAAATATCTTGATGCATATGGGAATAAGGAGGCTGGAGGGTCCGGTGGAACCCATGAGGAAGTCAGATATAACTTGTAGAAAGCACCGGGATATGAAGGAAGTCTTGGAGGTGGCACATTCCATGGGTAGATGGGTAGCAGGACCAATCATAGGCCATATGTTCCAGTGTTCACGGATGAACCGCTAGGCCAACACTCAGGTAGCAGAGCTAACCCCAGACCATACATGCCCACATTCACAGATGAGCAAGGGCAGCATGAACGGGTTGAAGATTTTGTGGAACAATTAGCCAGGAGTACTAGGGAATACTACAGCTTGGATATGAAAGTTCAAAGACAGAT
This sequence comes from Picea engelmannii, assembly GCA_009831015.1. NCBI lineage: Eukaryota > Viridiplantae > Streptophyta > Pinopsida > Pinales > Pinaceae > Picea > Picea engelmannii. The sequence continues at coordinate 370,417 of ML787937.1, read as the reverse complement.
GTCCCTAGACCAGTATTATCAACTCAGGTTCATAAACCAGTCTAGGATGAACCACAGGGGTAGCTTTGAGTTTGAGCAAAGGGAAGGAAAGATAGAGATTCCATACTTTGATGGTACGGCTAAGATGACAGCACAAGCATGGGTGCAGAAGCTGGATACTTACTTGCATCTTAACCCCATGAGAGAGATGGAGGCCATCAAGTTTTCCACTATGTACTTGGATGGAAAGGCCCACGACTGGTGGTACCATGGTCTCACCACAATCAGCCACAACCAAATTGTATCCTATACAGAATTCACTCAGAGGCTCATTGATAGATTTGATCTAGGAGATCCTGAGTTACATTTCCAGGATCTCACCCAACTCAAGCAAATAGGTATAGTTGAGGCATACATTGATGAGTTCCAGAGGTTAACAGTGATGGTGCAATATATGTCCCCAACCAGGCTCATGATTCTCTTTACAGAAGGATTGATAGAACCCTTGAAGGGTTGGGTTAAGGCCTTCAAGCCTACCAGCCTACAGGAATCCATTTGGAAGACGAGGGATCTGGGTCCAGCTGCTAAACCAAAA
>ML787937.1:350697-365792 GCA_009831015.1 Picea engelmannii | reverse complement strand
CCTAACTCAACAGAGAATTAGAAGGAAAAGTATAAGTAAGAGGCTGGGGCGCACCTATTACTCATTCTGGTTTTGGATTAGCATTTGCTATTGCTCTTGAGCATTCAGTTTGGGGGTTTTGTTGTACAAACCCTTGTGAGCAAATCAGTGGTGAAATATCCACTCACCTTCTTCCACAGCTTGGTCTCGGGGATGAAAGAATCCTCCACACCATTCTAGTCTCAGCCCAACTCTATCTAGCACTTCAGAAGGTAGCAGGTCGTATTGTTCTTGTGTTTCCAACAAGGGTGCACCATCATCTAGAGGGAGGTTCGATCCAGCTTATCCTGAGGGCCTGGGGATATTCCAACAGTTGGGTTTTGTTTGCAGGGGAAGGACCATCAGTTGGAGGTATTTTTTGGAGGGTTATCATCATTCTACATTTGTTTGCAGATTGGGACATCTTGGAGCCATAGGGGGCGTCCTGTGATTCAGTAAAACTCATATCTAGGGAGATCTGCTTGAGATTTGAGTCCAAAACTTCTCCCACGGGATTCTCATAGCCCGATCTATATTCTTGGAGAGTTTCAGAGCATTTGGAGGCCTCCTTCATCAGGGTCGAACCAGCTAGGGTTTCAATCATCCAGTTGGGCGCATCATTCAGTGGAGGAATTCAGATCTACGAGGTTTGAGAGTGGATTTGGGAATTTGGACATCTGGGTTGTCCTTACAGTTGCCCGATCTATCATTTGGCATATTTCTTGGGATGATTAGACACTTTTGGTAGCAGGGCAGAATTATTGAGGGCTTCATCATTCTAGCAGGACGTGGCACTTTCCAGCTTGGAGGTTGAGCATTAGTACGGCTCAGATCTGCTTGATTCAGTCTTCATTGTATATCTAGCCTTTGGAGGCTTATTTTGTATTGTCGGGAGCATTTTGTAGTAGCTCATATCTATTGCTTGTACGACCATCTGAGGTTTATGCCAAATCGACCATCTATTGTATTGATCTTACATTGCTCATAATAAAGAGATTAGATCTTTGCTTGTGCTTCTACATCTTGAATATATTGTGATCTCCATGTGTTGATGAATCTTGTATGCACTTAATAACTCAATAAATTAGTAGTAGTTAGTGATTCCAAGAAAGAATTTGGCTTGGGATCATTACAGACTATTGCAGATAAAAGACCCAATCTGCCCTTTGATTCTGAGTTGTTGCTTCTTCTTCAAAGACACAAAATGAATATCATCCGAGTTTATCATCTACCTTATGTATTCCAGGGCAAAAATTCTGACAGGTAAGTATTTGGGTAGTTTGTATGGGGCCAATTCGCACCCATAGACTCCGATCTCAGTGTGATTTTGGTACAGGTACCAATCACCAGTCTTTGTATGGTCTGAGAGATGTAGGATCCTCTGAACTTCATCATTAATTCTGGGTTCAGGTCTGTCATTGAGCATACTCACCACTGGGTGGTAGAATTGATCGATGAACTACTTAAAACTGAATTCTATGGAGTTATGTCTGAGTAAGGAAGTCCATGCGGTTACTACCTGGGGTCTGCCATCTCCGTCCATCTTCTGCATAGAAAAAGAAAATTTGTTCACTTGGAAGAAAACGAACAAGTATGCCAGTATTGAAGAATACCGTAACATGCCTTTTGTGGTGAAATTGATGAATTGCTCATGAATGTTGTCCGCCAGGAATGTGCTGAAGTCGAATTGTGTTGTGGGTTTCTCATCGGTGGAGAAAATAGAAAAAAATCCCAGTATGGGTTCATCTACCCATTGATCTGAAAAATAACCAAGCAAGGCGCATAGTGATGTGATGACTTGGTTTCATTTTGTTGAGAACATGGAGGAAGGATAAGGGTAGTTTGTAGTGGGGAGCTGAGCGGATTGTGGAAGAAAAAGCTCAAAAATCTGAGCTCTTTGAGGAAACGACAGCTTCTAGTATAGTTCTGTGATGATCTCGAGGTTGAAAGGTGAGGCGTAGTCGGCTTGGGATATTTGCATCATTTGGTCGATGGTTTTTGGTGTAATGAGGAAAAGGATTTCCCCGGATGAGGATAGAATGGCTCTTTGCTTGGGGATATAATGGGCTTGGCACTTGAGGACGAATTCTGGGAAGTGGTGAATCTGGGGGAAAAGGTACAAGGGTAAGTTGGACTCCTAGAGTCCAATTTCATCACTTTGGTCCAGGAAAACTTATTTAATCCATGATTGTAGGTCTGCGAAGTCGAAATTTCACTTTGTGTTTGCGATTAAGTAGTCTTTGTCAGCCAGAGGAATCTTGTCGAGGTCGACAAAAGGCGGGAGAAACGGGTTCTCTTCACCTTCTATTCGTTTTGACTTTGGCACCATTACTGTAACAATACCTTCAAATAAAACAACGTTAGCGAGGATGAATGTAGATGGGGGCGACTAACTGTAACGGAGAGGAAAACGGGGTAATTTTCTGGTACGATGAGTGGGTAAATGGTGAAAGAATGAAGTGGTGAGGATAGTTTTGAGTAAACGGGTATCCGTTGGGTGCGGGAGACAAGTCAGTTGATTAACGGATAAGTTATCTAGTAATAAATGGCCAACAGGTCATTTAAAATGTGAGATGGCAGGTGACAACGACTAAGGCATACAGATGAGTGTCATGGTGGTTATCGATTGGGGGAAAAAAACATGATGAAAAGACTTGCCATGGGGGAACGAGGGAGAAGGACTGACGAAGTTACGGGATGTGACTCTTATGGAAAGGTGGATGATGACATCACGAGTTGACAAGGTATGTCAGACAGTAAGAGGCAGTGGGATTCGGGACCAGTAGATTCATGCCACGTATAGATAGGGGGCCTACCAGAGTAAACTTCCATTCCGGACCCCCCCCCCCCACCGTTAAAGGCAGATCAGTCGGGGGGGTCCGAAAAATACCTTGAGTCGTCGATCTGCACGCTTTCCTTTTGACCATAGATCTATGCGCTATCTTTAGCACACATTCCAGACCCCCCCCCTCCTCCATTAAAGGTAGAATGGACGGGGGGGTCTGGAATCCAATATAGACCGTAGATCTAAGCGCTGAAACTTGGGCCGTCCAAATGCGTGCATACATTATCTTCGATTCTGGACCCCCCCCGCCCCCACCGTTAAAGGCAGTATGGTCGGGGGGGGTCCGGAAAGAGTTGTCCACCGTAGATCTGGGTGTGATCATCTGAGTTGTTGATACATGAGCGATGCATAAATGCGAGTGCGAAAGCATATGCGCCCAAAGAAACTTAGGATAAATGCATATCATGGGTTTTTCCCAAGCTTTTACATGTTTACATCACCAAAGGGTTAGACAACCAACCTTTTAAGCATCCAAGACATGGTCCAACATTGATCATCGAGCTGGTTTTATTGAAAATAAAGCAAACTACCCTATGTTCTAACCTAACTTCCTATGACAATTAGCCCAGATTAAACTGTTGGGCTAAGAACTTAATCTATCCTAGGGCTATCTGACCAAGATTAGACAATCTGGCCAGATTTATTCACTAACTAACCTAGATCATTTGGCTAAGATTAAACAGTTTAGCCAAGTTTATTCATTATTCCTATCAACATCAATTTAAAAGAACTTGGCCATGCTTGAAAGGTATGGACCAAGTCACTGTTATTGCATGGGGCTCTATTGAAATTCTGTTATGCCCTCTTTTATTCTTTCTTTTTCTTTTTTTCTTTTTCTTCCTTTTCTCAACTTATTTGTAGAATGAAAAATCATTTGACAAGCGAAAACACTAAAGAGATAACATTTCAGTCACCAGTTGATTCTATAAATTATAGGGTGATAACAGCGGCTCCACCTGGGGATGGTACTCTCCTTGTGAAGTGCCAAGAATCTTGATTCCTGATGTTCTGAAACTTTCTCCATAGTCGCCTTTGTTGATTGATTGGTTTTATTTTCAAAAAATGGAAAACGGTGGTCAGTGGCTTAGGGATTTCTCTCCGGGCTTCAACCATCTGATCAAAGTTATTCACTTAGAAATTTGCAAGCAAAAATGAAAATGGTTTGTACAATGGAAACTGTGACTTTAGGTCCCTACTGAGGTGATGAATAATGCTTCAGCATTCTTCCATTTACAGGTCCTCCTGGGAAATCTGTTCCATCATTGTTGTTGAGCAAGAAGGCATTATTCCCTCTGAATGCTTGAATCATGTATGGCCCTTTCCACACACTATCGAATTTGCCATGCTTTCCCTTGTCTTCATTTCGGGAATTCCATCTCAGCACAAAGTCTCCTAGCTCGAAATCATCCTCCTTGGTTCTTTTGTCAAAAATATTCTTAATGCTTTCTTGAACTATCTGGGTCTTGTTGTATACTTATTCCCTGGACTACTGCAAATGGATCATCTGGTTGATCCTTCTTTGGGAGTCGTTCATCTCGGCTTGTATGTCTTGCAGCAATTTCATGACAGGAACTCCTAAGGAAGTGGGAAAAACTTCTTCTGTTCCATAGACCAACTGATATGGTGACATACCGATTGATATTTTGGTGGTCAGTCTGTCAGCCCATAGTGCGAAAACCAACTTGTTATGCCACGACTTTTTGTTTTCTTGCAAGTTTTTCTTGATAATGTTTACTAGGGTTTTGTTTGACGATTCCACCAGCCCATTTCCCTGAGGGTAGTAAGTTGTGGAATGTCCCAAACCAATATGATATTGGTTGCAGAAATCTATGAGTTTCTTAGATCGAAAAGCAGTTGCATTGTCAGCTATAATCTTTCTAGGACATCCAAAACAAGACAAGATATTATTTTCAAGAAATTTAATAATGATAGCATCAGTAGATTTCATGCTTGGTAATGCTTCGATCCATTTTGTAAAATAATCCGTGGCAGTAAGAATCCACCTGTGTTGGCCCGAAGAAGGGGGATGTATTTCTCTGATGAAGTCTAATCCCCATTGCTAGAAAGGGGCCTCAACGGAGATTGGTTTCAGGGGTAGAGGAAGAAGTTTCCTTTTGCCTTCGAACAACTGACATTGATGACATGAAGTTACTTTATGATGCACATCAACGAATAGAGTTGGCCAATAGAATCCAGCTCTGAGAATTTTGTTGGATGTGGTCTTCCAACTCAGATGGCCACCACAGTCTCCTGCATGAAAATCCTGCAGTACTTTGTCATATTCATCCTTCAATAGACAATTTAACAAAATACCTCCAGGATCTTTCCAATACAGATTGCCTTCTAGAATGTAAAATTTAAATGATTTTAATTTCAAAAACCTAGCTTTAGTTTTGGTCAGACCAGGGGGAGCTTGTAAATTATGCAAAACAAAAATCAGATCTGCATACCATGGAGAGTTGAGAAATACCTCCCTCACACTTGGAGTCACCTGCTCACCCTGTTCATCTACTGCAGCTAAGAAATTAATGTCAAGAGCATGGAAATTTGATTCAGCCATTAACTTTGCTAGACCTTGACCTTTAATTAGTTTAGTAGACTTAATCTTTATGTCATACTCTAGAATGATAGCATTCCATTTTCCTCTTCAGTCGTCTGGATTGTCCTGTGTTAAAATGTCTTGCATTCGGAACATATGCAACGGTGTGAGAATGGAGAATGTATACTCTAAAATATTTTATGGATTTCACCAAGGCAAAAGCTTGTTTCTCCATTATTTTATAATTCAAAGAAGCATCTATTAAATCTTTACTAAAAAAGGCTATGGGTTGTTCATACCCTTCGTTGTTTTTCTGTAGTAATACTGCTGCAATGGTATGTTCAAAGCCGAAAGAAAAAAGATAGAAATCTTTGGTGAAGTCAGGACTGATCAAGACTGGGGCCTACATGAGTGCGCCTTTGACTTGTTCAAAAGACTGTCTGTACTTGGTGTCCCATTTTGTTTTTGTGTCCTTTTTTAACATGTTTGTGATGTTCCTGAGAAGCTCAGCCAGATTGGGTATGAATCTTCGCAGAAAGTTTATTTTTCCGATAAAAGACTGTAACTCTTTGATATTTCTTGGGTGTTCTAATTTCCAAATGGCCTCGATTCTGCTGGGGTCTATTTAGTTCAGTCCTTAGAGATTATGTACCCTAGCAGTTTACCTTCCTCTAATCTGAAAAGGATTTTCTTAGGATTCAAAGAAATCCCAAATTTCCTGCATTTCTCAAAAACTCGTCTGAGATGTTGTAAGTGCTCGTCATCAAATTGGGAAAACACAGTTACGTCATCCAGATAGATGACAATAAATTTGTTGAGTTCTTCCACAAAAGCGATGTTCATCGCTCTTAGGAAAGTGGCCCCAGCGTTCATCAACCCAAAAGGCATTTTCACATACATGAAAGTGCCCCATGGTGTTGTGAAAGCAGTTTTCTCTTGGTCATCTAGGTGAACGAGGACCTGATTATAACCCGAGAACCCATCCAGTAAAGAGATTTAGCTGGATCCAACTACCCATTGTAATATGTGGTCCATTTTTGGCAATGGGTAATTATCCTTTAGAGAGACCTTATTCAAATTTTGGAAATCGATGCAAAGCCTTATTTCTCCAGATTTCTTTCGTGTTGGGACCAAATTTGAAACCCATTTGGAAAACCGTAATGGAACTATGATTTTAGCATCATACATTTTTTTGATTTCTTTTTCTATCAGGGGAAATAGCTTGGGATTGATTCTCCTAAGTTTCTGTCTGAAAGTTTTTTGATCTTCTTTTATTGGAATCATATGTTGTATGATGCTGGTGTCATAAGATTTCAAGTCCTCGTAACCCCAGACAAATACGTCTGAATATTCCTTGAAAATCTCAACATATTTGAGTTTCTACTCAGCGGGTAATGATTTGAAAAGTTTCACCATCTTGGGTTTCTCTTCTATCCCTATATTACAATCTTCTACTTCTTGACCACTAGCTTCAATTTTCGGTTTTTTAGCTACATCATTAAAATCAAATAAGTCCTCTAAAGAAACTAAACCCTAGGTAAAACATTACTTTTTAAATGTAAAACATCAGCGTCTATCTCATCATCACCTAACTCTCCTGAATCTATCTTATTTACACTATCATTTCCAAAATCAGGTCTTTTTACATTTTCATCTTCATTTTCTAAGTCTATGTTTGTACACTCGAAATCATTTTTACATTGCAGAAAATATTCAATTTGATCATCATTACCAAATACCTGCCAGTATCTGATGTTGTCTGGAACAGTTGGTCTACACTTCACCTCCACCGTGTATGGGTGAGTGGGATGAAAAGGAATCTTGCATGTGGCTGTTGACGTAGCTAACCGGTCTGCCAAAATATTATGTCCCCTAGGCATCACCTGCAAATCAACTTTAGTGAAACATTTAAGGGCATCCAGAACAACATTCCTATAAGCTCTAAAACAGGGGTGTTTTGTTGCATACTCACCTTTAATTTGCTTGATTATTAACTCAGAATCACCTCTTACCATAATTTGTTTGGCACCAACCTTCTTTAGAAGTTTCAGACCGAGCATCAAGGCTTCATACTCGGCAATATTGTTATTGCATTGAAAATTCAGTTTGTAAGAATGGTTTTTCGAATACCTGGATCTGTGATTGTGCAACCAAACTCCTGCTCCAGCTCCTTCTTTGCTTACGGCCCCATCAAAGTCCATGCTCCATAAATCTGCTTGCAATTCTTCAGTTATCACATTTTTCTTTCTTTCTGCCTCGGTGATCTCTTGGCCTTCATCCGGACCAGATGTATCTTCTTCCAGCTGAGTGATTTTCTCTCCCGTATCGCCATTGTTATATAGGATAAAGGAATCCAGGTCAGAATGTGCAAAGCACAAAGGATAGTTATGTGGTTTTTCTTAGCTGTTAACCATGTATTTCATCAGCGTTTCTCTGTATAGTCTTCTTTGTTGCTCAAAAACTGGGACAGTGGCATACGGCATATCCAACTGCAAAGTACCTCTCAACTTGGCCCCCCAAGACCGGGACAGCAACATACCATATTTCGGGGGAATGTCCGCAACCACAACATCCATGACCATGCTTTTTGCAGGAATCTAAACCAGGGTGATACATAGATCCTTGATCAAACCAATACATCTAACTTTACTGGAGTCAAAAGAGTGTAAGTCCTTGTAAGGTCTGGTAACCTCAAGTCCCAGTTTTTCCATCACTACTTTAGGCATCAGATTATGGGAAGCAACCGAATCTAACATAGCATTATGCAGAATTAGGTCGTGTATATTAAGACTAATGTAAAAAGGAGCGACAACACCATTGTCGGTCTGACCATCCACTTCTGGTCTGAACAGGAGTTCAGGTTGGTCATTTGTAAGGTTTATAGTATTTGAATGATTTGTTGATCCAACGATTAAGGCCTTCGTGCCTATATCAGGTTCAATGCTCAGTGCTTTGATCACCTGCGACCGATAAGCATTTTTGCTCATCAACTCAGAAAGGGGAATGGGAATTTTTGCTTTGGCTAGCTCCCCTTTGAGGCTGAAAGGTGTAGGTGCTCTGCTTTGGCTCAACAATTCTGATTTGTCCACCACACTCTTCAGGCCAGAAGTATTTGGTGGGTTAGTTGATGAAACCTCAGTCTGTGATGATCTTTTTAGAATAGTAAGGTTTATTTTTGTTGGAACTTCAGCATTACCTTTCTCAAGACTCTTCTCGGTAGAAGGCTCAGGGGATTTTTGTGTTTCAACTATCTTCTTCACTTCGGTCACCTTTTTTGGAGAACTTCCATCTGTCTTTTTACTTCACAGATTGTACTGCCGGTGAACCTCCAAAATAACATTTTCAAATGCCTATTGTTCGGCGTCCTCAGCTTCTTCACTTACCTTTGTTTGAGAGAGAAGAAAAAGTTCTTTCTCTTCCTGGGTAAGGAAAATAGCCTCGTTATCGTGAATGCCCATGAGGTTTATGTGAGTATCCTCCAGTTCTTCAATTACTTCTTCTCCTTCATCGACATAATTTTATTGTAGGGGAGGTCTGATCTGTTGATCAGGACCTCTCTGTTCCCTTTGATCCCTAGGATCTCTCTACCTGATTTGAGGAGGGTTTCTTCTGAAGTTAGGATTCTGAATTTGAGGAGCTGGTGGGTTTTCTCTAGGAGGGTTTCTTTCGGATACAGTAAGTCTCTCCATCATTCTTTCCATTGCTCTGGCCAAGGAATCCAATTTGGAATCAGAAGTTGATGTGGAAGGTTCCTCTTTGATTGTGACTCTCCTCTCTGTCCTCTGTCGTGCCCTTTTTGCTAACAGGTTGGCCTCCACACTTATTGCACTTTTCTGCATGTCCTCCAGGGTGGTGGAGTTTCTTTCCCTTAATTGATACGACATATCAGCATCAAAACCACCAGGGAATTCTATCAATGCCAAACCTTGTGGAGGTTTAATATCGTCTAGAATTGCATTGTACAGGTTATTGAAACAGGTCCAGTAATCTTGTACTGCTCACCTTGATTTTTTCTGATGTTTTCGTATTCTAACAAGATTTGGAGAGGGTTTTTCTTTACCTCCCATCTGTCTAGAAAACTTATATGAAATGTGGTAAGGTCGAGCACTGAGTCAGCACATAAACCTGTATACCATTTCTTAACGTCACCCGTCAAACTTTGGGAAAACAATCTCATTTGAACGTCAGCCTCATCTACTTCCTACAGGTCAAAATAATCATTCATTTTATCAACGTGTTGTTAGGTGCTCAAAGGTCCTATTCCATCGAACTGTGGAAGTCTTGTTTGATAGTCCTGGGGCATAGCATGAAGGGGTGCAGCCAACACCAAGGGAGCATATATGATGGCCACGATAGGCGGAGGGGACGGGATGACAACCTGAGTGATAGGTGGGGTGGTGACAGAAGAAGAGGATGAGGAGGGACTAGCTGACACAGAGTAAGTGGTTTGAGGTTTAGTAATGGGAGATAGAACTTCAAGAGTCCAGGGTTGCAAGACAGTTGGGTCCAGAACGATTTCAGCCACAAAGCTATCAGATTTCGTTCTAAACATGCTTTGTTAAAAAAGGACGTCAAAGTCAAGATCCTGAAGGGAAACAAGCTCCTCTGGAAGAGAAGGGGACTTCTGAAGGGGATTATGATGTACTGAACCTTCAGCAATAGTCTTTTTCCTGAGTAACTGTTCTGGATTATCTGTTGCTATCGCAGGTTCTGGGTCTGGGTGAGATCAAGTATAAGCTCTTTTGGGAGCCAGATTTCTTTTTGATTTTTATATATATATATATATACCCTTTAGTTTTACGAATCTGAAAATAATATGTGCAGATTTTTAACAACCTCTAAACATTACTTCTTTCTCAGATTTGCAATATTTCAGAAGCAAATTTTTCTTCCAGGGAAAAGAAGACGTGAGGTTAAAATTTCTTCAGTTCTATTCCCCAGTGGAGTCACCACTATGTTAACGCTCTGTAAATTTCCTAGAGGTTGTCAGAAAAGAAGAAATCTACAGGAGGTAACCTTATCCAACCACTTCAAAGCTGGGATCTAGCCCTACCAACTTCAAAGAGGGATCTCTCTATATGATTTAGATATGTTTCAAATTTAAAATATTAGGCTAGGTAAATAGAATATGTTGGTTTTGTTTGTTGTAGTTTTCGTTGGGTTGGCTGAGAGAGCTTTACACATCCATTGGGCTATGGGGTTTGTATCATGAAATAAAATCTAAACCAGAAAATAGAGAAACCTTTCACAGGGAGAGATAATGTAATCGCTGGATTCTTTTAGCAGCATAAATGAGGAATAGCAGAAAAGGCGAGAATGTCAATTACAACAAAGAAGCAGTTAAGAATTTCGTTATCATAAAATCAGAAGATAAAACATTAAAATCTTTAAAGTCAGGGACAGGGTATACAAAGATAAATCCTGCAACTTTTGTTACTTTCAAAGATTAGATTTAGCAAACAGTGTGATAACTAAGCAAGAATAACATTTAACTTAGAAAGGAAAACATCACCAGTGAATACACGCAAGAATCCTGTGAAAATGCCTCTGTATTAATGGAAGATCTCTTGAAAAATATTACAGTCTGATAGCTCTCAGCGCATAAAGATCAACCCTCAATACTTCGAAAAGTGAAGTATTTATAACCCAAAATTACAAACGATCCTGTCATTAAAGACCGGGACGTGGTAAATCTATTTTTAGCTTAACTAACTTAACAAATTACAAAAATCTAGGAAACTATTTGATGATGTATCACAACTTCATGTTGTTTTCTGGGTGAGCCGTTGTTGAGGCCTCTGCATGACCTCGTCTGACTAGATAGCTGACTAGGCTGGGACAACTCATTGACTACTCGATCAGATTGCACAGCTCTTCCCATCGAAGATGACTGGGAACGCTGACTTTGAGTAACCTTCGGTAGACTTCATCCATCTCTTTGTACTTGGCGAAAGTAGGCTTGATGATGAAGATGTACCAGATCTCATGTTGTATGCTGATGTCCAACTGAAGTGCATCTAAGAATGCCTTGCCAGTGATACTACCTTGAATTCCTGAAAATTTTGAACTATCCTTAGCCACGTCGGTTAGTCTCTTTTTGTAATCTGGGAGTGTCATCAATTTGTCATTTATCACCTTCAAACCAGGAAGACCTTTCTTCTGTAGAGCCTCGATCTTGCTGAAAAACCTTTGTACCCTTAGGTCCATAGCCTGAACCTTTTCTTCCAGCTGTAGCATCAGTCCTCTCTTGTTCAAGACTCTCTTGACCTCAAGGATGGTCTCTGTTCTATCCTCAATTCTCAGCTCTTCCAGCTCCTCTCCAGTTTTAGAATTCAACAATTTCATGATTTCATTAGCCTGTGTGGGCATCTCTCCCAGTTCTAATCTAATCTTCTCGATGGCTTGTTTACTTCTCTACACCAATTCATTTTTCTCAAACATAATCTGTATCATTGGACATATTTCATTCATAGACCTCGTGATGTCTGTCCAGACACTTTCTTTAACTTCGGCCAGTGTTTTTCCTGCCACTGTTTGCTTCTGGAGCTGCTGTAACTCTTGTTTGAGCTGGTATGATACTTGTTTTTCCTTGGAGAAGTTGGTTTGGTAAGAAGATTTGAGTTCTTGAAGGTTCTCAATCTCCTTTTTGAGCCTACTAATCTCTGTCTCCTGCAGATTCATCTCTTCCATAGATTTGGGCAATTCAACCGTCTTTTCCAGAGACGTCAATGAATTCGCTGATGGAACTTCTGCTAGTGATGTTGTGCTTACTCCTGAGAGTGGAACTGCACTCAATGGAATGACTTCCATGGGTTTTGACTGTTCTTTCTCTTTCACTAGCTTCTCCATTTTAGCTTCCATTTCCTTCAATTGTGCATTCTGCTCCATGATCAACTTAAGCATTTCATATTTTTCTCCTTCTGTCTCCGCTATTTCCTTAGCCTGCTAGTCTACTGTTGGTGGCAGCTTCAATTGTTTCCTCAAATATTCTATGTAGGAATTTTTCTTCTTGATAATCTCCTCGACTTCTTTCACATTCGAGGGATCATACCCGATCTTGAGGACCAGTTCCTCCAACATCTTGATCTTGTTATCCTTGGCAAAGGATAATATTTTCTCCAACTTCAACTGCGTCTGGACGTTATTCAGAGACACTTGTAACCTGGAGGCAGTGGTGGAAGCATGTGCCAACGTGGAGAAAACCATTTCTCCAGTTTGCCTGTGTAGATCCATTTGATCGCCTGGGTGCACATCCTTAGTCTGGAATTCAAAAGTCACCCTTTTGTAATTGGTGATTACCTTTGGGTCTAGCACCTGTGCTTGGAGAAATGCCATGTGCATTCTTCCCTTCTCTATGTCGAATGTCGATAATAGCCTGTGTTGTGCAGTCGACGTCTGCTTCCAGAATTGGGCATATGTGCTGCTAGTCAGAGTCTGATTCTTTTTCTTGATCAGATCGTATTTCTCAAAAATACTCAGCTTCGGTCCTGTCTTGCCTGGCTGGTTGATTGGTGGAGTATCTGTAGGCTTCTTTGGTAATGTTGTGGTTATGATCTGCTTGTTGCTTTTACTGAGGAGTGACCGATCAACCTCTGTCATTGTAATGGATGGAATTTCCTTTTCTCCAGCCGGGTCAGGGGCCAGACTGGTTTTTGGCCTCTTAGTATGCAGTCGAAGATCTTCTAATGATACTTCAGTGACAGGAGTTGACAGATGTTGCCTAGGCGTTTTCTCCTTTGGAGCCTGTGGGGTGGTCATCTGTGATACAGTGACCGGAAGGTCCTGTTGTTCTGTCTCAACCAAAGCATTTGGTTCCCATTCCGTCTGGCTGGCAAATTTTTCTACCTTAGGCCTAGATATGTGAACATACGGGATATTCTTGTTTTTTATCCTCATCTCAGAAATAATCCCACACGGATCATAGTGCCATGTGAAACTCACAAAGAATTTCATTTCCTTTAGCAGCCTGTCTACTTCCTCCCCGACGCCTCCACTATTACAGATGAAAGACCCAATCTACCCTTTGATTCTGAGTTGTTTCTTCTTCTTCAAAGACAAAAAATGAATATCATCCGAGTTTATCATCTACCTTATGTATTCCAGGGAAAAAAATTTGACAGGTAAGTATTTGGGTAGTTTGTATGGGGCCAATTCGCACCCATAGACTCTGATCTCAGTGTGATTTTGGTACAGGTACCAATCACCAGTCTTTGTATGGTCCAAGAGATGTAGGATCCTCTGAAATTCATCATTAATTCTGGGTTCAGGTCTGCCGCTGAGCATACTCACCACTGGGTGGTAGAATTGATCAATGAACTACTTAAAACTGAATTCCATGGAGTTATGTTTGAGAAAGGAAGTCCATGCAATTACTGCCTAGGGTCTGCCATCTCCGTCCATCTTCTGCATAGAAAAAGAAAATTTGTCCGCTTGGAAGAAAACGAATAGGTATGCCAGTATTGAATAATACCAGAACATGCCTTCTGTGGCGAAATTGATGAATTGCTCATGAAAGTGGTCCGCCAGGAACGTGCTGAAGTTGAATTGTGTTGTGGGTTTCTCATCGGTGGAGAAAATAGAAAAAAATCCTAGAATGGGTTCATCTACCCATTGATCTGAAAAATAACCAAGCAAGGCGCATAGTGATGTGATGACTTGGTTTCCTTTTATTGAGAACATGGAGGAAGGATAAGGGGGGTTTGTAGTGGGGAGCTAAGCAGATTGTGGAAGAAAAAGCTCAAAAATCTGAGCTCTTTGAGGAAACGACAGCTTCTAGCATAGTTCTGTGATGATCTCGAGGTTGAAAGGCGAGGCGGAGTCTGCTCGGGATATTTGCATCATTTGGTCGATGGTTTCTAGCATGATGAGGAAAAAGATTTCCCCGGACGAGGACAGAATGGCTCTTTGCTCGGGGATATAGTGGGCTTGGCACTTGAGGGTGAATTTCGAGAAGTGGTGAATCTGGGGGAAAAGGTACAAGGGTAAGTTGGACTCCTAGAGTCCAATTTCATCACTCTGGTCCAGGAAAACTTCTTTAATCCATGACTGTAGGTCTGCGAAATCAAAATCACACTTTGTGTCTGCGATTAAGTAGTCTTTGTCGACTAGAGGAATCCTTTCAAGGTCGACAGGAGGTGGGAGAATGGGTTCTCTTCACCTTCTATTCATTTTGACTTTGGTGCCATTACTATAACAATACCTGCAAATAAAACAACGTTATTGGGGACGAATGCAGATGGGGGCGACTGACTGTAACAGAGAGGAAAACGGGGTAATTTTCTGGTGCGATGAGTGGGTAAATGGTGAAAGAATGAAGTGGTGAGGATAGTTTTGAGTAAACGGGTATCCGTTGGGCGCAGGAGACAGGTCAGCTGGTTAACAGATGAGTTATCCAGTAATAAATGGCCAACGGGTCATTTAGAACGTGAGATGGCAGGTGACAATGCCTGAGGCATACAGATGAGTGTCGTAGCGGTTATCGATTGGGGTAAAAAACCATGGTGAAAAGACTTGCCACGGGTGAACGAGGGAGAAGGACTGATGGAGTACCAAGATGTGACTCTTATGGAAAGGTGGATGATGATGTCACAAGTTGACGAGGCATGTCAGACAGTAAGAGGCGATGGGATTCAGGACCAGTAGATTCATGCCACGTATAGATAGGGGGCCTGTCAGAGTAAACTTCCATTTCGG
>ML787937.1:290166-308176 GCA_009831015.1 Picea engelmannii | reverse complement strand
CCTTGAGTAAGGGTGGTGACTTCATTGGTAAGGGAATTAACCTGATAGTTATGTTCTCTCAAAACTTGGTAAAATGAGACCTTGTGCAAATAGTATACCTCCTTATGGATTCGATCCATAATTTAAGCAATATTTCTCTCAAGCGAGGTTGATTTCAAGACCATCAATTTTATAATTATGCTTGAATCTCCTATGATAATCATATATTTTGTTATGGTTTCCTTTGCTAGGAGAAGACCCTGATAAAGAGCATAAGCCTCAACATTGTTTTTTGTGGAATTTCTTAGAACCCAAGCAAATTATTTCAAGTTTTCCCTTGTGATATAATATGATCCCCCTTACAGCTACCACCCCTTCTTGATGTAAGTTAAAAATGGTGTAGGACTTAATTAATTTATGTGATACATGGTGATTGTTTAGGTATAAAAAAGTACTTCTTAAGATATTATTAATAGTGATATTTTGTTTAAGTGAAATAAGTATAAATAAGATTTGGATATATTTATAAAAACATATTGATGTTATTTATGATATGGACCCTAATCTATGTTGTGGTGTCTTTAACAATACCCACTAACAGTAATGTGAGCCATAGTTGACCCCTAAAGGTGTATGATGAATAACATTAAGAGAGATTAGAATCACAACTCAATATTAGTGAACATGTCTCTAATGCCCCCCCTTAATATTGAATTAGGTACATAAATAAGGAAGTTGGCATAAATTATATTAGATCAAGTGAATATTACATTCAAATATCCTTTCTTGTAGGATTTCACAGTTGGTGGATCACAAGGTCAAACACCAAAGGTAAATAAATCATATATAGAAAAAAGATCAAGACACCAAGATTTACATGGTAAAACCCTCAGAAAAGGAAAAATCCAGGGAGAAACAAAAAAAAAATGCATTATTTCTCAAAGGAAGGCTAGGTACATCCAATACATAATTATATATGTCCCAAGGTAAACAAATGACCCTTCGTATCCTTAAATATATATCATGAAGCAATGAAGAGATCAGACATATAATGACTGTCATTAATATCAATAATATGAGCATTGTCAAATCACTTATACACTAGATATAATATTGAACATTATATAGTGTAAGTGCAAAAACACACTAAAAGCATACATGATTAGTACATTAGGCCAAGTTGGTTTTAAGAAATACACTATTGTCTAATATTGTAACGTCACCCCTTAAGAACAACTTGGAATAGGAAAAAGAAATTACAAATTTACATAAATACAAGAGAATAGTCATTACACCTATTTCCCTCATTAACAACATCATTCATTCCTAACATTGACTAAAAATTAGAAATTTTGTCTTTTGTCAAGGGATTCATGAAGATGTTAGAAACTTGATCTTGTGTTCATCCATACGCCAAGTGAATAACCTAATCTATAATAAGTTATCGAATGAAGTGTGTGTGTATCTCTATGTTCTTAGTTCATTGATGTTGAAATGGATGTTGGGCAAGCTAGATGGCACTCTATTTGTCTCACCATAAAGTGGTTAGATGTGCATGTTTGAAACCAAACTAAGAAAGGACTTCCAAATCTAAAGTGATTATTGACATACACAAATTTATACTATGTATTTGTCTCAACTAAAGAAAGAGAAATGGTGGTGTGTTTCTTGCATACCCAAGTTAAAAAACCCAAACCAAGATTGTATACAAAACCTATAGTGGAGTTCCAATCATCGAAGTCACTACCACAATCCAAAATTGTGAAACCAACCAAAGAAGTCAAACCTATTGAATTATGTTGTATTCCATACTTGATTCTAACATAGACAAATTGAATTATTTGATTTGTTTTTTTTCTAGTGGTTGTCGGATCCTACATAAAGAAAATAGACTATACCACCAACAAAAGAAAGGTCTCTTCAAGTATCAGTTAAGTATAGTAAACTACCAACTAATTTCTTTACAAAGTAGCATCTCAAGATAGCTTAACTCTAGTTTGAAAATGGGTTAGTGTTGATTTACAGTCATCCATGTGACATTTGAGAAGGAATCTAGGGCATACTTAATCTAAGAAAATAAAATTCCTTAATTCTTTGGAAAAACTCAAAAGCTAAGAAAATAATGTAGGTCCCCTAATTTTGTCATCTCAAACTAGTTCTTAATAGTAGACTTCACTTAGTTGGTCAAATGAGGATCATTGTCAATGTGAATGAGATCATCAACATATAAAATGATAATTATAAGCCCATCACCTACTTGTTTTGTGTAAACATTTGGGTTAGAGTGGCATATAGAAAATCTTGAATCAAGCAAATTTGGCCCATGTTATCATACCAAGCTAATGTAGCTTGTTTGCATCCATAGAGATATTTCTTGAGTCGACATACAAGATGAGAGTCACCTAGAACAAACCTTGGAGTTTGTTCCATATAAAAACTTTCGTACAGATCCTTGTGCAATAATTTGGAATTAACAACCATTTGATTGACTACCATCTCTCTAAAGCTACAAGTGAGAAAATGAGACAAATTGAATCCATCTTGGAAATTGGAGTAGAGATTTAAGAATAGTTCATCCTTTCAACCTAATATAAACGGTTGGATACTAGTTAGGCCATATGCTTGTCCACACTTTCTTCCACTGCATACTTACTACTATAAGTTCACTTGCATTTCACAATCCCCCCCATTAGGGAGAACGACTAAATCCCAAGGATCATTTATTGATAAGGAACAATATTCTTCATTCATTACTTCATCCCATTCTCAATAACCAAATGATTCATGAAAAAATTATGGATTTGGAGTCTTTCAGTGTCAATCTATAAGAGCCAAAGAGGCATATTGGAGCTGACAATGACTCTAGTGAGAAACAAAAAGATCACCAATGAAAGAAATAGTAACTTCTTGACTCTAAACACAAGAACAAGATCAATAGACTCAATTGTAGAAGGGGGGAGGAATATGGTATTCCTTACTATACTAATTAGAAGAAGAATTAATATCCATAAAAAAATCATATTCATTAAAAGAAGTGAAAGAAGAATCATCAAATAACTAAAATGAGAAGTCAACTCACAAGATGACTATGTCATAGTTATTGAAATAGGCTTACAAACTAAGAAACATTCATCAAATAGAACATATATACTAAGTATCACCCGTCTAGTTTGGGGTACATAAAGGAAGTAATCGTTTACATCTTCTAAATCACTGACAAAAATACATTTTTTACCCTTGAGTTACAAAACTTTATGCTTCTCACTGAGAATATGAGACTAATTGTCATAGGAAAACACCCAAAAGTTACTAATACCTAACTTTTTATTTCTCCATGCTTCTTCTTATGTTACAATATGTACAACCTTGGTAAGAGTGTGTTCAATATGTAATTCATATAATGATGGCTTGAACCCAAAATATATGGGCTATATTCCTATATTAAATCATGAAATTAACCATTTCCTTTAACATTTGGTTCTTTCTCTCAACCATGTAGTTCCATTATAGTTTATAGGGGAAAGTGATGCATTTGAATTGCTTATGAAAAATAGATTAAATCAATAAATTATTTGTTAACATATTCACTTCATTATCTAATAAAAGTTTTAAAATGTGATCATGAAATCGTTTTTAAACAAGGGTGTTAAAAGAAAAAAACTAATTGCATGCTCACTTTTGTGGGTAAAATATAAACACAAGTCCATTCACAAAAATCAGCAATAAATATTAGAAAAAATTTGTGTCAAGAAAAATAAGTAGAAGGAAAAGCACCATATAAATCACTATGAACATGTTATGAAGGTGTTATCACACATGAAGAGGTACCTTTGTTAAGACTATGTTGTTGATAGTTTTAAATAAGTAGAAGAAAAATCACCATAGAAATCACTATGAACATGTTATGAAGGTGTTGTCACACATGAAGAGGTACCTTTGTTAAGATTATGTTGTTGAAAGTTTTAGAGAACATACCTCGGAGAAACACCATCCAAGAAAGAGATGAGAGGGATGCCTAGCACCATACCATGTGTACACAATTGTTGAAGTGTGTAGTAATTTGAGTGTCCAATATGTTTGTGTTAGATTCGATTGAAATCATCAATGTGGGTGATGAAAACATAATAATGTGATGATGGCCTGGAAATGTCAAACTTGTACGTCCTAGAAAAATCATCAAGATTATTTAAATCTATTGCATGCTTATGACCATGCAAATATTTGACACAATAGAGAGAGGAAAAAAATATTTAATTTTACTTGCATTGTAATGATTTATTTGATATATGGATAGAATATTTCTAGAAAGATCAAGAACACGAATTATGTGGTTAAAAACAACACCATATCATTTAAATCTATTGCATGCTTATGACCATGCAAATATTTGACACAATAGAGAGAGGAAAAAAATATTTAATTTTACTTGCATTGTAATGATTTATTTGATATATGGATAGAATATTTTTAGAAAGATTAAGAACACGAATTATGTTGTTAAAAACACCACCATATCATTGAATAGTTCATGATCCTATATCTCCTAAGGACCTATTATCACCAGCATAAATATGCTTAGCATTATAATCATCAAAGTGAATAAAGTATGGGCCCTTCTCCTTGGCCGTGTGATGAGAGACCCTTGAATACACTCAGCTACAAAATAATTTCTTACATTTAAGTTTCGAAAAGAAACATAAAAAGCCCAACCTTTATAAGAAGAATGAGAAGAAAAATGAGGATGATCTAGCTTGATGTTAGGTTGCTTCAGGCATTCCTCCAATGCTTCCTTATTCTTCTAGCATCTTGATTCTAGATGGTCATATCTTTAACAAAAAATTCAATCTTTGTTAGTCTTCTTTCACTTGGAATTTTGTCCTTGTTCTGGATTTGGAGCATATGAAGACATATTGGGTTTGGCGTCCTTCTTTCTTTTTTTTCCCTCTTTAACTACTTCTTTTTAGGACCTTGTTTCTCCTACACTACCAAGTCTTTGTTCTTGGTATCTGCAAAAATGACACCAATTTTCAATATCTTATCCTTGTCTTGTGTTAATTGTTCACAAAATGATTTAAAAGTACACATTATATAAGAAACTCCAAAATCATCATTAGTGGAATAAAAGGAAGAAAAATAAAATAAAGGTTCACCAAGTTTGAAAAAGATGGTTCAAGTATCACTTGATCATCAAGAATATTAATACCACAATCTACCAACAAAATTCTCAAAATATTAAACCATGAGATATAATCTTCACTACAATTAAAGTTAGCAAGATCCAAAACAATAGACGCATTCTATAGTTGATGAGCTCAGATGTAGATGTGGGCTTGGGGGAGGGAATTCATATAATCACCTAATAAGTGTAGCTATTCCCATTTATTCTCTACACCAAGAGAATTTCTCAGTACTAAGAGACTTTCCAATGAGTTTGCAACATTCTTCAAGGTATCAAACTTCTCCAACAACACTTTGTTATCTTCAACCATGTCTTTAAAAACATTCTATTATACATCAATATGATTTGTCTTAGGATGGTAAGCATGGTTCTTTTACATAAATATTGTACTTTAGCTATCACAATCCGTCCTTACTACTTTATGAGAAAAACCATTACATGACCACAATCATCGCAATCATACAACTTCCTTACTTTAATGAGTGGCTTTCAAGTATTCAACTTGTGTAGTTAACAATGAAATTGTGGTCTACCTCTTTCTCATCTATTTTATTTCCCCGCCAAATAGGTTAAGAGCATAACCACTTGTATATATTTTGAGTTCAATATCTTCAACGTAGTTTGCATCAACAAAAACATGTATATTTGTCTCTCTACATAGTCCAAGTCTTCCTTGATAGAAAATTGCATAATCTAGAAGGCCACAAAAATATTTTAAGTCCCTCTTTACAACTATCCATCAATGTTCCTTTCTTGGTTTTGAATACCTTCTAAAAAATCACTACGTGGGAACTTTTTACTCTAGTACAAACCATAGCATACATTAGACTTCCAACAACACTTGAATATGGAGTACAAGACATGTCCTCTACCTCTTCTTATGTCTTGGGAAATTGATTTGTAGAATAACATTACACCTACAAGAATAGGGACCTTGATCGGTTTATATTCTTGCATATTAAACCTCTGCAATATTGTCTCAACATATTTCCTTTGATTCAAAGAGAGTTTCATGTTTACCTAACTTCTTTTAATTTTTATGTCCACAATAAAATTTGCAGCACCAAGATACTTCATATCAAACTTACAAGACAACTGAGTTTTGAAATCCTTGATGATTTCCTTGTTGTTTCCAATCAATAGCATATCATCAACATACAAGACCACATAACTAAAATGATCACCAACTAGTTTGGAATACACATGGTGATGAATTTTTTTTAATGATAAACCAAGTCCCAATATATAAGTATTAAGATTTTGATACCACATTCTTGGAGATTGTTTAATTCATACAAGGACTTCTTCATCTTGCAAACTAGCTCCTTCTTTCCCTTCACTATAAACCTTATGGTTGTTTCATGTAAATTTATTCTTTAATATCCCCATTTAGGAATGATGTCTTCACATCCATATTCTCTACTCCAAGATCAAAATAAGCAATGATAGAAAAAATAAGTATAAGAGAAGTTAATTTAGTAACAATGTAAAAGATATCACCAAAATCAATTCCCCCCACTCGAGAATATCCCTTTCCTACTAATAAAGCTTTGTTTTTCTCCAATTAACCTTTTGCATTCAAATTCTTCTTAGACACTCATTTTATACCAAAAGGTTTTCTTCCAACTGACAACTTGAGCATATCTCAAGCCTCAATTTTATCCAAGTCATTTATTTCTTCAACCATGTGCTTCTTCTAGACTTTACTACCTTTTTAATTAGTAATCAATAAAACAAAACTAGAATGGAAATTAGGTGGGTTGTACCTCTTTGTTTGCCATATTTCTTGAACCAATCTCCTTAACACTGGACTTTGAGGTTCTTCCTCTAATGTTTCATATATTTCTATTGAGTTGGATTCTTCACCCTTCAACACCAACTCTAATATCTCTAGTTCTTCTTACCTTGGTTGGAATTCTTGTTTGGGAAAAAATTTAACCTCTCTACAAACTACATCTTGACTTTAAATGGTTCTCTTCATTACTGTGTTCCAAAATTTGTAACCTTGTTTTCCATATTTATAACCAATAAGGATACATTTTTCAAATTTGTTATCCATCTTTCTTTATTCTCTTGTAAAACATGCACATAAGCATAACTATCAAAATCTTTAAGATGTTTAAGAGAGAGTTTCTTATTAGTCCATTCCTAATGCAAAGTTTTACCAACCAACACTATGTGATTGATTTATCAGGTAATATGCAGTGTCTATTGCCTCTACCTAGAAATCCTACTCTAAGCCTACACCACTAAGCATACTCCTCACCTTTTCCATCAACATCCTATTCATTCTTTTTGCAACTCCATTCTATTGAGGTATGTATGGAGTGGTATTTTTCCTTGTTATTCCACACTTCTTACAGTTCCTCAAACTCATTTCCGCAAAATATCTACCATTATCTATCCTCAACACCGTTATTTTCTTCTCTATCTAGTTTTTTATAAGAGCCTTAAAATCCTTAAATTTACTGAAAACCTTAGATTTCATCTAGAGGAAATAGATTCACGTGTTCCTCAAGAAATCATCTATGAATGAAACATAGTACACATTTACCTAGAGATGGAACAAGTATGGGTCCAAACATGCCAATGTGGATCAACTGCATGATTCATTTTTCTCTTGTAGCACCAAATGGGAATCTTACCCATTTTTTTTGACCATATACACAGTGTTCAAATAAATTGAAATCTAATGTGCTATCAAACATACCTTCAAGCATACCTTTATTGTGTTATGCTCAAAGTCCCTTCTCTCCAATATGTCCCAATCTTTTATTCTAAAGCATTGTCTTCTCTCTAGGGATAGTAAGGGTCCTCTCTTTTTCATTGTTTTCCTAAATAACTACATAATTGTTACACCCATCAATAATAGTGCTTCCCAATAGCATGTATGAATTTCCAATCCAAACTCCCCTCAAAAACACCAGTTCTCCTCAAACCATATTATAGGTTTTCTTTTAAAATATAGTTTGCATGCATGCATCACTCATCTTACTTATGGATATTCATTTTTATGGCCATGTTTGGAATGCGAAGAAACCCAGGGAGAGGTATAATTCTTCCATATTCAAGTAGCATATTGAACCTTACACATCCTATGAATTTGGTTGTTGATTTGTCTCTTAGGAAAATGTCATCTCCATTGCAATTTTCATATTCACAAAACCAATCAATGTGAGGATTCATATGAAATGAATCACTTGGGTCAATTAGCCATAAATCATTATTTGAATCTGTACTTGTAGAAGCCAAGTATACATCACATCCTAATTTCATGGAGGAATTCAGTCATGTGGAAGGAGCATCATCATATCCCTTACTTTTATCGACATATTTAGATGTGAAACCTTTCTTATAATGCCCAACTTTATTGTATTTCTAGCATTTCCTTATATATTTTCCTAGTGAATTTTATCTACCTCTAATTTAGATCTACCCCATGAAGACTTATTTTTATTTCTATCCTGGGGATGGTCTCTTACAAATAAGTCATCCTTGGAAAAACCCTCATGGACTTTCACCTTATCTCTTCTTACAATATTGATGCAACTACATCCTCAAACATTAATCATGTAGTTGCAATAGTGATACTAATGGTCACAGCCATATTATCCCATGAATATGTGTAACATACCTCTATTGTGCGCACTGAGCGAACTTATTCTTTGAGGACACTTTCTTGCAAGTGATCTGGATTATTATACTATTGGTCATTTGATTATGATTATGAGGCATTATGGATATGGTGATATGTTATTTTTTTGTATTGACATAGACAGGTGCTATTGACTGGGTTCTCCTGAGTGTGCAGAATTTGGACCTCGAGGATGCAGAGGCATCAATGAAACCCATTGGAATCTGGATCGAGTCAGGGAGTGTACTATTGGGTTGAATATTGTTGATGTGACATATGTACTTATGATTAGATGTTATGATGATTGATGATTATTGCTGACATAATTCGTTGATGGATGCAGGCTAATGATAGCTTGCCGACCAGACTCACATGTGGAGTAGAGGGGTCATGCATGACAACCAGAGACTTTAAGGGAGAGGTGTGGGAGCAGCCCTGCCACAACTTATTAATACTCCTACCGTGGTTTGAACTGTAGGTTAACGATTACCTAGTTCGAGAAGACACGCGATGTCGTGAGGGTAGACTACGAAAGTCGCTCACGATCATTCTAAGGGGCGCGCAATAAGGCAAGGGCCTTATTCGTTAGAGGCCCTTAGTCTCCCATAAGATCAGCTTGCGGTGTATTGACTCTCAGGGTTTTTTATGTCTATCAAGTCAGTCAAGAGGCGAGTGGTACCTTTGGAGAATGTAGTGCATCCTGAAGGGCACGTCACACAAGGAAATTAGAAAGAGGCGAGTGGCACCCTTGGAGCACCTAGTCCATCCTGAAGGGCATGTCACATTGTTAACTGATAAGTGAATAAACCTAGACGACCTTAAAATGAATGATGTGTTAAGTAAGATTAAAAACAATTTTCCCTAAGAAAATGTCGCCCAACCTAGTGAAATTAAAATCTAGGTCTAAGTAGAACCTGTGATAAAAAAAATTTAATAATAATAACAAATAAACATGTAACAAGAAGGGGGGTAAGAAATTCAAATTTATTTATTAAAGTCAAAATTTTAATGGAGGATTAAAATTTTAAAAAGGGAATTGGTTGTTTTTATCTATTTTTGCTAATTTAGTTTTAGATAAAAAGAAAAAAGGGTAAATGATTGTTTCATCTACACTTGTTAATTTAATTTTTAATTAAATAAGAAAAAGGGTAAATGGTTGTTTTATCTACACTTGCTAATTTGATTTTTAGTTAAAAAGGAAAAAGAGAGAAACTTAAAAGAAATAGGAAACTTAAAGAAAAAGGGGAAACCTAAAAAAAGGGGGAAACGTAAGGAAAAAGTTGAATGTCTAACTTAGTAAGGAATCTTGCCTTTAGAACTTTCTAATTATGAACTCAACTAGGAATTTAGTAAAGGTGTAAGTCATTTAAGAAGTGTAGGGAATTTTGGGACACCTAGGAGCGTTTTTAGGAATGTTTTTAGGTCGGTGAGGGAAATAGGAATAATTAAATAATTAATAAAATTAATTTCTAGTGCAACTACAGGATCGAGCGACATGTGTACGGGGGAGGTTTTTCCTAATTAAAATTTATGAAAAAGGATTTAATGAGAATTTGGGAAACTAATTACTTAAAAACTCTATAAAAAGGATGGAGGAGGAGGAGTATGGATTTGATCTTTATGCGTGATGTTACGCTGCTGAATTTTTGTCTTAGCTGAACTTCTCTTGTGGGAGTTGGGATACCCAGCTCGGGTAGTGAGTGGTAGCTCGACCTTGTGAGGCGAGCTGGGTGCTAGTTGTTCTCTGGTATTGTGTGTGTAGCCCATTTGTGGCTCGGGGGGCTCAGGGGGAAGAAGATTACCCCTAGCGTTGGTTGGGAGGTACCGATGAGGTCACATCAGTCGGCAAGCGGGAATTGGATGGAGCACGCGCGGGACAATGACTCAGAGATGTATCATTTGGCTATGGTACACATACATTTATTTTGAATGGGAGATTAATATTGTTCATACCCTTTCATTACTGTACTTCTATTGTGTAAAGAATTGTGTTTTACTCATCGTTTTATAATCAAACAACTTAAAGTCATCCCAACCTTACGCTTGCTGCATTTTGAATTGATTCCCTTGGAGAACCCAAAACCTAATTGCTATGACTTTTTATGTGCTTGTTTTATTGATTATTATGAATAAATTTGTATTTTTCCTTTATCCCTTTAGTCATCAGTCCGTGTCTGAGCAGTCGGTCAGGATCCGAATCAACGGTCGTCACTTCGGTGTTTAAATACCTATAGATTCAAATGCCCTACTTTTCTGTGCATAGATGATGAGTGAAGGATAAATTCTCGCACAACTATCTATCCCTTACTTATCTCTGCATTTTTCTCTTATGATTAATCTCTAATCCTTGCGCCTTCTTGTGAATGGGTATCCTTGCATTTTTTATTGACTCTTTGCCAAATGATTGGTCTTTGTGCCTTCTTGTGAATGGGTATCCTTGCATTTTTTATTGACTCTTTGCCAAATGATTGGTCTTTGTGCCTTCTTGCGATTGAGTATCTCTGCGTTTTGTTGATTCAGCTCTGATCGATTCTTCTCTGTGATTTCTTGGCATATTACCCAACACTTTGATTGGTATAATCTCTGCGTTTTCAGGATTGATAAAACTCTACATGTGATTGATAACCTCTGAGTTTGAAGGCCCAATCTCTATGACTTTTTGTTGATTAACCTCTGATAATCTAGGCTCCTTTCCATTTACACAGTGAATTTCTACACAACTTTTACTTCATGATTTACCCAGTGCTTGATTGGAAAAACCTCTGAGTATTTGTTTATTTATTATCCCAATGAATTAGCCTTATTACTCTCTATGTGTTTAATGATCACCTCTGCATTTTGTGTGTTTATTTCTCCCAACGAATGGCCATTTTACCTCTGCGACTTCATATATATTTATGCCATCTTTATCATGTATTTACTCTGCGATTTACACATATTTTGGTTGTGTTTTAATACATTGTCAGCGCTTGAATGTGTATCATATCGTTGGCCAGACAATGGTTGAATATATATTTAAAAACGTTCTATTATTATCATATCCCTATGAATAATGACTGTGATTATCACTGCGAATTTGACCCACTGCAATATCACTTTACCCACGATTTTACTACTCATAAACAAATTTTTTATTTAGAAAAGATTTTATTATTTAGAAATGGTTTTAGTATTCAGATGCGATTGGAATTATTCATAAGCGAATTCAATATTCAGAGAACGATTTTAAGATATCAGATAAGAGATTTTAATATATCAGAAGGAAAAACCAATACTAAACATGATACATGTGTTTCTTTTTATGATATACTCTGCGAAATTGGTAATGCTCTATGCACATCGAATGATACCTGCGTTTTTATTATGGATATCATAAAAATACTACTCTATGCACAACAAATGATACCTACGTTTATTTTGTGATATACACAGTGAATTTGATAATGCTCAATGCACAGCAAATGATATCATGGATACATGTGTTTTTATACATTGAAGGACTGCATTTTTATGCAATTGAATGATTGCATTTTTGTTTAGCTTAAAGGACTGCGTTTTTAACATTTGATTAGTTTTGAGTGGCGATTTGATTAGCTAGATTTTGTTATTACTACTGTTGGATTGATTAGCTTTAAATGCAATTGATTAGCATTGAATGGTGATTGGAGTAGCTTGATTAGCGTTTGATTGGATTGGCTTGGGATAGCCATATATTTTATACAACAAATCATTAATATATATATATATATATATATATATATATATATATATATATATATATATATATATATATATATATATCAGTAGTATTGGACATTGATACTAATAATAGACAGAAATATATCATTCAGGCAACGAATTATGGATGGATAGAGATATAATTATTGGTAGTGAATTCGTACATAATGTGTGACAGAGATATATTGATAGTGAATTTAGTGACAACGAATTGATATATAATGTGTGATAGAGATTTAAATTTATTGACAATGATTTTATTTATCATGTGGTTAATGGTTAGACAACGTATCAACAATAGATAGCATTTATAGTTAGCAACATATAATTCCAGACAAAAACTAATTGCTACCTTTAGTGGTTACCATGAACAATATGATGTAGTGGCCATGAACTTTATGTATTTTTAATATAGTTAGTTACCTTGAACCAATTGTTGATTATAATTATTTAATATGTACAGATTAAGGTAGCCAATGCGTCACCAGGAAATAACTAGTGCATATTAGAGAAAATACTTCTTACATTGCGAACATGGCGTAATTCCTTATTGCACTCCTCTTTACACTAGTATTATTATTATTATTCGTGTTAAGTGCTTATACTAATTCTCTTTTGCATTACAAACAAGGACTAGTAGTTATCCCATAAATGGTAAAGAAGGATCAGTTTAAAGGACGTATGACTTACATGGATTTAGGAATTTATTGTGATGTATGATTGTTATAGTAGTCAGATTTCCTTGCGTCGTGTCGACCTGTCGATTGGGTTCTTGGGTGTAGTCTTCATGTATTTTGACAGATGTTTCGATCTCCTGGCACATTGGATTTATCCTTAGGGTATGGTCTAGATATTTTTGTTGCGCCTTGGTTAGTGTCTCGCCTATCACATGGTGGCGACATGATTCCTGATGAGGGGATCATTATGCGCCCTGATGGATAGATCTGATGATAACCTGGTCATAGTCTTGTGCTTCCCGATGTGGGAAGTTGATCATTGTAATGGATGTCGGTACGTGGTTCTGCAATGCCTCAAAGTGTTGGTTGCACACCGTAGAGGTTCCTAGTTATTGGTCGTCGAAGTTGATGTCTCAGGATGTTGGTGTTGTCTTATATATTGTAGGCATAGTCTTGTTTGTGTCGGGTGGGTAGTCATCCTTATCTGTCTAGTGATTATCGCATGTTTCATCTAGTTGCATGATGTGCTAGTGTGTTGAGTCATTGTTGTTTGTTGTCTGATCTGCGTGCGTTTGTTCATCGTCAAGTTGTGTTGTTTAGCTGTCGTCGTTGTTGCCTTCTTTCTTTAAAAAATAAAATAAAAAATTGCACTTGCTTGTGTCGCTTGTAGTCGTAACGATGGGGACGTTACATATGGTATCAAAGTGGGTTCAACCCTGCAACTGTGGATCTCCAGGCTTTCCACTGCAGTAAACCCTTGAGTAATAACTTAGTGCTAAGTAAAACTTTAACACACCCATGCGGTGATCTAGATGAGAGGATGCCACCAAGGTTCACAACGGGTGTGGTGGAAGGAGGTGTGACGCCTCCATAGGTGCTTGCACCCTCAGAGTCTAACCCCCATGGGGGAGAACAAGTCCTTGGGTTGCATTTATTTGTTGTAAGGGATGATGATGGTCTAACAAGGTCCTTCCAGAGATTGTTAGAGGATTTGATTCACCATCTGTATTGAGATGAGGCCAGGGCACATGTACCACTAAGGGTCCACAGTGCGCCCAACCAGTACTGTTATTACTCACCGCGAACTCAAGAAGGTCAAATTTCTCGAGTTCTTTGGTGCCCCGGATGGTGCAATCGTTGAGGCATGGTCAGAGAATATGGCGATGTGCTTGCACTGTGTGACTATACCTCCAACATGAAGGTCTGCATGGTGGTCCTTCAACTGAAGGGGAGCACTCTTCTATGGTGGAAGATGCTCCTACCTCTTTTGAACATGGCAATCGAAGACGTGTCATGGGAACTGTTCGAGGAATGGTTCCGGGAGAGGACTAGCATCTGGATTAGCCAGACCCACTATCATGGGATATTTGGTCAAGGCCCATCGGATTCATGTAGTGGTGAATAAACACCATGCAGACCACCAGTCGACTTTGCTCGAGACGTCAGGTACCATCGCTAACCAAACCCTTAGTATTTTTATAAGATCTCAGTGCTACAGAGAGTTTCATTTCTAGTACATTGATAAAAGGATTAAGGTAAAGGCAATCAAACAGGATGAGTTTAGCTTTGTAGAAATGGCTTCTGGAACCAAATAGAAGGTTGGAGGGAAGGTTACGGGTTGTAGCCTTAACCTAGGAGAGTTTGTCACCAGGACCAACCAAAACATCATGATCTTATGATCTTATGACGTCATGATCGGTATGTACTGGTTGGAATTGCATGAGGCGATACTCAACTATAATATGAAACGGTTGAGCTTAGTCAATGACGAGGGATAGAGATGCATGATTTTAGGTTGGAACCAAGGAGTTTCCCTGAGGTTCATCTCTTCCTTGCAGCTACGGAAGAGCATGCACAAGGGATGTAATCTTTATGTGATCCTTGTGTTAAACGAGAAGGGAGTAACAGAAGGTATAGAACACCTTCTGGTGGTGAGAGAGTTTGCGGACGTCTTCCCATAGGCGTTACCTAGGATGCCGCCAGAGAGGGAATTGGAATTTACCATAGACCTAAAATCGGGGACTGAACCAATATCAAGACTGCCTTATCAGATTTCGACCCTGGAGTTACATGAGTTGAAAATGCAATTGAAGGAGTTGTTGGACCTGGTACTTATATGTCCAAGTGTGTCACCATGGGGTGCACCTATTATCTTCATACATAAGAAGGATGGGTTGTGGAGACTCTGCATTTAATATCGTCAACTGAACAAGGAAATGATCAAGAATCAGTACTCGTTTCCAAGGATTGTTGATATGTTCTATCAGATGAAACTTGCGATGGTGTTTTCAAAGATCGACTTGAGATTAGGGTATCACCAGTTACGGATCAAGGAGGATGATGTCCCTAAGATCGCCTTTAAGAAGAGGTTTGGAAATTATGAGTTTATCTTTTTACCTTTTGGATTGACAAACTCCCCTGGGGTATATATGAGTTTTATGAATGGGGTTTTCCATGAATACTTGGACAATTTCATCCAAGTATTCACTGATGATATTTTGATTTACTCTCGAACATTGGAAGAGAATGACGAGAAATTGCGCTTGGTATTACATTGTCTGCGAGAGAACAAATGACCTCCGCCGACGAATGCCCGAGAAGTGTGTAGCTTCATGGGTTTATCGGGATACTATCGATGGTTCATCAAGGGTTTCTTAGGGATAGCAAATCCGATTATGGAATTGTAGAAGAAGAACAAGAAGTTTGTTTGGACTGAGAAATGCGTGGAAGAATTTTGAAGGCTCAAGAAGATGTTGATAACAACACCAATACTAAAGGTCCCTAACATGGACGCAAACTTCTTGGTATGCACTGACACATCCAAATAAGTCTTAGGCAGAGTCTTGATGCAAGACGATCAAGTGATCGCTCACATCTCGTGAAATTTCAGAATGCATGAGGAGAACTATGCGACGCACGATTTGGAGTTGTTAGCCATTGTTTATTCCTTGAGAGTTTGGAGACACTACCTTATAGGATGGAAATCAAACTAAAAATGGACCACTGTGGACTACAACACATATTTACGCAAAACGAATTGAACGCGTGACAACGACGTTGGTCAGAATTGCTTAGCGATGTGATTTCGAGATTTCTTACATAAAAGGGATAGTGAACAAAGTAGCGGATGCATTGAGTTGGAGACCACGCATCTTTTTGACGAATGCCTCTTCAAATGAATCTACGTGAAAAGATTATAAATTTACAGTGTGACGATGACTGGTACAAAGAGGTCAAGGATTTTATCGGACAAAACACAATGATGGTACCAAAATTTGAAGGATTTACTAGGGACGACGACGAATTTTTTTATATTTATAAATCGAATTTACGTACCACTGAACGATGAGTTGAGGAGTTTGATCCTGAGCGAGGCTCACATAGAAGTGTACATGGCTCACCTGGGAGTCACGAAGATGAGGGAAAAACTTAAACCCTTATTCTTCTGGAAAAGAATGAAGGTAGACATAGTCAAATATGTGGCAAGATGTCTAGAATGTCAGCAGGTGAAGGTTGAACATAGACATCCTACAGGATTACTACAACCACACGTTATTCCAGAATCGAAATGAGAAGTCATTTTGATGGATTTCATTGTTGGATTTCCACTGACGGCAAGCATACACGACTCGATTTTTGTGGTAGTCGATGCTCTAACGAAGAGTGCTCATTTTATTCATGTGCGTATGGCGTATCAGGCACCTAACATAGCTAGAGTTTTCATCAGTGAGATTGTGAGGCTGCATGGCATGCCTAAGAGGACTATATTTGATTGAGCATCGATGTTTACTAGATGATTTTGGACTAGTTTCCAAGAGGCCTTGGGAACCCAACTTAACTTTAGTACCGCATATCACCTAGAGACAAACAGGCCAACCGAATGAACAAACCAAATCTTGGAGGACATGTTGCACATGTACAGATGGACCAACAGAAGCATTGGGAAGAATTCTTTCCACTAGTATAATTCACATATAACAACAATTATCAAAGCACCATTAAGATGGCGCCTTTCAAGTTTCTTTACGAGCGATTGTGTCGGATGCCTTTGAGTTGGGATAGGCTTGAGGATAGGGTCCTGGTGGGACCATAAGTGATCCAAGAAATGGAAGATCAAATGCAAGCATAAGACAAAGGATCAAGGAAGCGTGGGATCGACACAAGAGTTAAGTCGATGCGCATCGTGTCGATCGTAGTCACGATATTGGCGATCAAGTATTCTTGTGGGTGAAACCGCATAAGAGTTCGATCAAGTTTGGAAAGGGCACTAAAATATATCCTAGGTTCATGGGATCCTGCGATATTCTGGAAAAGAGAGGGTTGTGGCCTCTGGACTAGCTTTGCCTGATCCTTGAGGCATATGCACGATGTCTTTCACGTCTCTGTTGAGACATTATGTTATGTAACGAACCTCATCATTACGACAACAACTCTGTAGCAGGTGCAATTTTTTTCTGTTTTTTTTTTTGTGTTTAAGGTGTGTGCACGCGTGTAGAAGTATCAACACACTTGACTCTACATCGCCCCTTGAAAAACAACAAGACGCAACCACGATGTTCATCACAAGAAGACTAAAGGCACACAACGAGTAACTGCAAACAATATACGACCATAGGCATAAGGTGCACAACGCAAACAATTAGCGACAAAAGTAAACTGACCACCCGCCCGTCCTACCCTGCAAGGTTAGGACCTCCAAGACACATAATCAACGCTCAAGCCCAGGTTCCCATCGATTTTAACCATTTAAGGTCTCAGGGCTGGCGACTGTTCTGAGGAGCATGGAGGTGTCTACATCCCACC
>ML787937.1:261685-285587 GCA_009831015.1 Picea engelmannii | reverse complement strand
TGTGGCAGGGCTGTTGTCCACACCTCTCCCTCAATCTCTCTGGAACTCGTGTGTGGCCCCTTTACTCCATATGTGAGTCTGGTCGGCAAGCTATCGTCAGCCTGCATCATCAACCATCATGCCAGATCATGTCAACAACATATCATAAAATCAATAGCATATCATCAAATCAAAACAATATCACCGTAAATGAAACAACCCAAATAGCCCACTCCCTGACTCAATCCGGAGTCCAAGGGAGTTCCACCGATGCCTCTGCATCCTCAAGGTCTGAAACCCTGCACACTCAATGAAACTGAGTCAGTAGCACCTGTCTACATCAAAGTAGTAAAACATCCTGTCATATAACTTAACTCATCATAATGAAGGAAAAAACTTTATCATCATAAAAATCCAGATCACTTGCGAGCAAGTGTCCTCAAAGAATAAGTTTGGTAAGTGTGCCAGAGCGGGATGTTACATGTTAGTGATCCTACACATGTTTTGACTTGAGTACCTTGAAGGTATCGGATGAGGGTGTGCTCATTGTTGAGCCAATCCGCATCCTGGACCATCACATTCGACAGCTATGACGTCAAACAGTACATCAGGTCAAGGTCCAGTGGGGCAAGTATAGTATGCACTCGGTGACCTGGGATGACGCATATGATATGCACCAACAGTTTCCATTTTTGTTGATAGATAGACTTATGATATTGTGATACACTTTATTCCGACACTTATATACTGTGAAAATTTGGGACAAAGTTTAAAACAAGAGGGGATGTATGTAACATCCCACTTTTGCGCGCACTGAGTGACCTTATTCTTTGAGGACACTTTCTTGCAAGTGATCCGGATTATTATACTATTGGTCGTTTGATTATGATTATGAGGGATTATGGATATGGTGATATGTTTTTTTGTTGTATTGACATAGACATGTATTATTGATCGGGTTCTCCTGAGTGTGGAGGACTTGGACCTCGAGGATGCAGAGGCATCGATGAAACCCCTTGGACTCTAGATCGAGTTAGGGAGTGTATTGTTGGGTTGAATATTGTTGATGTGACATATGTACTTATGATTAGATCTTATGATGATTGATGATTATTGTTGACATGATTCGCTGATGGATGTAGGCTGATGATAGCTTTCCGACCAGACTCACATGTGGAGTAGAGGGGTCACACACGACAACCAAAGACTTTGAGGGAGAGGTGTGGGAGCATCCCTGCCACAACCTACTAGCACTCACGTCGTGGCTCGAACTGTAGGTTAACGATTACCTAGTTTGACAAGACCCATAATGTCGCGAGGGCAAACTGTGACAGTCTCTCATGATTATTCTAAGGGGTGTGCAATAAGGCAAGGGCCTTATTCCTTAGAGGCCCTTAGTCTCACACAAGATCACCTGGCAGAGTATTGACTCTAGGGTTTTTTGATGTCTACCAAGTCAGTCAAGAGGCGATTGGCACCCTTGGAGCATGTAGTGCGTATTGAAGGGCACATCGCACAAGGAAAATGGAAAGAGGTGAGTGGCACCCTTGGAGCACCTAGTGCATCCTGAAGGGCACATCATGTTTTTAACTGATAAGTGAATAAGCCTAGATGGCCTTAAAATGAATGATGTGTTAAGTAAGATTAAAAACAATTTCCTCTAAGAAAATGTCGCCCAACCTAGTGAAATTAAAATCTAGGTCTAAGTAGAACCTGTGGTAAAAAAAATAATAATAACAAATAAACATGTAAAAAGGAGGGTAAGAAATTAAAATTTATTTATTAAAGTCAAAATTTGAATGGAAGATTAAAATTTAAAAAAGGGAATTGGTTGTTTTTATCTTTTTTTGCTAATTTAATTTTAGATAAAACGAAAAGAGGAAAAATGGTTGTTTCATCTACACTTGCTAATTTAATTTTTAATTAAAGAAGAAAAAGGGTAAATGGTTGTTTTATCTACACTTGCTAATTTGATTTTTAGTTAAAAAGGAAAAAGAGGGAAAATTAAAAGAAATAGGAAACTTAAAGAAAAAGGGGAAACCTTAAAAAAAGGGGGAAACGTAAGGAAAAAGATGAATGTCTAACTTAGTAAGGTGTCTTTCCTTTAAAACTTTCTAATTATGAACTCAACTACGAATTTAGTAAAGGCGTAAGTCATTTAAGAAGTGTGGGGAATTTTGGGACACCTAGGAGCGTTTTTAGGAATGCTTTTAGGTGGGTGAGGGAAACAGGAATAATTAAATAATTAATAAAATTAATTTCTAGTGCAACTAGGGGATCGAGAGACATGTGTACGGGGGTGGTTTTTCCAAATTAAAATTTATGAAAAAGGAATTTAATGAGAATTTGGGAAACTAATTACTTAAAAACTCTATAAAAAGGATCGAGGAGGAGGAGTATGGATTTGATATTTATGCATAACATTATGCTGCTGATTTTTTGTCTTGGCTGAACTTCTCTTGTGGGAGTTGGGATACCCAACTCGGGTAACGAGTGGTAGCTCGACCTTGCGAGGCGAGCTGGGTGCTAGTTGTTCTCTGGTATTGTGTACGTGGCCCCTTTGCGGCTCGGGGGGCTCAGGGGAAAGAAGAGTACCCCTAGCGTTGGTTGGGAGGTACTGGTGAGGTCACATTGGTCGGCAAGCAGGAGCTGGACAGAGCACGCGCGGGACAATGACTCGGAGCTATCGCATTTGGCTATGGTACGCATGCGTTTATTTTGAATGGGAGATTAATATTGTTCATATGCTTTCATTATTGTACTTATATTGTGTAAAGAATTGTGTTTTACTCAATGTTTTATAATCAAAGAACTTAAATTCATCCCAGCCTTACGCTCACTACATTTTTAATTGATTCCCTTGGCGAACCCAAACCCTGATTGCTATGACTTTTTATGTGTTTGTTTTATTGATTATTACGAAGAAATTTGTTTTTTTCCCGTATCCCTTTAGTCATTAGTCTGTGCCTGAGTAGTCTTCCAGGAACCGAATCAACGTTCGTCACTTCGGTGTTTAAAGACCTATAGATTCAAATTCCCTGCTTTTTTGTGCATGGATGATGAGTGAAGGATAAATTCTTGCGCAACTATCTATCCCTTACTTATCTCTACATTTTTCTCTTATGATTAATCTCTAATCCTTGCGCCTTCTTGTGAATGGGTATCCTTGTGTTTTCCATTGACTCTTTTCCAAATGACTGGTCTTTGAACCTTATTTCGATTGAGTATCTCTGTGTTTTGTTGATTCAACTCTGATCGATTCTTCTCTGCGATTTCTTGGCATATCATCTCTACGATTTCTTGGCCTATTACCTAGCACTTGATTGGTATAATATCTACGTTTTTTGGATTGAAAAAACTTTGTGTGTGATTGATAACCTCTAAGTTTGAAGTCCCAATCTCTGCTATTTTGTGTTGATTAACCTCCAATCATCTAGGCTCCTTGCCATTTACACAACAAATTTCTACACGGCTTTTACTTCACGATTTACCCAGTGCTTGATTGGAAAAACCTCTGTGTATTTGTTTATTTATTCTCCCAGTGAATTAGCCTCATTACTCTCTGTGTGTTTAATGATCACCTCTGCATTTTGTGTATTTATTTCTCCCAACGAATGGTGATTTTACCTCTGCTACTTCATATATATTTATGCCATCTTTATCATGTATTTACTCTGCGATTTACACATATTTTAGTCGTGTTTTAATACATTGTCAGCACTTGAATGTGTATCATATCGTTGGCCAAACAATGATTGAATATATATTAAACAATGTTTGATTATTATCATATCCCTGCAAATAATGATTGTGATTATCACTGCGAATTTGACCCACTACAATATCACTTTAGCCACGATTATACTACTCAGAAACGATTTTATTATTTAGAAATGGTTTTAGTATTCAGATGCGATTGGAATTATTCATAAGCGAATTCAATATTCTGAGAACGATTTTAAGATATCGGATAAGCGATTTTAATATATCATAAGGACAAACCAATACTAAACATGATACATGTGTTTCTTTTTATGATATACTCAGCGAAATTGATAATTTTCTATGCACAACGAATGATACCTGCATTTTTATCATGGATATCATAAAAATAATGCTCTATGCACAACAAATGATACCTGCGTTTCTTTTGTGATATACACAGCGAGTTTGATAATGCTCAATGCACAGTGAATGATATCATGGATACCTACATGTTTATACATTGAAGGACTGCATTTTTATGCAATTGAATGACTGTGTTTTTTTTTAGCTTGAAGGACTGCGTTTTTAACATTTGATTAGTTTTGAATGGCGATTTGATTAACTGGATTTTGTTATTACTATTGTTGGATTGATTAGCTTGAAATGTGATTGATTAGCATTGAATGGCGATTGGAGTAGCTTGATTAGCGTTTGATTGGATTGGCTTGGGATAGCCATATATTTTAGACAACAAATCATTAATATATATATTAGTAGTATTAGACATCGATACTAATAATGGATAGAAATATATAACTCAGACAATGAATTAAGGATGGACAAAGATATAATTATTGGCAGGGAATTCTTACATAATGTGTGACAGAGATATATTGATAGTGAATTTAGTGACAATTAATTGATATATAATGTGTGACAGAGATTTAAATTTATTGATAGTGATTTTATTTATCATGTGGTTAATGGTTAAACATCGTATCAAAAATAGATAGCATTTATAGTTAGCAGCATGTAATTCCAGACAAAAGCTAATTTCTACCTTTAGTGGTTACCATGAAAAATATGATGTAGTTACCATGAACTTTATGTATTTTTAATATAGTTAGTTACCTTGAACCAATTGTTGATTATAATTATTTAATACGTACAGATTAAGGTAGTCAAGGCGTCACCGGGAAATAACTAGTGCATATTAGAGAAAATACTTCTTACATTGCAAACATGGCATAATTCCTCATTACACTCCTCTTTTCATTAGTATTATTATTATTGATCATGTTAAGTGCTTATACTAATTCTCTTCTGCATTACAAACAAGGACCAATAGTTATCCCATAAATGGTAAAGAAGGATCAGTTTAAAGAACTTATGACTTACGTGGATTTAAGAATTTATTGTGATGTATGATTGTTATAGTAGTCAGATTTCCTTGCGTCGTGTCGACCTATCGATTGGGTGCTTGGGTGTAGTCTTCATGTATTTTGACAGATGTTTCTGTCTCCTAGCGCCTCAGATTTATCCTTGGGGTATGGTCTAGATATGTTTGTTGTGCCTTGGTTACTGTCTCTCCTATCACTTAGTGACAGCATGATTCCTGATGAGGGGATCATTGCGCACCCTGATGGATAGATGCGATGATAACCTGGTCGAAGTCTTGTGCTTCCCGATGTGGGCGGTTGATCGTTGTAATGGCGTAGTCCTACTTGTGTCAGGTGTGTAGTCATCCTTATCTGTCTAGTGATTATCGCATGTTTCATCCAGTTGCATGATGTGCTAGTGTTCTAAGTCGTTGTTGTCTGTTGCTTGATCTGTGTGCGTGTGTTTGTCGTCAAGTTGTGTTGTTTAACTATCATCGTTGTTGCCTTCCTGCTTTAAAAAAAAAAAATTGCACTAGCTTGCATTGCTTGTAGTCGTAACGATGGGGAAGTTACAATATGGAAAATAACATAATAGCATAATACACTTATCTTTATTAGACATGTTAATATCACTAGAGGTTAAATAACTTACTAGAGTGTTTAAATCATTGAGATTTTTTGTCATGCAACCATCGTCATTCATCATGAGATGATACAACTTCTTTCGAAGGAATAGTTTGTTTACCAAGGACATAGATTGATATAAATCCCCCAACGTATCCCATAACTCCTTAGTACTATCTTGTCCTTAGACATTCAAAAACACTAAATTTGAAAGGTGCAAATGAATATTACTCTTTGTCTTCCTATCCAAATTTGTCTAGTCTTATTTTTCCATAGCCATGGGTTTATTTCTAGACATAGAAACCAAATTATCTCTATCAACAAGAAGATATTCCATATTTAGATTACAAAACTCAAAGGTTTGGACATTAATTTTCTTTATCTCTATTCTCTAATTTCCATCATTATTCATCACGCAATATTCAACTACGCAAAACTCCCACTCAATAATAGGTTCATTATAAACCTAAGGTATTGTTTCTCTTCACAGAATGAGATAAACCCTAGTAACAAAGGCATCCCCCTAAATCCAATAACCTCTCTTTGATACCAAATGAAGAATTTGATAAACCTACTCAAGAAAGACAATGATTATAAAATCTTAAGAGAAAAATAAACAATGACATGTTCAAACATAGTATACACAAGACTTTTGTTGGAAACCCTCAACCAAAAAAACCATCCTAACTCAAAGTTGCACCTATGTATCTCATTCTATTAACTTAATTGTTCACAATACAATATTTATCTATTCCATAGCTTCAATTAACCCTAAAATGTTAATTTAGATTATATTACAATGGATCAATAACCATTGGAAAAATAAGCACAAGACGAACAAAAAATGAAGCAATTTATTTTTATTGGGGGCTCTGCCCCTAAACCACAAGATAAGGGGATGAACCCCCCATGCCCCCTCACACTCTTTTTGGGATATGGTTGAGTCTACCTTAAAATAATATAACACATATCCAACAAAAATAAATACTCAAACTTGGTTAATCTTTATCTTGTTTGTCAATTCATTGAAGGTGAGACTCTAGGTTGTTTGACATAATAATGAGTCCATGAGATTCATCAATTTTTTTATCCTATTTGGCCCTCTTAATGGGATCCAAAGGTACAATTTATGTTCCCAAAGTGATCCTAAATATTCCCTTATTAAAATATATAGCATGTAGGAATTTCATGAGTAATAGTTAGTACTATTTAGGTAGATCTCATTCAAATTAGCCATAATTAAGGGTAAAAATCAAATGGTTGTAACAACAGAAATTGACGACACCAATACCAATTACATGAAAAATAAGACACTTTCAAAAAATACAACAATAAAAATGGTACATGTATCACTAAGATAATCCCTTAATAAGTTACCAAAATAAAGATTAGAGGTTTTTTTTAAGAAAATTAAGAAACAAAAAGAACCAAACAATGATATATCCAAAA
The DNA here is from genome assembly GCA_009831015.1 of Picea engelmannii. NCBI lineage: Eukaryota > Viridiplantae > Streptophyta > Pinopsida > Pinales > Pinaceae > Picea > Picea engelmannii. The sequence continues at coordinate 278,451 of ML787937.1, read as the reverse complement.
ACCAATCAATTTTGTGCATAGAGAATGAAAAAATACACACTCATAGAAGAAATTCACATTGAAAAGATACTTAGAATGAGAAAGTTATACCCATTTGAAAACCACCTTCCAAAACTGAAAGCACAATAGAGGGGTGTCTACAAAAATTTGTTATGGTAGTAGCAACCAAGAATAATTACATGGTAGATATGATGTGGTTACTAACGTGGAAAAGAGATGACATGGTAGTCCATGTGGAAAGTATGCAAGTGACGCATGGAACTAGTGTTGATGTGGTTCCTATGTGGTAGTTTTGTGGCAGTGTATCCATTGTACTCTCATTAAGGTGGAAACACACATGGCTTCTATGTGGTGGTGTTTGGTCAAGGAGGCAAGGCCTTTTCATCAGTCATGGATTATCCACATGGCATGGACCTTGTCCTTCAATCATAGGGTTAACACCAAAAGGGACATGGTCTTCAAGGTCAAACCTGTAGTAGGTGGATTCAATATCCCTTACAAACAATGTTTCTCACCAAGAGGTGTCTACATGGGGGCCTTTATCTAGGGTGTATCTCGCAAGAAATTTAGTGTGAGGTATTAAATTTAAGGAGAAATGACCAAAGACCTAGGAAAATGCATTGTGCAATACCCCAATTTTGACCTTCAAATTGTATTTGATTAAATCATGTATTACTTTTATGATGAGGTTATGTGATGGGTTCCATGCCTAGTGGACTGAGATATAATGACCCTATTTTGTAAAAATGTGAAATGCATTGTAAATATTCCTAGTGTAGAACCCAAGGCCATGGCCCAAATAAAGAATGACTATGAGTCCCAGTAATGGGCTAGGATTATGGTATGGTTGTTATGGTTTCCATGTTGTGCTTATGTTATGCATTGGCATATAAAACAAAATACATAATAATTTAATATCCACCAAAAAGGTTGCTTGAGAAAGAAACAAGGCGACTATGATACCACATGAGCTGAAGAGGAAATGGGGTGCATGGGTGATTTGACCTGGACACTTTTCCTTTAGAAAGTACTACATTTATCCCATGCTTCCTAATAAATCTTTTTGTTGACCCATAAGTGTGATAAATTGTGTATCATTCTACTTGTATATTTCATTTCAAATCTTCTTCCACGCTTAGAAAATTTTTGAGATTATCGTGGATTCCTAGAATTTTACCTTTCCATACCCAACTTTTGCGACCCACATAATACTCTTGCGGGTGTAGAGAACTATCCCCACTCTCCCACTCTCTTTCTTACCCACTGTCTCTATTGTCCATTGTCCCAATTGTTTGTTGGTTTGCTCGTCCTCTCATATTGTTCCTTTTATCATTCCAACATCTTGATCCCCGCTTACCCAAATCATGTTTTGTATCGCTTGTCTACTTCCCTGATTATTGGTTGTTCCACTTACCCCCTATCTCGATCACCGGCCACCCCGCCACACTTTACATCATGTCTTGTCATGTTTTCCAACATGCATTAAATTGTACTTTCCAGAAATGATTACCACTCGTATAAGTGTTAATATCATTATTAATGACGATCTTCTCGAGACAAATTCCATAAATTTTAACACTAATTATCATTTAAAATCCTTGATTTAAGAGCCCCAGAACATTTTAAGATAAATAGGTGTATTTCAATAATACAACTTTGAAAAGAGTTATTCATTAAGTCCAACACCTTGGTTAAGTATGACAACTTGAAGAAAGGAACAATTTTGTGGAGATACTATCAACCTCTTGGGACAAAAAGACCAAATATTTCAGTGGTCATAGGCATACAGGTACTGCTCTACATTACCACCCCCGGAAAAGAGGTACAAATAAAGAAGAAGAAAGTGAAGACATACCTAGAGATGAAATTGTCCCGGAAAACATGGAACTCAATGTAAATATTGAAGAAATAGAATTCTCAATTGAAGAACAGAGGCTACAAGAAAGAAAAATTATTGCAAGAGAATTGGCCACTCAAGAGCCAATCATATTTAAAGAGTCTATGACACTGCATTGTGCCACATTCAATAAATATTCAAGGAAGTTAGTTATTGAAAAGGTCAATGAAAAAAATAAGAAGATTCAAGAAAAATGGAATTCAAAATTTGACTTAAAGGGGTTCCACCCTCAAAGGTTGCAGAATTCCATGAAGCCATGGGAGAAGCTTTAAAATTTTCAATTGGAGATATAGAGAATGAAAATGATATTTTAAAAGATAGAGTTAGAGAATTGGAAAATGCTCGTATGCCCCCACCATTGTTTTCTAGTCCTATTTCCACCATACAACCCTTGATAAGTCTTGAAGGAAGACCATAATCAATCTCAAGATTAAAAGGAACATCAAGTTTGTAAGGAAATAAGTCGGTGAAAATATCTAAAAGAGAGTGTCCCTGATTCTTGAAACCTAGGACTTGACAACAAGCTTTGATTTGTTTCTCTAGGCTCGAGAATGAAAATTTGCAGGCAACATCTTCAAGCAGACCTTGAAAATAATGAATAATTTTACAAAGGGGTCATTTCTACTTTTGTTGCAAAGGTTTCAGGTCTTAGCGAATTTCAAACAAAAGAAGAGGATTTTCCTTTGGCTATCCATATAAAACAATTAAAGGCATGTTGGTTAAAGAGAATAACGAGTTTAAAAGAAATGTTAGTTGACTGTGATGTTATAAGTTTAAAAAGAGGAGAATTGTATTTAAATTTGATTGAATTAGAACTAGCCGAGTCGACAGAAGATGTGGAAAACCCACACTTGATTATGAATTCAATACTCTTGTCGAAGGAACAAAGGGAGGAGAAGCTGGACTCATTAAAGATTGCATCAACAAAGGTAGAGAGTTGGTTGATCCGTTATGTGAATAAAAATGATGACATTGAGGATACCCTTCATCAACTCTCGATGGTTTTTAAATATTTGGAAAATTCATTATTTGATATTAAAATGAGACAAGAAATAATTGTGGCACCAATGAGAGAATATATCGAAAATTGGTTAAAAAATGCTTTAATTAAAATAATTGAATAAGATCAAGAAGAAGTAGTTGCAACCGGTCATGTAGTTCCATCAAAGGAAGGTATTAAATACATCCCATCCAACCTATGAAAGTGAGAGATTACCTTACAATAATTCAAGCGGTCATCTTTCATAATTTCCCATCTTCTATCCTTCTTGCTTAGAAGTCACCCAGATGTGTCTTTTCATTCTTTGAGATTTCATAACCAATTTCTGATTGTTTTCCTCTTTTTCTTCCAAGTCTAGGTCTATCATTTAAAGTTCCATGGGAGCCCCATCCCAGTCTATTTAGACGAATGCTTTCAATTTAATTTTACTTTTCATTGTAAAACTGGACAATTATTTTTTTGAACTCGGTAGAGAATTATTTCGAGGCATAACTTTAATGATTTCCCAGACTTCATAATTTTGAAGTATGAGATTTTTGGAGTGTGCCTATCATATTCTCTTTCAGTTTTAAAGGTAATACTCATTTAAAGTTCTCTGCACTGTGGACTTATATCTTTCTGTCTTATGCATGTGACCAATTCTTACTTATACTATGATGGATCTGAGAAATGTATTAATAATACATTATGTTTTCTTTAATTCTGTATAATACTATAAAGATATCATATTTTTTTTTTGTTTGAATAAGTTCTTGGTCCTTTTATTAGGAACCTTACTTTGTGAATATACTTTTAATATATTTTGAACTGTATTTTTATAATTTATTTTAAATAATAATAGAGGAGTACCACCTCTATAAAAACACAGGAGGATTTATCCTCGTGAGGTTTCTATTGAGATCTTGAACAATGTGAACATAAACACTTTCCCATCAAACTTTGACTTGTGTTTTGGTGTCCAAGTAAAATGTGTTACATCCTTGGGAAGACAATAGATCTCATGCAAGAAAAGGGCTCTTCTAGCCTACCATTGGGGGGATTCTTGTGTTCTCTCCATTCAACATTCCTCTCCCATGTTATGTGCATTTTTTCCTTTGCTTTAAATTTAGGAAGGAACTTGTATGAAACAATGGTTTTCATGCCTATAATTGGTGAGAAAACTCCATGGACTTGTGGCTAGTGAAGGCATGTGGAATTTGAGAATTTTTTGACAATATATGAGAATAAATGGGATGGTTTTAAGTGAACAAACATGGGTGGAATGTCCACAATATCTAAAGAAAACACAAATAGTGAAGGCTCGTGGAAGTTGAGAATAGTCAGACAATATATGAGAATAAATGGGATGGTTTTAAGGGAAAAACCATGGGTGGAATGTCCACAACAGCTGATGAAAACACAATTAAACATGCAACCATTTTATTGTTACTCATTCACTTGATTTTGGGCCAACTGTTTCTCCTCCAATTTATTCCCATAAGTAAACCCATGGTTTGGAATATTTCTCCTTACACTAAAGAGCACTGGATGGGAAGAACATCCTTAAGGGACTATTGAGAATATAAAGAGAATATATTATGTGTGTTGTGTAGTGTAGTTGAGGGGAGTTTCATCATTGATCGATGACCGAATGAGGGACAAGAGTGATCAATAGTGACCAAATTGGATTGTTCATGATATTCATGAGTTGTATTGAGTGAGATTAGAACCTTGTAAGAGATTTATTTTCCTTGTTGGCATCATGGTCTAGCTCGGGTGTGGAATCCGTATCTAATTTCTATGGTTGGGTTGTAAATCACTCTTAGCAATTGGTTTAGTGGTATTCCTTTGATTATAAACCAATGTTCCTAGTTATCGCCTTATAAAATGTTTTCTATTTGTAATATGTTGAGTGATTCCATGATTCCCACTATTAGTAAATGATTTTTGTATATGCAATGTTAATTACAATACTATTTTGTATTTGCATATGAAGTCTAGTTTTATATTTCTATTAAAGGTAGAATACAACCTCATAATGGTTTAATCAAAGTGTGAATTTTATATGGTTGCCTCGATGGCCAAAGGATAGATATAGTTACACTATAGAGTGGAATCAAAGTCTAGTTTACAACATTGGATTGTAATGGGTAGAAAAATAGAGTTATACACTGGAAATTATAACTATACAACAACGATTTCAGCAAAAGCCTCAATGGGAATTGAAGAAAAATATCATAAACATACAAGATGGTAGGATGATGGATTTAATTCACTAATTAATATCTGAGCCTATGGGCAGGTTATGGAGGTGAAGCTAACATGAATTAATAAGTCCTAAATGGTTATTCCTATGAGTGCATATCCTTGTAGTTGTTCAAGTAGGATCAAGGTTCAAAATAATCCTATGGAATGCATTTTCACATTATTTAAGTATGATGTGAATTGCTTCAAACTCAATAAAAAAGACCAGTGGTATTGAGTGCATACTTCTATTTGACTGGAAAGTTGAGGCTTAATCCTACTTGAGATAAATCAAGCAAGATAAATGAAATCGAGAAAAATTAGTATAAATTTCCAGATATGTTGGTACAAAATCTCAAAGTTCTAGTATGGAATTGAGATTCAATCCTGGGAGTAAGAGTAACTAGAGGGGAAACTTGTCCAATGACTCATTTCCTCCAAAATCAAGATTTAAATGTTCCACCTATAATTCCAATGGAGCCATGGTATCTCATATAGTTGTGAATGATCTAGATATGTAAGCTCAAATCCATGGTTGATGTTTAGGTGTTGACTAAACCCTCTAGCTTTTAATGGTAGATTACATTATTCAAAAATGTAGTATTCTTGAATTAATGTAAGTGTGCATTCAGTGAAATGGGGAATGTACACATATGTGGTTATGAATACATGAGATGTTTTCACATATGTTTGGTTTCATTTTGAGAATACATAATTTTGATAATATTGCAATAGAAATGTAGTCATTGCAAATGATTGAATTATTAGTGTGTCATAATAATGATTGAATGATTGATTGAGCTTGGATTCCAGATCCTCCTTGTCACGTTCTTCATGGGAATTCCTTACCATTCTTGGGTTTTCTCTCCTCACTAGGTCTTGCAGCAATGCTTTTCCATTGTCTCGGTATCCACCATGGGTGTTTACCATATAGGTTCTTCACTAAGTTTCTTCAAACTTAGGCCTTGATACCTTATGATCTGTAAAATATTGGCTCGTGTCCCATTCATTTCACTAATATGGATAATCAAATGAAGATTTCAATTGTAATGTTTGTGTAATTCACAATGAGATTGTTCTTTGTTTAGATTTGGTTTCAAGACTCGATTTGTTTTCTTTATTTAGAACTCCAAGCCCAAACTATTATCACAACTCTATAAAGACAGACTAAAAATATGCACTCTAGTTATCATACATCTACCCCTTTCAAGTTTCAATCAAGTAATACACAATGCATCTACTCCATTATTGTATTTACAATCACCAAAACCATGAAGCATTTAACACTTACATAATTTATATTTAAGAGCCCCTATAAAGATGGTTATAGGTACCCAAAGTGACAGCTTGGAGAATGATTTTATTGTGAGAAACTTGATGTATTTTGACTTTAGTAGATTGAAGGAATGTTGTAGGTACCACCAGACCTTGTATAAATAGATTTTAATATAGAGATTGTTGTTAGATGTAATTTTTCTAGCGCATCAACAACTACAGTAACCTAACAATCAGAGTGAACTAGAATGAGGTTGTATGTAACAAAGAAGGTGCAATGTAAAGCTTGGATTCGATAGATGTATGATGTGGTGTAGACCATATTATGGTTGTAGGTAGTTGTTGAATGATGGTTAGGGAGAGTATAACCTAGATTTTTCTCTTATGGTATGAACATCAAACCATTAATATGTGCTAACCTAGAGATGCAAGGGATGCCTTGAATGCAAATGTTTAGATAGAGGATTTGATGCAAGTATGTGTTTTAGCATGTGATTTTCAAAGTTCTCATGAAATTACTCTAATCCAATAGTTAAGAATCTAATAATTGGGTTGTTACTATGAACCCACGATCCACTTGGAAGGGGATTCCAACTGTAGGGGTAACCAATGATCCAATTAAAAGAGGAATTGAGTTGTATGCATTATGTAAGAAGGATATTACTATGAGTTTAATTACATAAGGTTCAAAGAATCCAAAGTGACTTTCCAGTGATTAGTGTAGAGATAAATAGAGTACCTCACATGAGATGGAACAATTTTTCACTACTCTAGAGTGCGAGAACAAAATCATTTCATAGAGTAGTAATTAGAGAAACTAATGTGGAAAATAGAATTTGAACTTTTTGTTGTTCCCAATGGATTTCATTACATTTAATCCAAATGTGAGTGTGCATTTATTGTATGCTCATGGAAGGTATAAGTCATTCATTAATGGTCTTCAAATAAAAACTATTGGGAAGGTTAGTAGTCATATTTCAAAAACACTTCCACAATCAATATCTGAGCAGCATCCTCTTCCAAAACAACCAATTATTTTAGTGTATAAGATACACGTTTTTTTATTTAGGAGATGTATACTTATATATGAGAGTTATAATGGATTTTCCTCGTTACATATATTTTCCATACAAAATCACATTTGAATATTTTTACTATAATGTATAAAGTCAAAAAAATAATTGTATTTTTAAAGTGAGATAATTGTAGCATCATATGCCACCACATATGCATTGCTGATATGTTTGGTCTTTCCCTTTCCCACTTGCAGACATTAATTCCCCTTTCCTCCTATATATTCTTCAAAAAACAATATTTTTGGACATGTATGCGCCCTAACAATTATGCAAGGCATGTACATACGTGTGTTGCCCCTTAGCAAGGAACATTGTTAGAATATTGAGACATATGAATAAATATACAACGATATTAAATATAAGTACCTTACTAGACTATCCTCTTATCCATATAACAACAACATTTAATCATAATAAGAAAGAGACAAGATAAAAAGAGTACACCAGATATATGTGGTAAAACCCCAATGTGGGGAAACATCCATGGGAAGCTATTGTCTTCTTTATTCTTCAGAAATATCCAATCTTACACTTGGGAGCACCTCCACAAATTCTTTACCCTTTACAAAGATAATACTTTTTCAACATGTATCTCATGGGTCTCTCTTACCTCTATTATATATTGAGAGATATGGAGGAATTACATCCCAATAATACATGTGGGACAAATTTAATTTCACCTCTTTATATAATATATGATAACAAGAGTGTTTTACTCCATGATGAATGTGGGATAACTCTTTTACATAAGATTAAGATTACAACTTCTTCCTACATAACACTAGAAATTATCACCTTCCAAAGTAACACATTCCAACACTCCCCCTTAATGATGACTAGGAAGAAGGAACACTTATGGAGGAAGATGGCATTACAAAAACACTCCCCCTTGATGAAAAATTCATGCATTCCCAACAACTTTCGAAGTCACACAAATTTTTCCTTTGTCATGGATTTGGTGAAGATATATGTTGTGTGTTTCTCTGTGGGACAATACTTCAAAGAAATAACACCATCTGGAACAAGATCTCGAATGTAGTAAGTATCAAGATCAATTTGTTTGGTTTTGGAGTGATACATGGGATTATATGCAAGTGGAATTGCACTCTGATTGTCACATATTAATGTTGTATTTGAGTTTTGAACCTATCCAAGCTCTATAAGAACATGTTGTAACTAAATTGCTTCCTTAGTTGTCGTGTACTATGTTTCACGAGAAGAAAGAGAAAGAGTTCTCAAATTCTTACTTGACCATGAAATAAAACCTAAACCAAGCTGAAAGATGTACCCTGTAGTAGACCGTCTATATGAATTGTCACCTTCCCAATTAAAATTTGTAAAACCAAGAAGAGAAATTGTATCCATGCTCTTAAATAGAAAAAAAACATAATTCATTGTACCCTGTAAATATATGAGAATTATCTTTGTTTCTTGCCAATAAATTTCATGAGGCGTGTGCATAAACCTCGAGACCATACTAATGGAAAAAGAGAGATCATGCATGTTGTTGTGTCAAATATATCAAACTTCCTGCAAGCTGACGATAAAGAGTAGCGTCAACAGGAGGAGTAGTACAATCAATAATTAATTTTACGCCGGACTGAAATGGATTTGGTGAAGGCTTACAATTACTCATATGAAACTGAGCAAGTAAATATTTCGCATACTTAGACTGTGAAAGAAATATACCATCGAACATATGCCAAATCTGAAGACCTAGAAAACAGTGCAAGATGCCTAAATCTGTCATTTTACATTGATTCTTAAGATTATTCTTCAAGTCTCGTATAAATGCAAGTTGGTTATCATTAATGATAAGATCATCCACATATAATACAACAACAAGGACTTCATCACCAAATTGATTTACATACAGATTTAGATTAGATATACAATGTTTTAAACCATTCTTCAAGAAATAAGTATCAATTTTATCATACCAAGCTCTAGGGGGCTACTTAAGACCATTTAAAGAGTTGCATACCAAACTTGAAGTTTCAACAGTGATAAAACCAGGGGGTTGTTGCATATAAATGTCTTCATGAAGATCACCATTCAAAAACATACTCTTGACATCCATTTGTTGTAGTTCCAATTGATAATATGCAACAAGAGGAATAATAGTTTGTATAGTGTTCATTTTAGAAACTGGAGCAAAAGTTTAATTATAATCAATACCTTCTTGTTGAGAAAAACATTTTTCTACTCACAGGGCTTCATGTTTTTCAATCTATTCTTCTATAGTAAATTGTGTTTTATATATCCATTTACAACCAACTAAATTATGTTTAGGAGGAAGGGGAACAAGAGTCCAAGTCTTGTTCTTCATTAATGATTCATATTATGCAATTATTGTTTTTCCCCATTCATGTTTGTCCTTATCTTGAGCATATGTGGAAGGATCATCTATAGCCAAAAATTTAGTCACAAGAGAAAATTTAGATTTAGTTCAACAAGTATCAAAAAGAATATTAATATTAGAACCTGCAGATTCAAGAGTTTTTTTACCGAAATGGGAAGAGGGGTAGTGGCAGGAACCACTCCATTATCTTTGGAACATTCAGGAGGATTACTTGAAGATGCAGGTGAATTAGGATCAATATTAGGAACATAACTGGAAGAAGGGGTAACCGAGATGGGAGTAATAGGAAATGAAGGAAAATTCAAGGTAACATGAGGTTCAGGAAACTCGAGGGAAGGAGAGACTTCATTAAACTGAACATTGCGCCAAATGATAGCACCTTGGCTAGATGGATCAAATAACATGTAAGCTATACAATCCTCATTATAACCAATGAAAATAAATATGTGAGACTTGGGATCTAAATTTTTCCATTTGTCATCAGAAATATGGGTCCAACATTCACCGCCAAATATATTAAAGTTACTTATATCAGGTTTTCTTCCATTCCATTTTTCCTCAGGAGTAACCTACAAAACTATCTTAGTAGAACTCGATTTAAAATATAGTTAGCACAAAAATGGCTTCATCCCAAAACCTTTTATGTAATCCTTTAGAATAAAGCATACATCTAGCCATTTCAACCAAAGTTCTAATTTTCCCTTCAACTACCTTGTTTTGTTGAGGTGTATAAGGAACAGTATTTTGATGTTGAATCCCATTCTTAGATAAATATGCATTAAATTCCTTTTGAGTGAATTCCCCCCATTATCAATTCTAAATGTCTTAATACTTATACCAGATTCATTTTCAACCATGAATTTAAATTCTTGAAATTTACCAAAGGTTTCACTTTTATATTTCAAAAAATAAACCCAATATTTTCTACTATAATCATCAATAAAAATAAGAAAATAGATAGCATGAGACAAATAAGGAGTTTCAAGAGGATCACATATATCACTATGAATTAATTGCAATTTTTCTTTAGCACACCACACTTTACCTTTCTTAAACATTGCCATATGATGTTTACCAAGAACACAACCTTCACAAACACCTTTAGTGGAAGAAATTGAAGGTAAGACAAGTACCATTTTAGAAAACAATTGCATTTTACCATAATTCAAGTGACCTAATCTTTCATTCCATAATTCACTTTGTTCATCAACATGAGCAACATAGGAATAAAATGGTTGATTTTTAGTTGAATGAAAACCAATAAATTTATATAAACCAGAATCATGATCAACATGACCAAAAGAAACTACTTTGAATTTATGGTTGATATCTTTAAGAACATATTTATCTGATTATGCTTCAAACTTATAACCTTTTTGACACGAACGATATATAAGAAGCAGATTGATGGGCATGTCGTGAACATGAAAAATATCTTCCAATGTATCATTAGGAACTTTAACATTACCAAAACCTATTACTGAAAATTCTTTACCGTCACCAATAGAAACTTTATGTGATGTGTTCTTGTGAGTGTCATAAGAAGAAAACAATGAAGCAGTACCAACCATATGGTTAGAAGCACCAGAATCCATAATCTATTCCACATAAGAAGAATATTTACCTGGTTGATCAGAATATTCACAAAGAGCAACCTGTTGTTCAACAGAGGATTTATTCTTGGCTTTAGCAAGTTCACGTCTCTATTTAAAGCAAATCTTTCCAGGGTGGTTGGTTTTTCCACAATACTTACACAAATTAAATACTTTCTTTTTACAAGCATCACCACAAGAATAATTAGAAGAGTGTTGGAAAGATCCTTTAGTATGTGATTTAGGATTTTTATTAAAAAAATTATTAGGATTATTTTTATTAAGTGCCATCGGATCTTTATTAGAAGTTAATTGGCCTGAATCAATCAACCTTTCTTGGTCATTAATCAAACCTTTACAAAAATATCCAAAGCTAGGTGTCATAGATCCTTTAGACATTTTAATTTCTCTATGCCTAGTTTGGATGAACATATGAAAAGAAGAAGGCATTTTTTGTTCTACGAGAATTACTAGGGTTGTATCAACTTTCTTGTAATCTTTTCACAATTATTTATTTTTTCATTTAGGGTTTTTAGTTCAGAAAGAAATGATTCTATCCTTTCAAAATATTTAGGATCTAACTCATGGATTTTCTTTTCAATGTAGTAAGCATATACATCATCAAATTAATCAAATAAAGAAGCTAAAGTTTTCCATACGTCAATTGGGATATCTTCAACCTCAATATGTATCTGAAGACTATATGAAACCATTTGACCAATGATTCATCTTACTTAATCACATCGTTATTCCCATATAACCAAGTCTTTAGCATCGGTAGGTTTCTTATGTTCACCATTAACTAACAATCATAGATTCTTACTCCTGAGAATATCAATAATCTTTCTCTTCCATGGAAGATAGTTAGGACCCACTAACTCGAGAACAAAAGTTACTTCTGAAGACATTATGACGAATAAAATAAGAAATTAAACCCTAATGCAAACAAAGTCAAGAAGCTTATGACTAGAATAAAATATGAATAAACTCAAATTTGTTCTTACCTATGAAGAATCTGGAATTAACTTACCCTATATTTAAGAAAAGGGAGAGAAATCGACTGCCAAATACCCTAGCTGCCAAGGAAATCCATTGTTGTTGAAGAAAAGAGGTATGTATGCTGCAAAACACGACTGTACGGTTCACTAGGAGAAAAAAATATCGTACGATTCCCCAACAGAGAAACCAACCTCTTCAAACAACAATTCAACCTCTGAAAATAGTAAATCAACCTCTTAAGAAGCTAATCGACCCCTCCAATCAAAAAATAAACCTGCAAAAATACTAAAAAATGTTAATCGTAATAAGAAAGAGACAAGAGAAAAAGAGTACACCGGATATATGTGGTAAAACACCAATGTGGGGAAACATCCACGAGAAGGTATTGTCTTCTTTATTCTTCAGAAATCTCCAATCTTACACTTGAGAGCACTTCCAAAACTTCTTTACCCTTTGCAAAGATAATACATTTTCAACATGTATCTCATGGGTATCTCTTACCTCTATTAATACCAAGAGATATGGAGGAATTACATCCCAATAATACATGTGGGATAAATGTAATTTCACCTCTTTATATAATAAATGATAACATGAGTGTTTTACTCCATGATGAATGTGGGATAACTCCTTTACATAAGATTACAACTTCTTCCAACATAACACTAGACAATATTACCTTCCAAAGTAACACATTCCAACACGCGTACACCTTAATTTTTCTCAAAAAAAAAAAATATTTTGCGTAATTTTGAGCAGGGTTCGGAGCTTTACACGGTTCTTGACCTCCTATTTCTAGTACAAAACGGTTTGCAACCACTCCAACCACATGGATATGTTATAAAATGAGCCTAAGGCTAGAGAAGAAGAAAATTAGACATGAAGCAAGATAATGCTGACAATTTATTATCCCATCTGCAAACCCTTATTCCCTTACTATTGATTCATTTTTGTTAGGAACCTAACCTCCCTAACCCCTCACATAGGTAGAATAATTTATTTTCCATGTAATAAAGGATGACATTATTCAATAATGCCTATTTAATAATGTGAACAAGTCTAATGTAAGAAGACTTAATAGAAGCTTCCACTTCTAGAAATATCTTCCTCTAGAATGTTCTTTAGAAGATAGAATTAGTATAAATAGGAGTAGAAGGCATGAGAAAGTATTGTCTTGAGAATTATTGTAATAGAGCTCTTCTCTATTGGAGTTTTCCCCCTTGAAGAGACAAGTGAACTTGGCTTTATATCAATAAAGATACATTTTTGGTGTTGTGATTCTCCATATTTTCTTGTTCCAATGGTATTTGCTACAATATTTTTGTTTCTACTTATTATAATATATATGGCACATTACAAGTGGTATTAGAGATATTTCCTCTACAGAAATTGTGGGTAATTTTTTTCAAGTTAGAGACATGTATTGTCGACATCTTTAAATCATAGAGATATGCCATTCGACGGGAAAAACTGGTTGGATCATGTTGTCATTGATGTCAAATGATTGATGTCAAAGGAATAATGTCTTGTCATAATATATTGATGAAGTATGTATTGTTAATGGATTGATAAATGTGTTGCATAGATGAATATGGATCGATGTGTTGTCATTGATGGTTTGATATTGATCATTGAATCATGAGATCATGCATGGAATCAATGACAAAGGGGCAATGTCATAATGATGTATTGTCATGGGTTATTCCAAGTTGGATTGATGTAAAGATGACTCATTATTGTCTTATCATGGTTGATAGGAAGTACAAATGGATGAACTCCAAATTGGTCCCCTTATGGTGAAATCCCTCATGGGAAGACGCTTTGCGGTTGAGTTATCCTAGAAGTATGGTTAGAGAACCCATGCTTAATTGTGGAATAATGAGATGGAGATTAGTGAATTTGTCAGTGAAACTATCCTAGATGGATAGTGCTTGTCATGCCATTTACGGTGGTATGTAGAAAGTCACATAACTCCTCACGGTTTGAGAGTTATGGCCTTACGAAGTTGGAGGACCCTCATATGTTGGCTAGAAGCCCCAAAAGGTCAAACAAGTCAAAGTGCTTACAAAGAATAAATTATTTAAATAATAAAGAGAAATGATAAATTCAAAGAGGATTATTTAAATAATAAAGTAAATGGAGAACTTTATAATTATGGAAAGTGGTTAACCCTAAAATGAGGAAAGTGGGTTAAGTGGTCAAGTGGCTATTGGATATATGGACAAGTGGCCAATTGGACAAAGTTGGACATAAGTGGTTATGTGGATAAAGTAGATATGTGGAAAAAGTGGCCTAGTGGATGTTTCTAAGGAAGCTAATTGGAGAATATAAATAAGAGGCAAGGGTATCTTGTAAAGACATCTCTCTTGAGCATACATTGAAGATCTATTCTGTGGAAGAGAGTGATTGTTGGATCTCATGGATGCATCAAAGTTTTTGTAAGTCTGAGATATTGACGGCAAATGTTTCGGAAGTTCAGAAACCCTAATTTCTAAAGGAGTACATGAGCAACAATGGGTCAGAAAGCGTACATACGCGGGCTACAGTGAGACAGAGCACATACACATGTGGGCTGAAGGAGGAAAGAGAGTGTACAGTTGGAAGAAAGTCATGAAGACTTGAGTGTGAGATGGTTCCAGGCTCCTGAAGGATGAAGCAAGTTCTAGATCTGCATTCTATGGGCTCGGATCTGCCATAGAAATTTTGGTGTGGTTACATAGTTGTTTTGATGGATACTCTTGCTTATTATATGGTGAATGTTTAAGGAATTCTTGGTATGGATTTTGTGACATGGTTATGTTGGAAGATTGGTGGAGTGACCAACACTCTTATGGTTCAGTACTAATAAGGTTTCCATAGTATACTAGTTTCTTATGCATTGTAAGAACAAGATTACCTCACCCTAAGAAATCTTGCATAGAGGGCCTTATTCCATTTCCCTATGCAAAATCACTTTCCATGATTGATAAATCAAAAGAAAAAAATATAATTTTTTCCACTTGTATGCATCTTGCACCCTATACAGAAAGCATATAGGCAAGCTGCTCCACTACAGCCCGTGTACATTGGGATTTGTGCTAGAAAATCAAAATTAAATGTCAAGTTTATGTGTCACGATAGGAGATCTCTGATCCTTGGCCTTCCATATACTGGAAACATTCTGACTCGGCCTTTTAGTTTCATTTTGAAGGCTATAAAGAGCCCAATTCCGAGCTATGGAAAAGAAAGAGAGAATTCAACTTTGAGAGCAAAGTTACTCTGGAGAAGTTATTACTTCATATTGAGTTTGCATCCCTTTGTCCTTTAAGTCTGAACATAGTGTTAATCCCCCAAGATCTTCCCTTATTGATGGAGAAACTCATTGTCTCCCTTCTATGAGATTTCCTTGTTGGGTATGTGTTATATTCTTTGCATGTGTGTGTGTGGGCGCATCAGATATGACAACTGCGTATGACGATCCCTCGTATTAGTGCCTTGTGTGTGCTGTGTGCGTCAGACGATTTCCTAGGGGGGTCCCAAGGGGGGGCAGGTATGCCCCCCCTGGTTACGCGCAGCGTTAGGCACTGGGCGTAGCTCAGGGGCGACGGGGTTCGGGGCAGTGGCCCAAAATTTTTTTTTGGGCGGTTTTTGCTATTTTTAGCGATTTACTAAAAATAATCTCAGTTTTAGGGATTAGGGTTTTGGTATTTATGGAATACCTAAAAACATTGTATATATTGTATAGTGAATGGTGAAATTCGATATAATGAATATAAGAAAGGTTTTCCTGGTTGAGGGTTTCCAGTATAATATCTTTGTGTACTATGTGAATGAGCCATTGACTAAATTTTGTTTTGATTAAGAATCTATATGCATTGCTTTAATTCATAGGTTTAAAACTTACATGTGGTATCAGAGCTCGTTTTTGGCTTCAGAGGGATGCCTTTGTTGTTGAGGGTTTGGCTCGGTCTTGATAGATCAAGGTTATCTTGGCTCTGTGATAAACCTGGGTTTAGTGGGAGCTATTGCAGTGGAGATTCGAGTATAGAAAGAGGAATGGTAAGCTCATCTAGAATCGAGATAGAGAAGTTCAATGGTAAAAACTTTGAGCTATGGAAGCTCAAGATGGACGACCTTCTTGTAGAAAAAGAACAATGGATCGGTGTGGATCCTGGTACACAGCCTACTAGTACATCGTCTACTAGCACACAGGCTATTGGTACTGTTCTAGGATAAATCCGTAAGTGCGGACACAAACCGATCTCCCCAGATCCACCTGGATCTGGAACAAACAGTGACAGAATACTACTCTTTCCCTAGTTCTAAAGTATTGAATGGACAAGAGAAGAAGGATGATATACTT
>ML787937.1:242638-261585 GCA_009831015.1 Picea engelmannii | reverse complement strand
AAAGATTGCAAGTCTAAGAAGGTTGAAAAACCAAAGGGATCTGATAGTACCTCTTCCACAGAGGCGAAAACCTCCATTGAAGAAGGAGGTGATGTTTACCTGGCATCTACAAGTACACATGCAGACCGTGATGTATGGTTGATTGACTTAGGTGTGTCATATCATATGACTCCTCACAGGGAGTGGTTCTCTGAATATGAAAAATACGATGGTGGTGATGTATTCCTAGGAGATGACTCAACAACAAAAATCTTGGGACGTGGAAGGGTTAAGTTGCTTCTAAACAATGGAAGGATTATAACTCTCCCTGGGGTTCTGCACATTCCAAAACTAGCCAGGAGCCTAATATCTGTAAGCAAGATGGATGATGCAGGAGTGGATATTGTATTTGGAAAGAACACTTGCAAGATGGTATGAGGAGAAATGGTGTTGATGAGGGGAGTTCAGTGTGGAACTCTGTACAAGTTGTTTGGAAGCACTTATACTAATGGGTGTAACATCTCTGTTGTCCTTGAGCAGACAAATAAAGAAGACAAGACCAATATCGTCCCTGAAAATAAGGCCATGTTGTGGCATCAAAGACTAGGGCATATTGGAGAAAAGGGCCTTCGAACACTACATGGTAAAGGCATGGTTGGAGGTATGTCTAATTGCACTCTGGATTTTGATTTCTGTGAACATTGCATATATGGTAAATAGAATCGAGTAAGATTCCCATCTGGTGCTACAAGAGCAAAGGGGATCTTAGAGTTGATACACAGTTATGTGTTTGGACATGTTCCTATTCCATCCCTAGGTAAATTTGTTTATTATGTTTCATTCATAGATGATTTTTCAAGGAACACATGGATTTATTTTCTTAGAAATAAATATAAGGTATTTGATAAATTTAAAGAGTTTGAGGCTCTAGTAGAAAATCAGACAGAGAAGAAAATAAAGGTATTGAGAACAGATAATGGTGGAGAATTCTGCGTAAATGAATTCGAAGAATTCTGTAAGAAGTGTGGTATAGCAAGGCAAAAGAATACTCCATACACTCCTCAGCAGAATGGAGTTGTAGAAAGGATGAATAGGACACTTATGGAAAAAGAAAGGAGCATGCTCAGCGGTGTCGAGTTAGGACAAGAATTATGGGCAGAGGCAGTGGGTACAACATGTTACCTTGTCAATCGATCACCTTCATCAACATTGGATGATAAAACTCCACATGAGGTATGGTCTAGAAAGAAACCCTCTCTTCAACATCTTAGAGTGTTTTGTTGTGATGCTTATGTATATGTTCCAAAGGGAAATAGAAGTAAGCTGGATAAAAAGGTTGAAAAGTGTATCTTTATTGGTTATAAAGATGGTGTGAAAGGTTATAAGCTTTGGAACCTAGAAACCAAGAAAATTGTTTACAGTTGAGATGTTGTTTTCAGAGAGGTAAAAGATGTGTCCAAACAGGAATTCCTACCAATGCAAGACGAACCTGAGAAAATAGAGCTTGAGTTGGATGGTGCAAAATCTGAATCATCTAAAGAAGAGGAAGCAGAAGAAGAAGAAGAAGAACCTCATACCCCAATATTGAGGAGATCAGTGAGAGATAGAAGAAAGGTATAGTCCACCTGATTTTCATTCCAATTTTGCTTTATCTATTACTGGTGATGATCCTAGAACTGTCAGGGAAGCAGTGAATTCAGAGGATAGTAAACTCTGGAAGAAGGCCATGGTTGAAGAAATGGATGCCTTGGATAAGAATGAGGCATGGGATATAGTTGAGTTTCCATCTGGAAGAAAATCGGTTGGTAGCAAATGGTTGTTCAAGAAGAAGTTTAATGCACAAGGTAAAGTGGAGAAACACAAAGCTCGGTTAGTAGCAAAAGGTTATTCCGAGGTAGAGGGAATTGACTTTGGTGAGATTTTTTCTCCTGTTGCTAAGTTAACTTCTATTAGATTTATTTTATCTATTGATGTTGCTTTTGATCCTGAAGTGGAACAGATGGATGTGAAGACAGCATTCCTACATGGGGATCTGGAAGAAGAAATCTACATGAAGCAGCCAGAAGGCTTTGCAGTGAAGGGAAAGAAAGAGTTGGTTTGTAAGCTAAAGAAGTCACTATATGGTCTGAAGAAATCACCTAGGATGTGGTACCAAAAGTTTGACACATACATACTTGGATTGGGATTTGTAAGAAGCAGGGTTGATCACTGTGTATATTCCAAGCAGGTTGGTAATCACTTCATTTATGTAGTGTTGTATGTTGATGGCATGTTGTTGGTAGGAAATAACATGGATGTTATCAAGGAGGTGAAATCGCAGCTATCCTCCAAATTTGACATGAAGGATCTCGGTGCTGCTAGCTTCATTTTGGGAATGGAGATTAAAAGAGATTGTGCAAATAGGAAACTCTAGTTGAATGAGAGAAAATATGTTGAGACGACATTGCAGAGGTTTAATATGCATGGAAGTAAACCGATCAAGGTTCCTATTCCTATAGGTGTAAATTTATCTGCAGATCAGTGTCCCAAGACATAGGAAGAAGAAGAGGACATGTCCCATGTTCTGTATGCCAGTGCAGTTGGCAGTTTGATGTATGCAATGGTCTGTACTAGACTGGACATTGCACATGTAGTGGGAGTTTTGAGAAGGTATATGTCAAAACCAGGGAAGGAGCATTGGACAACAGTAAAGAGGGTCTTCAGGTATCTTCATGTCACCACCAGTTATAGATTGTGCTACCAAGGAAGACCAAGATTGGACAGAGTGGTGGATATACATGGCTTTGTTGATGCAGACTAGATTGGAGATCTGGATCGCAGAAGATCTACAAGTGGGTATGTGTTTAACCTATTTGGAGGAGAAATCAATTGGATGAGCAAAAGACAGGCTGTAGTGGCACTCTCAACTACAGAAGTTGAATACATGGCATCCACTCATGCAAGCAAGGAAGCAGTATGGTTACAAAGATTGTGTTCAGGTATTGGGTTGGTACAACAAACAGTGAGATTCTATTGTGACAGACAGAGTGCAATATTCCTGGCAAAGAACCCAGCTTATCATTCGAAGACAAAGCATATTGATGTTCAGTATCACTTTCTGAGAGACATGGTTGAGGAAAAGAAGGTGTTGCTGGAAAAGGTTGACACTTTGAAGAATGTTGCAGATTCATTGACAAAGTCTGTGAGCACAGAAAAGTACTCCTGGTGTAGAGTAACAATGGGCATTGTTGCCCTGGATTGTTGAATATATAATCCTATGGACCCCTGGATGCAAAGAAAACAAGTGGGAGAATGTTGGGTATGTCTTATATTCTTTGCATGTGTGTGTGTGGGCGTGTCAGATATGACAACTGCGTTTGACGATCCCTCGTACTAGTGCCATGTGTGTGCTGTGTGCGCCGGGCGATTTCCTAGGGGGGTCTCGGGGGGGGGGCAGCTATGCCCCCCCCCCCAATTACGCGTAGCGTTCGTCACCGTGCATAGCCCGGGGAAACGCCCTAAAAAAAAAATTTGGGTTGTTTTTTCTATTTTTAGCGGATTTTGCTATTTTTAGCGGTTTGCTAAAAATAATCCCAGTTTTAGGGATTAGGGTTTTGGTATCTACGAAATACCTAAAAACATTGTATATATTGTATAGTGAATGGTGAAATTCAAAATAATGAATATAAGAAAGGTTTTCTCGATTGAGGGTTTCCAGTATAATATCTTTGTGTACTATGTGAATGAACCATTGACTAAATTTTGTTTTTCTTAAGAATCTATATGAATTTCTTTACTTCACAGGTTTAAAAATTACATGCCTTTGGTGGAGGATTGAAGTGGTGGAGGCTCAGCTGGAAGGAACTTGGTTTCTCGGTTCTGAACCGTGCCGACACGGAAGTCTGTAATATTTTCACTTCTGCTGATCATTTATTAATAGAAATACTCTCTTCCCGTCCAATTGATATCTTGCAAATATATGAGTTATTATCTATGGGCATGTTTTTTTTGTATATAAAATGGATTATGCTATCTAATGTGCTAACCTTTTATATTATCACTATATGCTTGCTTCGCTTGTTTGTTGAGAACTTGTTGCATGTATAAAGCTTTGGGTCAAAGTGATCAATGGTGGACATCTTCAAACATCTGGACAAGGTAGGTCCCTTTCTTATCTCTCTTGCACATTAGTTTATATAGCTTGTTTGTGGGATAGAGTTGATTTCTACAGTCATACTTGTCTATTGTGGTTTACCCTAGCCATAGAGAGATTTTCCTCGTAACAGAATTGGCGACCATACTAGGGATAATATCTTCTTTCTTAAGGTTTGAAGTACTTTTCTCTTTAGATTTCTCTCGTTTCTATTATGGTTATTGTCGCAGCATTGCTTGACAACTCTTGTTCACTCTGGTTCTGAGTTTTCAGCCTTCCTCCCTTGCTTGGCCTTGTTTTAAAGCATATACGCACATTTTTCCTTGACAGTAGTGTATACACGTGTGTTGTCTCACTGCAAGTTGTGTATATACGCTTTGTTTGCCTGACTAGTCGTGTACACCTCTTTTCCTTGCATGTTTGTTGGGTGAGATTTGATGCTTGTTGAGCTTTCTTGGGTCTCTATAGCGCCTGTTGAGTGCATGTGGGATGAAAGGAAACCCTCTTTTGGTTGAATTTCTGGGTGAAGTCTTTCTCTTCATTTTTTTTCATTTTTATTGTCCTTGCACATTGGGTTGGTTGTTTTGTTGCTTGCTATCCTGCTTGAGTTATCTCTTTTTTATACACATAGGGTTATATATCAAGTTATTTTTCAGTCCATGCATTTTTATTTTTAATATATTGAAAATACAAAAAAAATAGGCATTTTGCATTGCTTGGCATTTTTGTCTTTGAATCTCTATCATTAGCTTAGTGCATATAGTGAAAGATTGCATCTTTACTTCTGAATTGCAGAATTGAATTTGAAAATTGCATCATTTTTTAGGAGCATATCATTCATCGAAAGTTAAAGTTAGGACTTTGCATTACTTTCATATTTACTTTTCTTGCAGAGTCATAACACCATGAGTTTCATTACCATACCTTTTTGAGTAATTACGACCATAAAATCAACGCTATAATTTAAAATTTATTAGTAAAGATTTTATTTTCTAGGGTGCACAAACTAGCTTAGGATTTAGTGCCTTGGAATAGGATTTTGTGAGTAAACATCTCCAAGGAAATTAAATCAACATATGTGTCTGAGTCAGGGAGTGGAGAAATCCATTGTATAATTGGTAAGATCAAGAGGCTCCACTCACACCAGAGTTAATCACGAGGTCATGCGAAGTTGGTTGAAGGGATATCCCCCCGATACCTTCCTAGTGTCAGAGATATTTCTAGGGATCTATTCATATTTGGGGATCTTGTTAGTGCCTTTACCTTCATGAGAGGCGGTGCTTTCAAGGTTTCGGTCTTTCCTACCTTGCCCATACGGTGGACCTGACTTACAACTATTCGCATGTGCATCGATTATACAGTGGTTTATTAGTTTCTTGACTTAGGTGTCTCATAGGTTACTTGCAGGGGTTATTATGCAGGTACCCTAGGTCATATAAGAGTCGGACATCACACAGCCTTTATGGAGGATTACCTCTCCGGGGGGATCTAACCGACTGGTTGTTAAGCCCACGAGGGCCCTTATAACTGATTATGTTACCTTCAATATTTAGCAGGGAGTCTTAGGCCCCTCTTGGGCAAGACATACCTTCTATAGGGAGGGAGGCCACTCAGCCACTTTATCCCATTTGCATGCATATTGGTCGTTTTACTCTTGGTGTTCTCTTTGATTACTAGTTGGCCTTAAGAGTCTATACTGAGTCCTCATTATGGATAGTGGAGTCCCTTTGGCTCCCTCGTTTACTGCTGCTTACCCCACGATGCCTACTCAGTTCATGGGGATGAATCCTTGTGTTACTTATAATGGTATGCAGAACTTTGGTACTCAGTCTGCGCCTTGGGGCTCTAGTCATTCTCCCATTGATATGCCTTCACCCTTGCAATCCTATCCCTGGTCCACTTATATAAATCCTAGCATTGGATCTGGGGGAACCATGGCCCCAATGCCTACATCTTCATTTGATATTAGTCATGTCACTCAACCTTCCTTTACGACGGGAGGTTGGAACCTCCCCTCTTATGGATCCAGTCATGTTTATGCTCTTTCAGGTGACAATAATCATATGGGTTCGCATTGTACCTACTACACTCCATCCATGTATCCCCCATACACCATGTTGGTTCCTTTGAACACTTTTTCCATGGAGATTCCTCATGTATCCCGGGGTGTTTCATACGGGGAGAATCAGTTTTACGATTTGGGCTACCCGCTTCACATGACCCCTTCACAAGGGGGCACCACATATCCTCACCTGAATAACTCTTACCATACTTCTGCCTTTTCATAGACTTCGGTGATGATGCTCGTACAAGCCTCTTTAGACCAATTCAGCGGAGGATACCACCTTTCTGGACAGGGATAAGGGGTAAACCAAGACCCTTCCTAGCCTGCAATGTTCCAAAGTCAATATTTCCCTAGACCTTGGCATCAAATGCCACAACTCACTACTAGTACAGTCACTGTCAGTCACACTGGAGCTCCATCACCATCCTGCGCCAGTCATGTTGGAGATGGGTTGACAACTTCTACAAGTTATGTTGACAACCTGTACCCAGCCGCTGCTAGTCATACTGGGGGCACCACTTTAGTCGCCACAAGTCATATCAATGCGACATATCTAACCTCAGTATACCATGTAGGAGGTGACTCTCCCCCTTTTCTTTTCATGTTGATAGTATGTCACCAACCATTGTGAACAAAATTGGGGGCATTGAGAAGCCCAAACACCTCAGACGTAAGCCTAAATTCCTTTGCAGGACTTGTGAAGGAAGTCATGATCTTACTTGTTAATGTCCATCCACGGCTAGGATACCGAAAGCATGGGGCTCACCTAAGTGCCCTTCAGATTCTGAGGTGTCTGTGGTTTCCCCACACCTTTTTTCTCCGATTGACACGACAGTAACGTCGTTGCAATCTTCTCTTGATCACACCCTTGTTTTGAAGGGTGATGTATCCCCTATCCCCATTATCTTCCATTCTCTTCAACCTAGAATTGAAGAAGTGGTCATACCAGTACAATCTATGGTCAATCCTACTCTCTTTGCGGAGGGTGATGCATCCTTCAACCACGTCGTCAACATCTATGATCTTGCATCTTTTGAACGAGAGAGAGACTTTCCCCGAGTCCTCTCCCTCTGGGTTTTGAGGAGATCACCTTCGATTGGAACGGTCTTGTGGGGTATTAAATGTCCCCGCCTATGTCTTTTCCTATAAGAGATATTATCCAATCTATCACGGAGACTATATACTTTGTTACTGCTTTATCCTCCTTGACTTGGAGATCTTTGGGTTTTCCCAAGATTATGTCGATTATTCGTAAGATACTGACATTCTGCAGAAGTCCGACATGGGAGCCTTGGCCTCCCCCATGACTTGCCACCTAGACTCTCCCAAACGAGTTTAATTTAATCTATTTTCTGACTCATATAAAAAGGGAAAATATTGTTGAGTGATTTGTCCCTTTCACACTCGATTAATTTGGATTTGAAAGGTCATGAGTCTTAGTTAAGCTATTTTTCGACTCGTTATCAAAAAATGAAAAGATCGTTGAGTACTTGTCTTTTTCACACTCGTAAATTGGTTTTGAGGAGACATCTATTTGGCACAAGTTTACCCCTTTTTCATGCCAAGTAGACTAAAAGACATAAAAAATGACATTTTTTGGTGTCAAGTTGTGATTGCATCGCATGCCCTTGCTTGCAATATTGAGCCTATAGCCAGTTCTCACTTTGTGTTATAAACCGTTTGCCTCAGCAGTTTTGCATCCTCAACCAAGCAGAGCCTTGTTTATATCCTTCGCAATTTGACACCCTATACCTATGAGGGAACATTCCCCTGAGTGTCCATCTCCCACATGCACTTCCCTGCATTGAGCATAGGTATGTTCCACTGCTGGAACTAGTTTTTCTTACTTGTGACACTCGTTTCCTCCTTTGTATCATAGCATTCATTTGTCTATGAAAAAACAAAAAAAAGACAGGCGAGAAGGGAGTATTATCTTATATCGGCAGCATTCATGTCACCTTTGAACAAAGAACATAGTTATTTGAGTCCATTCATCATCATAATTTTGGGATTAGCATGGCCTTAGGAATTCGAGCTCGTTACAGAGTCTTCTCTACCAACTGGTTACTCTTCTAGTCCCTATAGAGAATTTCATCGATGCCTCCTTCATATTATGGTTTCATCATCAGGTCTATGTTGTCGGAGTCCTCCATATGTCTCATGCTCTTGTTCAAAGGAAGTCTATCAACCTGTGTCGGCTACTCCTCAAAAATCGTGACTTTGCATGTCGGCCATACCCTCAGTTTGTCTCAGAATCACATGATAATGTAGTCCTATGATGCACCCTGGCCCTACTTTCATCATTGGTAGGTAACCTTGAACCCAACAGTCGATATTTCATCATTGGTCGTTGACTGGGCGGTTTCCCTTGTGTTCGACGGCAAGACATATACTCACACATTGGGATACGTGTAGTGTCTTGGATTCCATTAGCCTTATTGGTGGTTTCCTCGGCTTTGTCAGCAATTTTTCATCATTGATTTCTATTCAAAGGGTCTTTTTCATGTACCGCTTGCACTTGGCACACACGAAAGACACACTGGGTCGTTGGTTCGTGAGCTTGTTCTTCATCCGATTTCCACCAAATCACGAAGCTCCTTCTTTGTACCTCGTGCTGACTGGTGAGAGATGCCTTAATGCTCTCCTTTCAGCAGGTCACTTTCCATCAACTTCAGTCCATCTATTCTGGAAATGAGACCTAGAGTCTTATGAGTACCTTGAGGCTTGCAGTCATTAGTGGCAAGCTCTCTCGCCATCGAAAGTTGGGAATGCATCAATGTCTCCTGATCGATGGGTTCTTTAGGTGTTCAACACCAGCACCTTTATTCACACTTGTAAGAATGTAATCAGTGCCTTGATACCTACTTTGATTATCGGTAGGTTGTCTCGTGTTTGTTAACGGTATACCTCAATGACCGGTAATCAAATGATGTCTCATTGTGTTCGACCTCAACTCCTTTATTCACATAATGTGGACTTGCACCTTTGGTAGATTGTGTAGAATACTTGAAGACATCACTATGTGGCCGCATCTTTCCTGAGTTGTTGCTTCCTTTTCATTGGACCACTGCCTATATGACTTCAGTGATCATGGGAGATCAGATTGTACTTCATGGTATACAGATATCCTCAGCTTGGTTTTTGAGACTGGTTCTACTGGGCCTTGTTCGTGACAATGACAGCTTTTGGCATGTAACTGCATTTGTATTTGCCTATTCATGGCCACAGACACTTGTTTGGTATATTTTCCACATGGATTTGCAATGTAATTTTTGGAAGCCATGTATGCATAGTCAGTGAAGAATGTAATGAGCAACTGAGTTCGTTCAGCTGGTCCCCTACCACTCCACTTTTGGGTTATTTATAATGTATTTCGGCCATCACAGATACTCCTTGTTGGCATAGGTCTAGACCCAGGATTCAACACTACAAAAGCACACCAACAAAGCCCTAACTACCGGCCCTTTCAACAACACTTGTGAAGCAGATGAAGTCTCACCCAAGGTAGAGGTAGGGGTGGTTGCAAGACTCAGATGTCTACAACCTTAGCTGGGACACATATCTATGATTATAATACTTAATACAACTCTTGTCAACGCCAGTTCCTTAATATGTGATCATTATTCACTTCGTTGATACAACAGAGCTTCACAGTATTCACACTAATATACAGTATTCAAGCACTTAGAATATATAGATGGATCAGAATGAGCATATCAAGCACAAAGAATATTCATGTATATTAGATCTATCATTCTACCTATCAGTAGCTCTAAGCATAAGCAGATCTATCTTAAATATATTAGAGCACTTAGCATATAACATATGAACACATCAAGAATAAGCACAAAGCACATAACACCATGTTTACATGGTTCACCCCCACCCTGGGGCTACGTCCACCAACTCTTCTTCTTTATTGTCTTCGATCAATCGGTTACAAGCACAAAGCCATCAAAACCCTTACTCTGCACAGGACAGAATATTTGTGTAGCTCGCTAGATCCTTCTTCCTTGTGCTTACAACACTAAGCTCTCCACAATCTGCTACAAGGACCTGCACTTAGCTCTGCAAGTCTCTTATAGTCATACACAAAGAACTTACAAACTCTACTCGCACTTAGCATACATTCACATCACATAGATGCACTATTATCTTCAACTACTACTACCAACTTACATTGCCTATCCTTCTATTTATACATACAAAATAGGCCTAAACATGGGTAAACCCATGGGCCGACATCCCATTCTCGTTACAGATTCCCAAAAAGGGGTCGAAAAGGGGGTTGAGATCCCGTGATCTCTACTTCGTCTTGCGCTCCTCCTTCGACAAGCTGTCGAAGTCTCAAAATAGGTCAACATGACCAAGAAACTCCCAAAACTTGGTCAAAGGCCAACAGGATCCCAACACTCACCTGTGACTCATCCCAAGTCACTCTGGTCTGATCAGTTCGGCTTTGAATGCCTTGAGCTTGGCCCGAGCTTCTTTGACTTGTTGCTTTGTTGTGGCCTCTTGTTCAGTGAACTCTTGTATTACTACGTCATTCACTGGCCCTTCTAGGCATTGTTCTACTGCGATGACAACCTATTCTAATTCTTCTCCTTAGCTCTCCACCTCTGTAAACAACTGGCATGCCTTATCTTGCACAAGTTGAAGTTGTTGAGTGACTTCCATCACTTTTATTTGAATCATATGGATCTGTTGCTGAGATATATGTTGTTCCTGAGACCTCTTCATTCTGTCTACAGCTGACAGGGCCTTCAACTGCACCTGTAGTGTATCCGTGTGTTGCTTCGCTTCCTGGAGTTGTGAATCCAGTGTCTGTATGTCCGCGTTCTCAGTGAGGTTCTCGTATGTCTGGGTGCTTCGGTTACTCAGTTGCTTTCACTCCAAGGCAAGAGATTTTAATCTTTTGACTACGCTGCAGGCAGTTGCTTCTCATTGGTCCCTTACGTCTTGAGGGGTCTCGGGCACATTGTGGAGCTCCAAGTCTGCTATGCATTGTTGGAACTGTTGGATTACTTCTTTGAGTTGTGCCACATGCTTTGGGACTCTCTCTTCGACCTTTACTTCAATGACTATCATAGAGTGAAGTGCTCTGTGAACCATTTCCTTAACTTTGAGTTGCTCGGCAAGCAATTGTTCCTTGCTTTATTGTAACTATACTTTTTCTTCATCCCACTTCGCTTGTAGAGCTAGTTTTTCCCATTCTTCAGCACTACGTTGCTCCTCTAGGTATTTCTATACTTGTGCTAAAGCTTGGGTGGCTTGTGTTGTCTCTTCCTAAGATCATCGAAGGCGAGCTTTGAATATATCAGCAATGCGGTGTAGTTTTGCTGGCTCATCACCTAGTTCTGATGTTCCTACTAACATAGGCGCAGTGGACACTATGCGGCTGGACTGTATTGATTGTTGCACCCCTTGGAGATCATCCTTAATATGACTAAACATATCCTCCTGCTTAGCTTCCTACTTCTCTGCTATCTCCAGTGAAGCATCGTTCAGTGTTGCAACGATAAAGTCGAAGTCGTCTGAAGTGAGGGTGGTCTCAAATTTGGTCTTCGTTGTTTTTGATTTATTCCTTGAAGAAGGTTTCGGGGGGGAAACCTTCCTTTTATTTGAGGGGTCCTCCTTGTCTCTAGGAGGTGTAACTTCTCCTTTCTTCAGTTCAACTTCTGCGCCATCTGTCTCTCCTCCATCTCCTCCTTTCTCTATTGAGGTGGAAGCTGTCTTCACGGATGCGTTGTCTAAATCATGGACCTCTTCGGTCTTCTTTTTCTTCCTAGTTCTAGGTATATCCATCACAGTTTCTATCCTGTCAACATCATACATATCCACAGGGTTCCCTAGAACAAGGAGTTCCACCGACCATTCCTTGGTAATCTCTTCCAAGTCATCCTCCGTCAACTTGTAGTATGACTACAACTGTTGTTTATGCTCATCAGCGTGCATTGTGATATAGATGAAATGGCGGTCCGCGCTAAATTTCATCAAGGGCTTGAGCTTGTGGAGAGTGTTCGGGGTTATACGAGGTGCATATTGGATGGCTACCTTCAATTGGTTGTAATAAGTATGGAAGATGGCATTTTATTTCTACTGCTTGTTCATGACGTTCGAGTACCATAATGTACTGAACTTTGCGGCCAGAGGTTCAAACGGCTCGATGTCCGAGAAGGTCGCACCTTTCAGCATCTCCCATGTGATGAAAGTGATCAAGATGAGAAGCCGGCTAAACTGGAACTCATATCCTTGATCTTGCGCTTCCCTGCAGTCCAATTCCAGCTGGCTTACAAGGTACTTCACCCAATTCATTTGTAGGCCCTTCGCGCACTTTCCTGCGAGGTCGACTATAAATCCAGTCACTTAGGTGGGTCGGTTATTTCGAACCAACTTTCCTGCAATCAATTGACAGACTAGGTGCATTGCACCACTCTGGATAGAGGCTACCTTGTAGCCTCGCGTTCCCTTATCGACATCCTCGTAGGTGTCTTTTATCTTTTGTGCAAGAGCGCAATCCATGGTTTTCCCAGGATAGAAATCTTGTGGGTCAGGGCTTTACATGCCCAGCCCTATGATCTGATTAATCAACGTCGAATCCACGGTGATATAGTGATTCAACCATAAATATCCACCACGATAGAAGGACAACAGTATCTTGACGCATGCGTTCACTTCTTGGTGCCTTCCGAAGTGCTTGATCTTCATAACATTGAGGAGGGTAGACTGCGTGAGGTTCATGGTCCATGATTGGGGAATGATATTTGAGTTCTTTCCCTTGGTTCTGGTCAGATACTTGTGCGGGGAGAGCATGTTTTACACCTTCCTGTCGCCAAGGTTGAAGTCGCTAAACATAAATGTTGCGATCTTATATTGGTTTGCGCACACTGCGTGTATCCCCTTTGGGAGGTATGCAGTGACCAATTCATATTCAAAGTCTTAGGGCACACTGTCTCAGTTTATTGCATCACTCGGAGGTGGTAGATAGGTAGGTAGGATGCTCGGGATCAGCTTAGCATTCGCTAATTCATCCTTGTGCTTAGTTCGCATTTCACGGGAAAGTCCAGCTCCATGAGTAGTGGATGGAAAGGCCAGTAGTCCTCTCGTCGATGATGCTTGTATACCTGTAGACACTCCTCTTTTCGACATGAATCTCTCTGTCATCAAGTTGATCAAAACTTCTTCAGCAGCTTTCTCTACAGCGTTCAATGCTTCCGACATACGCACTCGGGGTGAACAATTTGCGGGTTCGGGGAACAACTTAGACATGGTAATGAGATAGAGTGAGAGCACAATGATCACTGTATAAACTCTACTTATTCTGTGGGCTCGAATTCTCAATTAGAAAAAAGTGTTCTCAATGCATGGTGCGACGTCATAAATAGGTAACTCGACAACAGTTTGCTTACAATGGGTATGAGCATCCATTAACTCATGTTCAATCCGTTATGGCACGTCCCAACGGTCTGATGATGAACCTTTATTGATTTTCTCCCCATTCGAAGCGGGAGTCGAATGGATATATCAGCCCCAACGGCTATATTGCTTCATCATGGTGAAGTGCCAAGTGTTGTTGTTCTAATATCCTGGCGAAGCTCCAATTCTGCAAATTTTCTCTCTGCGAAGTTCCCTCTGGAAACTTCTACAACTTAGCTCCCTTCTTACTTTGTTTCCTTTCCTTCTTTCCAGTGAGCTTTGTCTCGATAGTTTGTTTTCCATTATAATTTTTATCTTCTTTTAACATTGTCATTGTGAGTTGTTGAGATTCTTTCCTACAACTCAGGGGTAATACTTTTTCTTTTTATGGGATAGGTAATTCAGTCTTTCGGGAGTCCTCTGATGTTCCTACATCTTCGACATCAGGGTCTCTAGTGTCAAATATCTTCGATCTGTTTTCCTGTTCTTCAGTCAATTGTGTGATCCTTCTAGTCATGAAATATTTTAAGTCTTGTTTCTCCTGCTCCAAGGCTTCTTCTTCTTCCCTTCATATGTCCTGAGCTCTGTCAATCCAAGGTTTTCCTATTAACATGGTAAACGGGGCGTTGTCTTCAATAAACTTAATAATCTCAAAATCTTCCTCTGTCGAAATTTCATTAACGTTCATAGGTATCTAAGTGAACTTCCCACATAAGTTTACTAGCTTTCCTCTAAATAGTCCTATTCCTCCTAATGAAGGGATCGTAGCAGGCCTTCCTATATCTCCCCAAGTTATTTTTGTTATGATATTCACTTGTGTTTCCTCATCTAGAACACAGTTAATGTTGAAGTCCCCTATTCTTGCTTCAAGGCACTCCTTGTCTTTAAAAATCTCTGATAGTCTAACATGTCGATGGTCATCCAAGGTGTCTTTCATCTGTAGTAATGCCTTCTCTTATTCTTTTTGGGGTTCTGCTATAGCCTTAGTTTTTGGATATGGCTTATGGTTTTCTTGTTTTATGTTCATACTTTCAAGATTAAAAATCATTATGGGGCAATCCAACACTTCATGGTCCATAGTCTTATAGCAAAGACAACTAGGTCTTCTTCCAGGGCATTCCTTAGCAAGATGTCTTGGTCTTCTTCAAATATAAAAAGGTTCAATCCTCTCTTTATTTCAAATGATCCCCAGCCTCTCTTGTACTGTGCACTAGGATCATAGGAGCTAACCTACAATAAATTATTTCTAGGATCCTGCATCCATTTGTTAGTCCAAACATTATTTCTATGCATTGGTATAACATATCTTTCATTAGTCTAATCAGATCTATTCATATCAAACCTTCTTTCATCTATTAATATTCTAGTTTTCAAACTAGGACAGACTCTATTAAACATACCTAGATCCATACTCTAGAAATAAAAATTTCCACTTATCTTACTTCTACATAGCACAAAGCTTTCAGATCTAAAACTTTTAACTATTCTTACCTTTATCAGAGCACAAAGCTTGCAGATATTACCTATTTTAATCAGACATTCTTACTTTTACTTTTCTTAGAGTGTCAAGCATCCAGATCTTTCTTCTTTCCTTCAAATCGAGCTTCTTTCTTTCAGATCTGGCCTTCTTTCTTTAGCACAGAGCTTTATAAGTCAAGTAGAATATTGCGCGCTAGGGCACAGATCTATGCACAGAGTTTTCACAATTTCAGGATGAGTCTTTGCACAAAGCTTCTTCTTTCTCAGTTCCCAGCAATCACAGTTTCAGGTCCCGACAACAGAACCATTTTTTGGCACAGGGGCAGACCCAAGGTTCAATGCTACAACAATGCACCAACAAATCCCTAACTACTGGCCCTTTCAGAAACACCTGCGAAGCCGATGAAGTCTCACCCGAGGTAGAGGAAGGGGTGGTTGCAATACTCAAGTGCCTGCAACCTTAGCTAGGACACAGATCTGTGATTATAATACTTAATACAGCTCTTAGCACCGTCAGTTCCTTAATATGTGATAATTATTCACTTCGTTGATACAACAGAGCTTCACAGTATTCACACTAATCTACAGTATTCAAGCACTTATCATATACAAATGGATTAGAATGAGCATATCAAGCACTAATCTTATTCATGTATATCAGATCTATCATTCTACCTATCAGTAGCACTAAGCATAAGCAGATCTATATCAAATATATCAGAGCACATAGCATATAACATATGAACACATCAAGACAAAGCACATAACATCGTGTTTACGTGGTTCACCCCCACCCTGGGGCTACGTCCACCAACTCTTCTTCTTTATTGTCTTCGGCCAATCAGTTACAAGCACAAATCCATCAAAACCCTTACTTTGCACAGGGCAGAAGATCTGCACAGCTCGCTAGATCCTTCTTCCTTGCGCTTACAGCACTAAGCTCTCCACAATCTACTACAAGGACATGCACTTAGCTCTACAAGACTCTTACAGTCATGCACAAAGCACTTACAGACTCTACTCACACTTAGCATACATTCACATCACATAGATGCACTATTCTCTTCAACTACTACTACCAACTTACATTGCCTATCCTTCTATTTATACATACAAAATAGGCCTAAACATGGGAAAACCCATGGGCCAACATCCCATTCCCGTTACACATTCCCAAAAACCCAAAAAGGGGCCCAAAAGGGGGCCGAGATCCTGTGATCTCTGCTTCATCTTGCGCTCCTCCTTCGACAGGCTGTCGAAATCTCAAAATAGGTCAACATGACCAAGAAACTCCCCAAACTTGGTCAAGGGGCAACACTCCTCTGACCTCACACATTAGAGGGCATCTATTAGAACAAGATTTTCCTCACCCTAAGCAATCTTGTAGAGAGGGCCTTATTCCATTTCCCTATAAAGACTCTCTTTCCATGATTGATAAATCAAGAGACAAAAATATAAATTTTCCACTTGTACACATCTTGCACCCTATAGAGCAAGCGTATACACAAGTTGCTCCACTATAGCCCGTGTACATTGGGATTTGTGTCAGAAAATCTAAATTAAATGTTGGGTTTCCATGTCACACCAAGAGATCTCTGATCCTTGGACTTCCATATACTGGAAACATTCTGACTCAGCCTTTCAGTTTCATTTTGAAGGCTATAAAGAGCCCAATTCCGAGCTATGGAAAATAAAGAGAGAATTCAACTTTGAGATCAAAGTTACTCTAGAGAAATTATTACTTCATATTGATTCTGCATCCCTTTGTCCTTTAAGTATGAAAATAGTGTTCAGCCCCCAAGCTCTTCCCTTATTGATGGAGAACCTCATTGTCTCCCTTCTATGAGCTTGCCTTTGGTGGAGAATTGAAGTGGTGGAGGCCCAACTAGAAGGAAATTGGTTTCGAACCGTGCCGACACGGAAGTCTGTAATATTTTCACTTCTGCTGATCATTTATTAATAGAAATACTCTCTTCCCGTCCATTTGATATCTTTCAAATATATGAGTTATTATCCATGGGCATGTTTGTTTTGTATATTAATGGATTATGTTATCTAATGTGCTAACCTTTTATATTATCACTATATGCTTGCTTCGCTTGTTTGTTGAGAACTTTTTGCAGGTATAAAGATTTGGGTCAAAGTGCTCAATAGTGAACATCTTCAAGCATCTGGATGAGGTAGGTCCCTTTCTTATCTCGCTTGCACATTATTTTATATAGCTTGTTTATGGGATAGAGTTGATTTATGCAATCATACATGTCTATTGTGGTTTACCCTAGCCATAGAGAGATTTTCCTCGTAACAATGATTAAGTAGCATTCATATTGTATGGTTGAGGAGCATGAGTAAGTTGTTGGAGAGGATAGATGTGATGTGATTGGTTATGGTACAGATTGGACAGTGAAGGACGGAAGTGGATGTGACTAAAGGTTGCAGAGGTTCTGATTTTTTCAAGGAGAGAAAACCCTAATTGTTTAGAAGGCATATGCAGGTTGTAGTACAGACAGGTCACATACATACATGAGTTGTACTACTGGTAGGGAACGTACATACACGTGCTGCACTACTGACAGGTCGCGTACTTATTGACAGATTGGTATCTGTTGAGGATTGAATCCTCTTCTCAGTTGGTGTTGAGTTGTGTAAGTTGAGTCTTGCATTATAGAGCTGGTGCTCTTGTAGAGTTGTACTCTATTCAGTTGGTGTTGATAACCCAAGGATTGTAGTCCGTAATAAAAAGGAAATTGTACATACATCTTGTGTTCTTTGTTTTCCTTGTGGTGATGACTTATTGATGATATATGTTGTTGTTACATGTTGCTGGCATATATTCACATTTAACTGGTTATAAATGGAAGTAATAAGTGATGAGTAAACGGCGATTGATAACTAAGGAGTCTTGTGAAGGGAAGTTGAAAAAGATCCCTACACTGATTCACCCCCCCCTCTCAGTGTGGTTAGTGTGTCCAACAAAACGGAGGTTGGGGAAGACTACATGCAAGAAATACAGACAATTTCATGGGTAACCCCTATTGGTACCCCTTCAAGTAGTACTGCATTAGATAGAATTTGTACACAACCATCACTCCCACGTACCGTCAGGTATATAGGGATTCCCCTACATCTTATAAAACCAACTCTAGATCAGTCGATCAGCCTCCTGACTTCTATAGTGACACCAAGAAAAACACTCGAGAATATACTCTCTAGTACCTGGGTAATCAGGTAGTATGGATAAGGGTATAGTCAAGCCTCCTTAGTTGGTTCCTTGAGATATTAGGTCGAGTACTATTGTTCGACCCCGCATGTATATCATAGAGCTATAGCATAGGGAAAACCCTTGTTTGTAGGACCTATGCAAACCCTAACCCTTAGGAATGGATATTCTATCGTGCAATCATGCCTCGTACATCTTGGTTGAAAAATTCTGTTAAGAACCAAACATCAATATAGCATAGAAAAACCTCAGGAAAAGTACTCAACGCCTTGAAAAAGAGATAATTTCAGATAATAAGCCTCTTCGAGGGGGCAACCTCCTTTTACCCCACTTAAATGTTCAATTCCAAGATGATTCAAAATGAAAATGTCTCCTTGGTATATATAGGAGACTAGGAGGTATAATTACAACTAATGGCCTAAAGCCGACATAAATAAAATAACATTACTAATCTAAATTACAACTAATGGCCTAAAGCTGACATAAATAAAATAACATTACTAATCTAATATACCCCAATTAATGGGTAATGAGCCAATATTAGGGCTTAACATGCCCCTCCCCTTGAGACAAGTGTTGTCCGCAACGCTTGAGTAACTCTGGATGCTTCTGTATAAAAGACTCATCTTCCCAAGTGGAATCTTCAGCCGGTAGTT
>ML787937.1:187465-230608 GCA_009831015.1 Picea engelmannii | reverse complement strand
ATTCAAAATGAAAATGTCTCCTTGGTATATATAGGAGACTAGGAGGTATAATTACAACTAATGGCCTAAAGCCGACATAAATAAAATAAAATTACTAATCTAAATTACAACTAATGGTCTAAATCCGACATAAATAAAATAACATTACTAATCTAATATGCCCCAATTAATGGGTAATGAGCCAATATTAGGGCTTAACAAATTCCTACACAATTTTCCCCTTTAACTATTTGGGAATTTTGTAACTGCAATATTATTCAAGCCAGATTATAACTATGCGGGAGTAAAAAAAATAGCATAGTGGTCTTTTCAACACCCTTATTTAGTAACTATCCCATTGGATTCCTCTCTTTGCCCTGATCGTCGTGGTCCCTACCATTTAAAAAAAAAATCTGATGAACCCAACCCCCTTCCCGACACCCTTATTTGGAACCTATCCCATTGGATTCCTCTCTTTGCCTTGATCAAAGTGGTATCTATCACTTATAAGTCTATTTTTTTTGTGGACCCACCCACCCTTCCCAACACCCTTATTTCCCACCTATTCCATTGGATTCCTTCTTTGCATTGAGTGTAGTGGTACCCATCACCAGTAACCCCTTTTTTGTGTGGACCCACCCACCCCATTCCTGTGTTTCCCTTTCACCATGGCCCACATACACAACCAAGACCTTGAAAACTGCCTCAATTCCCTGTCATCTGATATCTCCATGACCGAGAAGGAAATGAGACAAATAAATGCCAATATTTCCACCATCAATTCCTCCATTCATTCCACCATAGAGGCCAAAATGGAAGACATGAAACAAGACATCAATTCCCGCATAGACCGCCCACTTGAATCCTTTGCTGCCAAGATCACTAAATTATTGAATATTCACAGAGGCCTTACCTCATCTAAACATCCTTCTAACCCAGAAGGTGATGCTTCCTCCAACTCCTAGACTCTTCAGTCCAACCCCCTTCATCTTGATCTACATCTTCCCAGAGTGGAGGTGAACAAATTTGATGGCTCTGATCACACTGGTTGGGTCACTCAAATGGAACATTACTTCTCCTTGCATGGCATCACTGATGAGTTGTCCAAACTTCGTTATGTTGTCCTCTATATAAATCTTGAACCCTGGAAATGTTAGCAATGGCCTAAAAATTCATGCCAAATGTATGTTACATGGACACAATTTGTGGTTGAACTTTATGAATGCTTTGACACCAACACACACCATCTAGGATGTTTGACCAAGTTGAAATAGTCTGGTATTGTGGAATCAATTATCGTCGCATTTAAGCACTTAGATTTTATAACGAAGGGAATGTCAGATGACTTCTTCAAGGAATGCTTTATCAGTGGCCTCAAGGATGAAATCTGAGCTCAAGTCCTCATGGGTCACCCCTAGACTTGTTTGGAAGCTACTAAATGTGTCAAGAAAGCACAAAAGGTTTTCTTTTCCCATAACCAAAAACCCTCTTTTCTTATTCTCCCTTGACCTACCAATCTTGCCCCTCATGCCACTCCTCTCAAGATCCAGAAATTGAATTGGGAAGAAATGGATGAACGCCAACTCAAGGGTCTTTGTTATAATTGTGATGACCAATATTTTATGGGGAACAAGTGTAAGGAAAATAATATTTTTATGTCCATTTCTGAGGATGTTGTTGATGAGGAGGCTGAAGTTTCCCCTATGGAAGAGATACCCTCAACAAATGATCCTACTCTTCCCTTTGATCCACCAGAAGTTGAACTGTTGATTCTGTTGCATGCCCTCACCGACTTCTCTTCTCCCCAAAATATCAAGTTAATTGGCTACATTAAGCACAAGAAATTCATAATCCTCGTTGATAGTGGTAGCACCCATAATTGTATTCATCGTCACATTTCCCAGGAAATCAATTGTTATATCCGTTCCGTCAACAGATTTCCAATGGTGGTTCCATGAAATGTGGCGGGCATTGTGAAAATGTGCGCCTACAAATTGGTTAGTACCACCTGAAATCCCATATGTTTGTTATCGACATGGTTGGTTGTGACATTGTGCTCAGTGTTCAATTGTTACACACTCTTGGCCCCATCCTCTTGGACGTTAAGGAACTAACCATGCAATTCCAGTAAGAGGGGCAATAGTATAAATTCCAAGGCATCATAGTAGGTTCACCTGATATCATCATTTCCCACCAGATGGAAAAAGTTACTCAAAAAAGGTCATTATGGAATTATTTCCCAACTCCATTCCATTCATGTCATTGAGACACCCTCTATGCAACCTGACCTCCAATATACACTCTCTTGACACCAAGCTATATTTAACACTCCCCATGGACTCCCCCCTTCCCACAGTGCCCATGATAATTTCATTCCTCTAGTACCAGGAAATGTTCCTCCCAATGTTCACCCTTATTCTCATCCATTTGCCCAGAAAAATGAAATTGAGAAAATTGTTCAAGAATTTCTAGAAGCAAATGTTATCCATCCAAGTACCATCCCCTATTCTTCTCTGGTATTCATGGTACTCAATAAATAAGGCACTTAGTGCATGTGTCCTGGGTTTTTTTCCCTCAACAAACTCACAATCAAAGAAAAATTTCCCATTCCTATCATTGATGACCTTTTGGATGAATTGAGTGGTGCTCAATACCTTACAAAAATTGATCTTCGTTCTGGCTACTACTAGATACATATGAAAGAGGAATACATCCCCAATATTGTCTTTATAACTCATGAGGGTCATTATGAGTTATTGGTCATGCCCTTTGGCCTGTGTAATGCCCCCTCCACTTTTCAAAGTCCCATGAATCATGTCTTATGTCCTTTCCTTCGTCCTTTCCTTTATCATTTTGTCTTAGTTTTCTTTGATGATATTCTCATCTATAGTAAAACTTGGCAAGCTCATATCACCGATGTGGATCAATTTCTCCATCTATTGTCTAAGCAAAAACTGTTTCTCAAACAATCTAAATGTGACTTTGGCACCTCTAAAGTTGAGTACCTAGGCCATATTGTAGGCAAGGATGGTGTATGGGTGGATCCTAAGAAGATTGAAGCTATGAAGGATTGGCCTCGCCCTAAAACTGTTAAAATATTGTGTGGTTTCTTGGGTTTAATGGGATATTATCACAAGTTTGTTTGGAATTATGGAAAAATTGCAGCTCCTCTCACTGCTCTCCTTAAAAATAAACCTTTCATTTGGACTCTAGTAGTTGACCAATCCTTCCAAGCCTTGAAAGATGTTATGTGCACAACTCTTGTGCTGGCACTACCCAACTTCACCGAGACTTTTGTCATGGAATGTGATGTGTCATGGAAAGGAATTGGGGAAATCCTCATGCAAGATGGTAGACCTTTGGATTTCACTAGAAAACAACTATCAGAGATGCGCCATCTGGGCCAATCAACCTATGAAAATGAACTTTTCGCTATTCTTCATGCAGTGGATCTTTGGCTTCCTTATCTATTGGGGCAATGTTTCCAAATTAAAATTGATCATCGTAACCTCAAGTATTTTCTAGAACAAATAATTTCATCCCTATAGCAACAAAAATGGGTGACCACGTTGTTTGGATATGATTGTGAGATCATCTACAAGAAGGGAAAATAAAATTTGGTTGATGATGCTCTTTCAAGGAAATATGAAGAAGAAGGGTCCCTCTTTTCCCTCTCATTCATTTTAGTGGAATGGATTCAAGTCGTTCAGCAAGAATGGTCGCAAGACCCCAAAATTTCTAGCTT
This sequence comes from Picea engelmannii, assembly GCA_009831015.1. NCBI lineage: Eukaryota > Viridiplantae > Streptophyta > Pinopsida > Pinales > Pinaceae > Picea > Picea engelmannii. Next base: position 226,884 of record ML787937.1, on the reverse strand, counting down.
GATCCAAAAATTACAATAGGATCCTCAAGCTTCTACAGGGTACACTTGGCACAATGAAGAGATTCACTATAAAGGTCGCTTGTATTTAAGAAAACAATTGAACCTTAAATCCATGGTGCTCTTTGAGTTTCATGCTTCACCCACAACTGGGAATTCAAGGTTTACCAAAACCTATGAACCGATCAAACGTTGTTTTTTTTCTGGGACAGTATGAAATAGGACATCCGCACCTTTGTGGATGAATGTGATACCTATCAATGCAATAAGGGAGAAACAATCAAAGCTCCATGCACTCTCCAACCGCTCTCGATTCCACCTGTTATTTGGAGGGATATTTCTATGGATTTAATTGTTGGATTACCTAAATTTGGAAATAAGTCAGTCATCATGGTGGTAGTATATCATCTTTCCAAATACGCTCATTTTTTTGCTCTTCAAAACTCGTTCATTGCATCCACGGTGGCTCAAATTTTTATGGATAATATATTCAAACTCCATGGCATTCCTCATTCTATTATCTCTAGCCGAGATCCAAATTTCACCATCAATTTTTGGCAAGAATTCTTCAGGATACAGGGAACCCAATTGCATCTCACCACCGCCTATCATCCCTAGAATGATGGACAAAATAAAGTTGTCAACAAGAGTTTGGAAACATATTTGAGGTGTTTTTCATCCAAGAGACAAATTCAATGAGATCATTGGTTACCCCTAGCTGAATGGTGGTGCAACACATCTTACCATACTACCACTCACATGACTCCTTTTGAAGCAGTCTATGGGAAAAGCCACCATCGGTTCTCTCATACATGTCAGGTGTCTCCATGGTTCAGGAGGTTGACAACAATATTACAGTCCAAGCGACCATTCTCTATACCCTCAAAGAAAATTTGGTTCTATCCCATAATCGTATGAAGCAACAAGCAAATCAGGGTCATTCCGAATGTCAATTCGCTAAAGGGGACCAAGTGTTTCTTTGTCTGCAACCTTATAACAAGACTCCACTCAAAGTTGAACAATGTCAAAAAAATTCCCCCGAATTTTATGGTCCTTATACAATTCTCAAGTGAGTGGGGCAGGTGGCCTACTAGTTATCTCTGCCCAATCATTCTGAGCTCCATGTTGTTTTTCATGCCTCAGACTTAAATAAAGTGATAGGAAATAAGTGTTGAACTCAAACCATTCTCTCTGATTTGGATGAAGAAGGTTCCATTTGGTTGCAACCACAAGCAGTCTTGGACCAACAAGATTGTCATCTCCGTCGGTGCACCATCAAGGAAGTGTTAGTTCAATGAAAGGATACAACTCCAGAAGATTCCACCTAGGAGCCAACTACCACTATGCAACAATTTAATCATGTCAAGCCTTGAGGACGAGGCTTTTCTTCAAGGGGGAGGGCATGTTAGGTACCTAACCTCCATAACCCCTCATGTAGGTAGAATAATATATTTTCCATGTAATAAAGGTCGACGTTAGTTAATAAGTCCTATTTAATAATGTGAACAAATCTAGTGTAAGAATACTTAATAGAGGCTTCCACTTCTAGAAATATCTTCCTCTAGAATGTTCTTTAGAAGATAGAATTAGTATAAATAAGAGTATAAGGCATGAGAAAGTCTTGTCTAGAGAATTATTGTAATAGAGCTCTCCTCTACTGGAGGTTTCCCCCTCGAAGAGGCAAGTGAACTTGGCTTTCTATCAATAAAGGTATCATTTTTGGTGTTGTGATTCTCTATATTTTTTTGTTCCGTTGATATATGATTCAATATTTTTGTTAATGTTTATTATAATATATTCGGTACCTTACAATTTCCTCAGACCTAGAAACCCATGTTTCTAACCTTCCATTGCTATCCATATCTAGTCAAGGAGAATTCCATTTGTGTACTTTAGTCCCACACTAGCGTTGGAGTCAGAGGTTCTACATATAGTCAGTGGCATGGGTGGAGGAATCTGGATCTAGATTCCAGAGTAGTGTCGCCAACAAACGCAGGTTATAATGATCCTATTTTTGTTGTTAAATTAATGAAAATAACTTTCTTCTGTCCACTTCTAAGTGGTGATTGAATGAATGTTTCATTTAACCTCTAGTAATTTATAATACTAATTGGCTCTAATTTCCATTTTCTTTAAAGTTAATTATTCAGATAACTACCTTCTTCTTGTAGCATCTTTCTCTGTGTATGTGCAGGTAACTAGAGAAAGGATTGGAGTTTTGGAGCAAATATTAAATGATGGATCAACATCAAACGTAAGATATAAGGTGAGTCTTTGTTTCTCCTTGCAAGGATCAGTTAGTTATTTATTTTATGCTTAACTACTTTCTGGGATTGAGTTTTCTCTTCAAATGTCCTCTCTTTGTTGTGGCTGTAACCCATAACCATAGAGGATTTTCCCCATAACAAAGAGATTAATTAACCATCAAATGTTATTGGAAAAAATACCAATTAAAAAAAAGGATCAAACTTTAACCCACCTAACATGAAACAAGATTACCTTGAAATAAATTAATATTTTGTTTATGAACCTACAAGGTGTTTCTTAAGTCGTTAGCTACTTGGTATAAGGAACTAAGGACCAAATGTTCTTTAGTAAGTATAAAAAAGTCACATTTTTTTTTTAAGCAGCCATCTAGAAGTGACTTGATTATTCTCCAAAAGTTGACTTTATTGAATAACTCTTAACGATGAAAGAGGAAACAATGGGTATGTAAACAAATAATCAAATCAAGTCCCTAATGAGAGGTCTCATACTATTTGTTGTTCAAATTAACTCGTGCCAATGCATGAGAATACTCTTGATCAATGATATTCTTCAATAAGTAAAATAATTTTATTACTTGTATAAAAATATATAATTTTATTTTCTTATTGAATTTTTTATATTTATTATTTCTGATTTTATTGAGTTTAAATTCAAGATTAGATATTCGGTATTAAATCTCATACTAGTTTTGTTTCTTTACAACATTTAAGGAGAGGAATTTCTCTATTGAATCTTGTAGCAAAGGATTTTGCAAATAGGTAGGTTGTCATTTTTTATTTTTTAATCATTTAGTGGATTGATTTAAGTTTGATGGATCCTCAAACGACACTTATTGCAGTATATCCCTTGAACTATTCAAAGACTCTAGTTTCCTTGCCCACAATAGGTTATCCAAATCATCTTCCAAAAACAATTATGTGGGAAACTAGTAATAGAGAAGTTTACGCCTCAATCATGAGTATCTCCATATCAACATCACACTCCTTGGAGGGTTTGGCATGATTGTTTATTGAAGCTACAAGCTGATATGCCTTTGCATACCACCATTCCATACTACTAACTAGTCATAAGTTGACAATCCACATAGATAGTAATGAAATATGAGTGAATCAAACATTTATACAAATAGTCATTTCCTATTAAAGACATGATTCACATGATTCATGATATGGTGGGTATTTCTTTGGCTTAGCAACAATTGACATTTGTTGGAAAGAAACAAGAAGAGAGTTGTACTTTAGTTATAACATACATAAAGACTCAACCCTACATTTTTTTCTTTATCTTTGAGATGAATCTAAGAAAAGGGAAAAGCCTCTTCCTCTAAAGCTTCGAAAATTCCTCCTTCTAGAATGGTGAACAAAGGAAAGGCAATATCAATTTTAAGGAAACCCTTCTTTTGTAAGTGAAACTTATTCCTATATTTTGAGAATAACCCCCACCCTTCATTTTGTATAGAGAATACAACTTTCGTGCAAACCTTAAAACTTGAGCTCACATCGACCAAGAAGGAGAAAATGTTTTTTTTAGCACATGGCCTAATTTGCAAGTTCCAAAATATTTGGTCCTCATTGAAAAAGCTCTAGTGATGGATAGAGGTAGTGTAGGGATCCCTATTGTAGTTTATATTGGTTATCCATCCAACTGGAAAACGTTTCTTCATCTTAAAATTTGTTGCAGAGTAAGACAAACACAAAGTTTTAATTAATGAGCCATGGTTCATGGAGAGTGAAAGTCTCTTTATGAAGATACGATTACTTTAATCTATATATGCAAGTATTGGTGAATGTCTCGATATGGGTTTTCTTCCCAAGTCGACTCTTAAAATATTGAGGTATCCAAATTGTAATAGCCATTGTGAATGCTTTGGTTACATTCATTACCGTGGCTTCAAAAACTAGCATTAATATTGTTTGTAATACATATGCTTAGATATATATTTTTATGTTCATCTACACCAAGGCTCTCCTAACCAAATTGTGTTGGAGAGTGGAGATAGAAGCCACAACCTTTGGACTGCAAAAACATTATTCTTTGATCTAGTATTTGTTTTGATTATTGTTTTGATCATATACATGTGGTGACCTCATGTCTTGAGGGGAAATCCTTATAAAATACGAAAGAAAATATAAATAAGAAGTTTTTTGGGTGGAAATATTTGAAGATCGATCACCATTTGACAAAACCAAGTAAGACTTTAATAATATAACCTATATTGGTAGCTTTGCCTACTTTTATTGTTCCATGTTTATAGAGAGGTGATATGGTCATGATTTTCAAGGCACCTTCAATTTCTTTGGTTTCATTATCATAATATTCTTTTGAGAAAGGGAGTAAGAGGCATGAATCTGATACTTTTTATGAGAGAAGGGAGCTAAATCCTATTTTTATTTATATTTATTTTATTTATTTATTTTTTCCACGGAAAAAATTCGTAATTTTATTAATGGGTATAAAATTACATTCACAGATATATATTTTCTATTGGAGATAGCCAAAAATACATATTGTCTGAGTAGTGTCTCTTACATTTATGAGTGTTTCTACATTACAAAATATGCCAATCTTATACCAAGTTGTGAGTGGACAGCCACCCATATATTTTCCAGTTATACATAGCTACCAAAAGTATCAAGAATATTTGTCAAGTATACAATTGTGTTCCTGATTAGAGTTCCCAAAAAAGTGATATCAGCTTCATTTCTTTAAATTTGTTCATCCTGAAAGGGCCTGTGATAGTCAAAATTGCCTTCTGTCGTATGTTTTGAGATGTGTCAGCTTCCAAAATCTAGTTGTGTGGCTTCTTTGGATAGCCGGTCAACCAAGGTGTTCCGTTCCCTGTAAATATGAGAGAGAGATAGTGTCAAAAGTGGAAATGATCCTTAAAACTTCTGCCAGGTAAGGTCTGAGTCTATTCATATGACAAGTTTGTGCTTGGTTTTCCCAATTGATGATAATCTGGGAGTCCCCAAAAACTTGTAGAGTGGAAATTCCCTTTTCTTCTTCAAAAAGGAGTAGTAGTTTTAAGGCATGGAGTTTAGTGTAGTTGTTTGTACCGGGCCCCAACCCAGCTCTGAGTTGGAAAAAGTGTTGTTCTTTTATATAAATGCATCCCCCCCCCCCGCGCAATGTAATTGATCCCCCAAGGTTGCGCCATCAAAATAATCCCATGGCCTTCCTCTGTCAATCTGTTCCTCCAGAGGAGCTCGGCTCAAGCCCCTTCCTGAACTCACGCCTTGATTGAGATGGTCGATTATGCTTAAGGAATTTGTGGCCACCCATAAGGGTGATTGTGGGTCGTCCCAAAAGAGTGTGTTGTTTCTAGCTATCTAGCTTCCCCAGGAAGTTAGGATAGGCAAGGCTTTTAAGTGTTTTGGAGTTGTTGGCTTGAGCCCGTCTTTTAAAGCTTCTTCAAAGGAGGCTCCCCACCATTGGCCTACGTCAGAGTTTAAATTGGAGGCTTCCAACCAGACTGATGAGGTAAAGGGGTAGCGCATAAATAAGTGATCAACCGATTCTGTCTGCATTCTGCAGAGTGAACACCAGCTCGGCCCATGGAAATGTTTCTTCTGAAGAATATCCAGGCGGGGATTTTGTTTTCTAGAACTAACCAAGCCAAGAGTTTGCCTTTGGCTGGACATTTTAGCTTCCATAGTTTCCTCCACCACCATTTCTCATCTTGTTGTACCAGTTCAATGCTTAGTTGAACGTAACCTACTTTTGGTGTATAAGTGCCTCCCGAATTGCCATCCCAAATGAGTTCATCCTCTCTCTCATCCAAATGAATGTTTTCCCTCCTAAGAGAAAGGATATAACAGTCCCAAAGAATAGCTTGAGGCTCATTGAGTCCCAAGGATCTTCCCTTTCTCCAGCCTTGTTGCCACAATGTTGTGTGCAGGGGATCGGTGACTTGGGAAAGGTAGAAAAAAAACCCCGGATCTAAGATTGACTATAGTTCATCTCGGAGGATGTGTTCTCTCATACAACCTACCCAGGGGTCACGCCCAATTTTGAGTGAGTTGCCAAAGCCTACCTATCAGGCTAAATTGTTACCAACCACATCAAAATCCCGTTGTACTGCCCTCCACATTACTGAGATCCCTGAAGTTCTGCTGCCAAGGCTCCTGATCCATTCTAGTAAGGAGAGTGGGGCCACATACTTTAGAAGGATTACTTTGGTCCACAGGCTTGTTGTCGAAATTAATCGCCAAAATGATTTTTCTACCAGAGCTTTTGAAAACAGAAAAATGTTCTTTAAGCCCCATCTGCCCAAGGCCTTTGGTTTCACAATTTTCTCCCAGTGAACCTGGGGCATCACTCAGTTTTTTGATTTCCCCCTCCAGAGATAAGAGAAGGACATTCTTCTTGATTTTTCTAGAATTCCTTTTGGTATATAAGAGAGGGAAATCCAGTATATGTGGATTGCTTCCAGAACCAACTTTATTAATACTAACCTCCCTGCCCTTGATAACCATTTATTGCTCCAAACTTGCAGTCTTTTTTCTAGCTTTGCCAAAAGCCACGTCCAGTCATTCTTCCTATAATCATTTGGTTTTAAGTGGAAGCCAAGGTATTTGAGTCCATCTTCCAAATTCTTTTTTTGGAAGGGGAGAAGGTCTAAATAATGTTGTATGACCTCATCCCCAATCTGGGAGAAATGTATATTGGATTTTTGTGCGTTAATTCTCATACCAATTGCAATTTTGAAAAGTGTGAGGCCCTTTGATAATAGGTATGCATCCCTCTTCTATCCATCACAAAATATTAGTATATTGTCCACAAAGAGTAAGTGGGTAATGGACATCCCATTTAATATTTTAATACCAGACAAACGCCCACCCACCTTTGCCTCTGCCAAGTAGCAGCTAAGTCCTTCAGCTACAAGAAGGAAGAGTAGAGGAGAAAGGGGGCATCCTTGTCGTATTCCTCTTTCCGCTTGAAAAAACACAGTGTCATAACCATTAAGAAGAATGGAGAAGGAGACTGAGTTCAAACAAGCTATTATCCAGTTGACGAAAACTAGTCTGAAGCCCAAGTGGATCGGAAGCATTCTGATGTATAACTAGTTTACCCAATCAAAGGCTTTGGATAAATCGATTTTAATCACGACTGATTTTAGCTTCTTTAGTTTAATGTTGTGTAGACCTTCATGTGCTACTCCGATAGCCTCATGAATCTGTCTGCCTTCGAGAAAGCCAAATTGTTCCCCAGAAATGTATTTTGGGAGAATTACCTTTAGCCTTCTATCGATTACCTTTGAGATAATCTTGTACAGACAATTACATAGGGAGATCAGCCGAAAGTCTTCAAAGGAGGATGGGTTGTTTGTCTTAGGGACCAGTGCTATGAAAGTAGCATTGATTGGGTTGTGAATATGACCTCTCACCCTTCATTCCTCAATCACACTCAGTAGATCATATCCAAGAATATCAAATCACCCTAAATAGAATTCGATACGTCAGCCATTTGGGCCAGGACTTTTCCCTTTTTGGAAAGAATGTATTACTTCTACCAACTCTTTTTCAGTAACTGGGGTCGTTAAGGATCATGTTTCATCCTCTTCTACAAATCTAAGGAAGATCTGGGCCACCTTAATAATTTCAGCAATGGATGTCTCCCCCTGAGCCTTAAAAAGTGCCTTAAAATGTGTTAGCACTCCGTAAATCTATTTGGATGATAAACAGACGAGGAAGGTAACTTTTTCAACCAAATTTGAGACCTGAAACTAGCCTTTCAAGTATGGAGAGGGATCTCTCCGAAAAGGCATGGTCTCCACGCAGGATATGACTTTGAAAACAATGGCTAGATTTAACACCGATGGTAAAAACTGTTTCTGGTTATATTGGCGCAGAAAAGTAAAACTTGGGCTATGGGGTCGATCTGAGGAAGAGACGAAACAAATGACTCAGTGACTAGATTCGAGAGGAGCAGGCTAGGTGAGAAACATCATTCAGTGTAAACCATAAAGTGTGGAGGGAGAAAAACACAGAAAGTAATTCAAGAGCACCGATGTAGACGAATTTGGAGTTAGCTTGAGAGGAAAACATTTTGTCTAAGTGGCGCGAACAAGGGGTGTTGTACAGCGAATCCACGGGTTCAAAAATTTGTTCTGAAATAAACAGTATGAGATATGAAATAAAAGGTAACAGGAAACACAGACGCAAATAAAGAGACACAATACATCTGACTATCACAACTAGAATCTATTCATCAAATCACAGGACCTTTGCATTAAATTTTGGTCAAAAACTCAGATTACATACAATAGCAGTCGTTTTCTCAAAATTTACAACCAACCCTGTTTACATAAAAATGATCCCCTTATATATAAATCTAATGTAACCCTTGGCTTTTAGGGTTGAGCTACTCTCTCCTGGAATCATGGATCTATTTTCTTTGAAAGAGAGCTATAAGTTCAACGGATTCACTAAAAATAGAAAACCCGACTTTGCCAAATCATAATTGTAACCAAAATATTATTTACAACCATTGATCATTATCCAAATTCAACCATATGGTTGTGGTGAGCCATTATTTGCACTGCTGGACACTTTGCCAGCCCTGCACAGCAAGTCTTCCACGCAACAAAAACCTACAACAAAAACGCAGTAGAATGCGCAGCAAACTAGTAAAATAGGCATTAACTATGACATTGTATCTCACTTATTAAAATATTTTTTTAGAAACTGGGAGATTTTTTTGTATTTAATCTCGTTATAAGGAAAAATCTCTCTCGGTTTCTTGAAATTCATCTCCAGCTGGCCGGAATATGTGTCGCAAAAACATGTCTCGGACAGGAAATCACGAAAACTGAAAAATAGGGCTCAAATATTCATTTGAATCTCCCAATCTGTGACACATTTTACAAATATAAGAGGTTTTTATTATTTAGTTTTTCCTCAACAAAAACCTCTCGGGGATTTTCAAAATCATTCTCCAGTTGGTCAAAAATTGATCTTCAAGTTGACCACTAAACCAGTAATTTGTGTAGTGCGACATGTAGCCTGTGCGCAGGAAAATCCACTGCGTGAAAGCCCACTGCGCGACGAAATCCACTGTGCGACAACATCCTATGCGTGACAAAATTATTTGAACGACAACATCCTCTACATGATGACATTCTCTACGCGACAACATCCTCTGTGCGACAGCATCCTCTGCACGATGCGTAGTGAATTTTGTAGTGCGCAATGAATTTTGCAGCACATAGTTGAAAATTGAAATGGGAATAAATAAATGATAAGCTTCCTTTAGAAAATTTCCCTTGGAGTTGTTAGATGATGCCAGGCATAAAAACAATGTGGGTGCTAACATGCATGACTTTGCAAAATTGTTAACAAACCTCTAACCTTAGCCATGAAAATCATGGTGCTAACAGTTGGCTCCAACGGGGATGCTATCCTCCCTATGAGGTAGAAAAGAACAGTAGACTAGGTGCCAATTCATTGGGATTATCCCAAACTCAACTTTCCAACTATAACTTGTAACCTTCATCTGCTTAAAACCCAAAACTGTATGTGCTCCAAACTGAAATCTGAAACTAAGCTAAAAATGAAAACTGCAAATTGCTAAAAGAAATGCTCGTAGTACCGAGCTTATTCGTACCTACCTACCCTAAATGTTGAAATGAAATTCAAATCAAGTGAAATCATAATGCCTATGCAACCATGCAAGCACTTTATCCACTTGTTGCTTTCTTTGCACATGTTTGCCCCAAAGCTTGTTTACTGTTAATTCGTTCAAAAATTTATCTATAAATTCCAATCTCAAAAAATTAAAAATATTGGGGTTGTTTACCGCCTCCAACAAAACTTCAAATGGATCCTCCAAAACATGCATAAAACAACAATCATGTTTCACCCCTTCCACAACATCCTTGTTTTCATGTAATTCAATCTGTTGATTACCACAAAAAGGCTGAAAAATATGTTGAGACTATTGGAAATAACAATCTTATGAATCATAAAACAATGTTGGCTAAAATGAAACCCCTAGGGGAAAGCAATCCATATCTAACACTGATGTTGATTTACCATCATATTTATTTCCAATCTAGTAGTTGATCACAGGATGAAAATCTGAACTGAAACAACTTTCCATGTAATCAACAACAGGGTCATTAAAAGTATGAGAAGGTTGTTGGTCCTCTTCACTGATAACAATTTTCTCATGTAAAACAATGTCACTGTGATTACAATCAAACTTTACTGCTTCCTCTGTTATCTCATGATTTACTTTCAACAATTCAAAGGAAGAAAAACATAATGGAAGACAGTTCTCATTTGCAAGTCCACTGCTTTCTTCATATTCAACATCATGCCTATAGGATTTCTGATTTGAAGCATTATAAAAATTTTGCTTCAGCAATTCGAAAGAAGCAAAACACAATGGCAATGTTCTTTCACTTGATTCAAAACCTCCTTCATTTTCTTCACTGTTGTCATATGCACATTTTTCAATTTCTTTGGATTTATGAACACACTCATTTTCATATTCATCCTCGACCAATGGCTATAATTTTGAACTGATAAAACCTTCCATATAAACACATGAGAAGATTGTTGCAATTTCTTGTCAATTGTTTCCCATGAATCAGTGTGATTTTGCATCAACACACATTCCTCTACCTCAGTGATTATCTTTAAATTTTCTTTCAACAATTTAAACGAAGCAAAGCATAAAGGTAAATAATTTACTTCAACTGATTCAGTACTTTCTCCATATTCTTCTTTGTAACTATGATATGTAGGCTGATTACTCTCATTACACTGCTGAAAATGAACATTTTCTGATAGAGAACATGCAGCTGGTTGTTCTAGGAATTCAACATCATAATCATCATCATATTTATCATATAAAGACAAGTCAGCAACATCTACAATGTCATGTAACAGGAAAAAGCTTGGTACATCAACCTGCTCTTCAACAAGCTAATTTGCAAATTCATTTTCTTGACTGTCTACAAATGAATACATAAAACAATCAGTTTCTTGCTCATGATGACAAATATCGGGATGTAAAACAACTTCTTGTTTATGCACAACCTCATGGTCTTCTACTACACCATCATTCTATGTATTTGCAACACTCTTTAGCTTCTAATTTTGTGGCCTCTGACATGCTTGAATATTGTCTTCCACTTCCTGAGCATTATTGAACATCTGTTGCAAAGACATAGACTTCCTCTCCATTAGAAGAAAAGATAAGTCTGATTGAAAGGTTGTTACGTAATGGAGCATGGTAGTGACTTCAGGAGTTTGGACTTCTTTAGGTAGTTTATAATAAATACTAGCAAACATCCTACTGAAAATTGAGATGGTTTCATCTTTCATTCTTCTAATGGCATAAAACTTTGAAAGGAGTAGATTCCATGACTTTCTCTCACCCCAAAATCTACGGAAGGCTTCCCTCGGTTCATCACACGAGCTAATCGACTGAGGCTGCAAATGTTTGAACCATGCTTTGGCATCTCCTTGTAAGGACTGAGAAAAGGCCTTCATAGACACATCATCATGTTCAATCTCAAAAAGATCTATAAAATTCTCAAAGATTTGAATATATTTTCCAGCTGAATGTCCATCGAGCTCTCCATCGAACCTAGGAACGTACTTATAATGTTTCAGAGGAAATTCATGAAGGATGCAAGGAAATTTAAGAGGATTGTATCTTTCTTGAATCTTGGAGGGTACAGGATTAAGAACAGAAGGTACAAGATCAGCTTTGGTTTCATTAAGCTCACAAGAATGATCATGAACATCATATGGCTCAGAGGAAGGAGCTTGGTGAATATCGGTTATAAAAGAAGAAGGAGGTATACCTGTAGTTTGCAATGAAGGATATACTAGGGTAGATCTCTAGGCTTCATTTGAACGCAGTAAGTGAAGAAATATTCTTTTGAAAAACTCAGGAAAGGACAAGAAGATATTGATAAAACAGAAAAGTACTTCTTGAACTAAACTTAAGCTCGAGTACTTTATTTTCCCATACTGCTCTTCCATATCTATGTCAACAGGTCTCATTCTCCAGTGGAGTCTTTGAAATGCATTTTAAGCTTGGTTGGAGTCACCATGAAAACTTTAGCTCTGGATTCTTTTGCCAGTGGAATCACCTTCAATTGATTTTCTGATGTGTGGAGTCTCCAGAGCAGAAATACAGCCAATATGTGCCTAAGTGTCTACTTCTCTCAGACCTTAGAACTAAAATGATGTCATTCTTCCCATGGAAATTTTCATTCAATTCCGTCCTCGGCAACGGTGCCAGAATGTTAGCACTCCATAAATCTATTTGGTTGATAAACAGATGATGAAGGTAACTTTTTCAACCAACTTTGAGACCCGAAACTAGCCTTTCAGGTCTGGAGAGGGCTCTCTCAGAAAAGGAACGGTCTCCACGCAAGATATGACTTTGAAAACAATGGCTAGATTTAACACCAATGGTAAAAATGGTTTCTGGTTATATTGGCGCAGAAAAGTAAAACTTGGGCTATGGGGTCGATCTGAGGAAGAGATGGAACAAATGACTTAGTGACTGGATAGGAGAGGAGCAGGCTAGGAAAGCAATAGCCTTCAGTGTAAACCGTAAAGTGTGGTGGGAGAAAAACACAGAAAGTAACTCAAGAGCATCGTTGTGGACGAATTCGGAGTTAGCTTGAGAGGAAAACATTTTGTCTAAGTGGCGCGAACAAGGGGCATTGTACAACGAATCCACAGGTTCAAAAATTCGTTCTGAAATGGACAGTATGAGATATGAAATAAAAGGTAACAGGAAACATAGATGCAAAGAAAGAGACAAAATACATCCGACTATCACAACTAGAATCTATTCATCAAATCACAGGACCTTTGCATTAAATTTCGGTCAAAAACTCAGATTACATACAATAGTAGTCGTTTTCTCAAAATTGCCAACCAACCCTATTTACATAAAAATGATCCCCTTATATAGAAATCTAATTTCACCCTTGGTTGTTAGGTTCGATCTACTCTCTCCTAGAATCATGGATCTGTTTTCTTTGAAAGAGAGCTATAACTTCAACGGATTCACTAAAACTAGAAAACCCGACTTTGCCAAATCATAATCGTAACCAAAATATTCTTTACAGTCACTGATCATGATCCAAATTCGACCATATGGTTGTGATGAGCCATCATTTTCACTTCTAGACAATCTGTCATCCATGCACAGCAAGTCTGCCACGCAATAGTAACCTACGACAAAAACGCAGTAGAATGCGCAACAAACTAGTAAAATAGGCGTTAAAGATGGCATCGTATCTCACTGATTAAAATCTATTTTTAGAAACTGAGAGTTTTTTTTTTTATTTAAGATCGTTATAAGTAAAAACCTCTCTCGGTTTCTTGAAATTCATCTCCAGCTGGCCGGAATACGTGTCACAAAAACATGTCTCGGACAAGAAATCAAGAAAACTGAAAAATAGGGCTCAAATATTCCTTCGAATCTCCCAAACCATGACACATTTTACAAATCTCAGAGAGGTTTTTATTATTTGGTTCGTCCTCAAAAAAAACCTCTCAGGGATTTTCAAAATTCCTCTCCAATTGGTCAGAAATTGATCTTGAAGTTGAGCACTAAACCAGTAATTTGCGCAGTGCGACCTGTAGCCTGTGCACAGGAAAATCCATTGCACGACAGCCCACTACGCGACGAAATCCACTGCGCGACAACATCCTATGTGTGACAAAATTCTTTGCGTGAAAGCATCCTCTGCACGACAACATCCTCTACATGACGACATCCTCTGTGTGACAACATCCTCTGCGCGACAGCATCCTCTATGCGGTGCACAGTGAATTTTGCAGTGCGCAATGAATTTTGAAGCGCGCAGTTGCAAATTGAAATGGGAATAAATAAATGATAATATTCCCTTTGAAAATGGCCCTTGGAGATGTTAGATGATGCCAGGCATAAAAACAATGTGGGTGCTAACATGCATGACTTTGAAAAATTGTTGACAAACCTCTAACCTTAGCCATGAAAATCATGGTGCTAACAAAATGATTGGTGCCCAAATCGGATAGTTCGTTGAAATTTGTTACTTCCTCCCCCCTCTGATCCCTTCCAAATGGTGTTTTCCATCTTCTGACCTTTGGCAAAGGCTTGGAAGAATTTTTTTTTTCATCTCCACAAGCTATCCACGACGCTTGACTCTTTAACCTCCAATGTGCCTCTCTTTCTTCTAGGATGATCCTGTGTGTTTTTTCCAAACCATATAGGTGATATTTTTCTTCCTGGCTACATAGCCCCCAAACTGTCCCCTCTTGTAGTTCTTCTATTTCCAATTCAATATCCCTCAGATGTTGATAATCTTTTAGCTAATTCTCTCTAGCCCAATTTTTAGTTGCTTGTTTGAGTCTTTTGAGGTTCTCAACAAAAAGTACTACCATTGGGGTCTGGGTTTGTTCTGGTAATTTCACCCATAAATCCCTTACTAGTTCAAGAAAGGTTGGATCTGCAAGCTAACCCTCAAATAATTTGAAGGGGCTTGACACCCTACTAGATTTGGTCCTGAATTCGAACAGAATCGGAAGGTGATCTAAATCTCCCCCATAAGTAACCCAATGTCGTACTAAAGCAGAAGAATCCAAAAGATCATCTGTCAGTAAGAACCTGTCTAGTTGTTTGGCCACCCAGTCTGACCCAATCCATATATTACACCAGGTAGGAGAGATGTTTTTGGGTTCCACGTCCACCATCCCCCCTTGGTCTGAGAAATTTTGAAAGATATTGTTTAAAGGGTCTGGCGAAGCTCTAGGTCCCCAAACCTCTGAGGATCCTAATGAGAAATTGAGGTCTCCACCAAGTAGGAAGTCCTTATTCTTAAACCATTCGCACTCAGCTATTGAGTTCCAATAAAATTGTCTATCCTGGTGAGGACCATAGATGTTTATAACATTTAAGTTGTGACCCAGGTCTGTGGAATAGATAGTTAGACCGATCCTTGAGATAAAACCCCAGACAGTTTCCAGCTTGCAACTCCTTTTCTTTCATCCAATGGCCAAACCCCCCGAGCAGCCTCTTGCATCTACTGCAGCGAACATCCATCCTTAGAGAAGTGTTTCCAAGGTATTTACCACTGATACGCTATCCCCTAGAGTTTCTTACAGAAGAATGACATCTAACAAGCATTGTTCTACCAATATCCGTAAGGATGATTTTTTAGTGGGGTTCGCCAACCCCCAGCAGTTGAAAGAGAGGACTTTCATGAGGTAACTCCTTCATGGGGAAGCTTTTCTCTAAGCAACCATTCGATTGAGGATTGTTTTCCTGAGGCCAGGTCAATTCTGGCCTGATCTTGTGCCAGATATAAATGTGATTTCCAACCCCTTCCTTTACCCACTGAGTGCATCTGGGGAAGTAGCCCCAGCCCTCGGTCATCCGTCAAGAGAGAAACACTCTCCATGAGGTCCTCCTTGATCACCGATCTACTCCTAATATGGTAACAGACTCTATTGACTTCCGAAGAGAAGTCTGTTGAGTCCGAGGGTGTGGAAAAATTGGAAGCGAGGGTGGAAAGACACGAAGTTTCCAAGGAGGAAGGAGAGGGAGTTCCTGTAGAAAGGGAAGGAGCGTCACCCACTGGAGTGGGAGGCAGTCCGGTTGAGTTCAAGTCCACAGTCAACAAAGATGCTCCTAGCCCCCCTGGGTTTGTGGATGGTGTGACCAACAAGGGAGAAAAAACCGACGAGGAAGAGAAGAAGGGATAGTGTAGAGGGCCTAGACTAACTAAGGATTGAGTCTTCTCTCCCGTAGTAAAAGAAGGAAACACATAAATAACAACCAGATTAAAAGACTCCAAAGATGAAAGAGTAGAAGCTTCCAAAGTTGGCATACCTGTGAGTTCATGATTGCGGCGAAGTAGGTTTTCCAAAGAAGGCGGAGAAAACAAACTAGTTTCCAAAGGAACAACCTGCCCTTCTCCCTGGTTGCACCCACTACCCAAGCCTGGTCCTGTCATGTGTACATCCTCAGTAGGTTGTTGCTCATTTCCTTTGGTTTCCCCGGCAACCATATGATGTTCCCATTTCTTTCTCGGAGGAGAGGAGGAGGAGATTTTTCCTTTGGCCATTTGATCTTTTTCGTTGAATGGTAAGGGGAAATTCGCAATACCATTCCCATAGATGTGGCATCTATGTCACCTAAATGGGATTCCTTCATAGTCGAGGGTTTGTTTGAAGGTCCTAGCAGCAAATTTGATGGTAATCTCCAGATATAAACCCTTCCACAGATTTAAGTGGACCAGAATGCAAGCCATTGTCATGTAACCTGTATCTTCAAAGGACATATCAGCTTCGAGGTATCTGCCCAAAAGGTTTCCAATTGCCGCAAAATGGTGTGTATTCCAGTATTGCATCGGAAGGCCCGAGAGCCTGACCCAAATGGGTTCCTCGTCAATCTGTTCTTGCTTCGCATCAAAATTTGGCGTCCAGCATTTCAGTAGTGTAGGGGTGTCTGCAAAGTTCCATACCTTTGTAAGTGCCCAATCCACATCATCTGAGGAGGAGAATACAAAGGCAAACCACCCTCTAGTAAGAAGCCTGATGTGGGGCATCTTGGAGATATCTGGAAGCCAGAAATTGGTAACCCAGTTTTTAAGAAAAGACATACCCAGTTTTTTCCCCTGACCCTTCCCACCACTTCTCTTTTAGTGAAGTCCAAGACCTTATCCATGGAAACGTCCTCGTCGAAGACAAGCTGCTCAGCACCAATCCTTTCCCTAGATCACCTAACAGCTTTTGACTACCTTCCTTCCGAGCTGATCTAGGCTTTGTTCAATTTTTCCCCCTTTATGAAATACTGGCTTGGATGCCCTTCTTGGGTTCAATGGAGGTATCACTAGGAAAAGAAGAGTCGACCCCGTAGCCTGCAATCCCGAGTTTCGTGTCCCCAACCTACTCAGCTTCCACCACGAATTTTGATGGCGAAAAAGCTTGAGTGGCGGTGAAACCTTCTGAAACCCCGATCGGCCGCTCAATAAACTGGTTCTCAAGCAAGTCCAAGAAGGGTGCGTTATACCCAAAGGAAAGCTCCCCCACGACAAACCCTAGGCTCCCATCAAAACCTTCTAGTAGCTCGGTGTAAAAGGGAAGTTTCCCACCCCATCCTTCGAAGTATACCGGACCCTCTGAAGGTGGTCATTGTTGTTCCAAAGAGGAAATACGACCTATCCAGCCCGCCACTGAAAACCCCGAACCTCCTGGCTCCTTGCTTCGTGGCAAAAAAATATCGTTGTCCTCCTACCTTGTGAGTTCGGTTTCAATTAATTCACCTACCCCACCTGTCACCTACCAAATACTAGCTAGAACGCCTCCCGACGATAGTACCAAGGAAGGTGAGGTGTGCCCCGCAGCATCCGAGGAAAAGGAGGTGCCCTTGTCCTGTAGCGACTCCATGCTTCTGGAAAGGGCCCAAACTGCGCCATCCTTAACCGAAAAAATATGGTAGCTGCATGGTCCTTATTCTTGATAGAACCAATACCTGCTCAAAGCACCTCCACCATTGTCGCAAACCCTCATCTGACTCCCAATGTGATGTTGTTTTCTTGAAAACCTTAAGCTCATGGGAGATAAATCTTATTATATCATCAACCATGAAAAAGAAAGTGATCATGTTAACCACTCGAATAATGTCTAAACATGGCACTAGTTAGTTGCATAGAATGTAGGAGAAAACATGAGACAAAAATTAGGGATTAAAATTTTAAACTAAAACTTATTTACACCTATGAAGTTTTCAAACTCCATCGAGGAGAATAAATATAAAAAATAATAATTTTTATAAAATTTCAAGTAGTAAAATTGGAGAATGGGATTAACACATCATCTTTATAATTAACAATTCATGCTCGGTGGAAAAATAAATCAAATTGCAAATTTTAAAAAATAATATCAAATTTTTAAATATATCAACTCAAAATAATTAATATTTATTTTTATACCAATTAAAGTTATATAGCCTATGCTCTTCATTCTTATTTAAGTTAATAGAATATGAGTATTTGGTTATGAATGTGTAAAATTGCTTTTGGCAAATCAGAAATTGGTGACCAAGTTTCTCAATAGTTTAGAAAGATGATGACATTTGTGGATGGTGTGGACCTTGTATGTGATGATAAAAACGAATATGTCTTAACAACCATGAAGTCACATATGAGTAATAAAAAGTGATCATAAAAATGAATATGTCCAACAACCATGGAGTCACCTATGAGCAATAGACAAAGTAATGTCTAATCATAATTAGACTGTAATTATGCATTTTGACCAAGGATTAGGTAAATTAGGGATTGTGTAATTTGCTTGGAAGAAAATCGAGATGTACTTTTTTTCCAGCAGAAAAAATTTCTCAATTATATTGATAATATAATTTTCTTTACATCACCAGATTTAGAAAAAAAAACCTTTCCACAAGGATGATCACCTGTGTATAGCTATGATATGGACCCCAAAAAGAGGTCGGTGATCAGGGCCAATACAAAATTCAGACAAAAAGATAATTCTAAGATACTGATAGTCCTTGTTGTTGCTAAAATACAAAGGCAAGAGTAGGACAAAACTATCAAAATGATAGATTCTGGAAGGCTACCAAAACTTAGAAAGACTAAAAGATATTTGTAAAGAAGGTGGGGCCCTCGTGATTTTCTATCCAGTGATTATAATAAAAAGATATTGCTTGCTTCTAGAGAGAATTCCTTGAGAGGGCGTCAGCTTTCTTATTGTGTTCCCACGGAGTGTGGAGATAAGTGATATTCCTGAAATTTGAATGAAGCTCTCGAATTTTGTCCATCCAAACAAGAAGGGAGAAAACATGTAGCTTGCCTTTCGATTTTAACCAATCGATCACTATTTTGGAGTCCCCAAGGAGTTGGAAATCCAAAATATTTAGCCTAGTGGCCAAATGTAGAGTTGCCCAGGCCCCCATCAATTCTGCCTTTGTGTTGGTGTCAGGTCCGCAATTGAGATTCCAACAATAGGAAGAGCTATTTGATACCCTTATGAGATCACCAACACCACAATTGAGACCATTCGACTAAACAGCGCTATCGAATATTGTGGTCAGACCCTTAGTGAGGTGTGCCTTTTGCCTATGTTTGATGGTTTTTTGTCTCTGGTGTATTGCAGTCCAGTTTGTAAACAATCTGAGGGATTTGTAAACAACGGTTGAAGTGGAGGGGATCCCATTGGAAAATATGATGTTATTCCTCTCCAGCCACACAAACCAACAAATAATTGGAGGTAAAGCGAGATGTGATCGCTAATTAATTCTCCAGCACTTGTAGCAGTCTATCAACGAAAACCCATCCCAGGTGGTCAAAATGTTTTGTACAACAGTGATTCGAGCCCAGACATGTTTGTTGAAGGGGCAATGAACAAATATATGTAAAATTGATTTCGCCTCCCTGTGACAGAGGTGACACAAGCTAGGTCCATTCCAACCTTTTTTTGTAAGTTATCCCAAGTGTGAAATTTGTTTTCAATGGTCATCCAAGTGAATATTTATATTCTGTGGGATGTTCCAAGTCAAAAAAAAATTCCTCCAGCCATCAGTTGAATGTGGGCAATGTAAATTTGAAATAGAAAAGTAAATGTTTGAGATAGATAGGCGGCCTGAGGAATCACCTCCTATCCAAAGGAGAGTATCCTCTCTATCAAGAAGCTTGATACCAACACTCAATAAAGATTTAGTGCAGCTAGCATTCTGATATCTGCACTAGATCACTAGCAATGAGAGATAGATTCATGCTTGGAAGTGTGATTTACATGGAAGAGGTAACAGATGTGAAAGGAATGGAGATAATTAAGAAGTTGTACAGATAAAAAAGAGGAGTCTCCCATACCCAAGATATGATCTTGTCTGATGTGGATAGAGTGACCAGACCCTGGGTTCCAGGATAGCCAGTGGGAAATAAGAGGAGTCATACGAGCCAAGTTTCTCCAAGTGTAAGAGGCTAATCTAGAAATGGAAGGAGACGATCTAAGCCAAGAAACAACAGAACAAGTAGAAGATATTTATCCATGATAACAATGTGCCAAATCCTTGCATTTTTTAACACATGCCAAAGTGTATTTGCAACAAGAGTTAAGTTGAAGAAGAGAATATTCCCGAGGCCCCATCCACCTTTTTGTTTTGGATTTGTGAGAGCATCCCAGCTACAGATATGGAGGCGATGTGAAGTTGTGCAACTCGACCAGAGGAAGTTGAAAGAGAGCTTGTGAAGCTTGTGGAGAACAGCCACTGGAAAGGAAACTAAATCCATCCAATATATAGGATGACCTTCCATGACATCTTTTAATAGTGTAAAACGCCCACCGAGGGAGAGCCAACAGTTGCACCAGTTCCCAATTCTTTTTTCCACTTTTTCCAGAAGCCAATTCCAATCATCAATATTGTAGAAATCTACCTTAATAAAATATCCAAGATAATTAAATCCTTCAGAGAGATTTATAAAACTATGTGGGAAGAGTACTTTGAGGTGAGTCGGTGACTGATCAGAGAGGTTTGAAAAAAAAAAGTGGACTTTGACGAGTTTATATGTAGACCAGAGGCACCACTAAAGACTTATAGGATATTTTGGATTTCTCTCCATTCAAGAATGGAGTCATTGGTCAATATCAAAACGTCGTCTATGAATAGAATATGTAGAATATTTACCATCCTAGAAACTTTAACACCTATCAAATTCCCTTGTGACTGGCCAAGTTTTAGTAGAATGCTAAGGCCTTCCATGACTAAAATAAATAGTAGAGGGGAGAGAGGGTAGCCCTACCTCAGGCCTCTTCCACTGTGGAAGAAGGGGGAAGCTTCCCCATTGACCAGAACTGAGAAGGTGGCACTCAAAACACGGCCCATGATCCAATTGATGGAGGTCGAACTGAAACCAGTTTGCACCAGGATCAACTGTAAAAAGTCCCAATCGATGCAATCAAAAGCCTTTTTAAGATCTAACTTGAGGATTAGTGCCTTTGATTTGTTTGCTTTAATACTGTGAAGAAATTCTTGTGTTGTGCCTATTGCATCAAGGATATGTCTGCCTTTTAGGAAGCCCAATTGTTCACTCGACAGGGATCTTGAGAGAACCGGATTTAGACGATTTGCAATGATTTTTGTAATCAGTTTATAGCACAAGTTGAAAAGAGATATAGATCTATAATATCCAAAAGATGTTGGGTGGTTTTCTTTCAGAATCAAATTTAGGAATGTAGAGTTTATAGAACCCGATACTTTTCCCCGCAGTCTGGAGTCTTCAACCAAGTCGAGGAGCTTCGCGTCGACTAGATCAAAGTAATGAAGGAAGAACTCAACGGTCCAGCCGTCAGGGCTAGGGATTTTTTCAGTTGCGAAATATATGAGAACATTTCTTACCTCCTATAGAGTATAGGTTCTATCCATAAGGTGTGTGTCCTCAGTTGTATCCATATGGAGAAAGAGGTTGGCCACTCTAACAGAGTCTGGGAGAGATGGATGGGCTCTAGACCCATACAAATATTTGAAATGTGTTGTAGTTGTTGTTTTTATGGCGAGTTGATCCTTGTGAGTAAACCCAACGTCATCAATAATTTCCCAAATATGTTTTTCCTTCCTGCGATTACTAGCAAAGTTGTGAAAAAACTGTGTGTTACAGTAACCACATTTTAACCAAATTGCCCTGTTGCATTGGCGCCACAGAGCCTCTTCTGCCAGGAGAATTTTTTTTCGTTCAGAGTCAAGAAGATCCAATGTTAATTCAATTTGTGGTTGTCCTCCAGCTTGATGGTCCCTGTGAGAAGTGGCCTTTAGATCCGTCTCCAAATCATGAATTCTGTGAAGTCTGTGTTTTCTGCGGTTTTTTTCCCAGCGGTTTACCCTGTGTTTTAGAGTTTTTAGTTTCCAAACCAAGCGTGTCGACACATTCAACTCAGACAGAAAAGTGGGATCCAACCTATTAGTATCCTATAATGATAGGAGACTTGATCGTTCAGATATGATTGGTGGGTGTCGTAATGAAGTTCATGGCTTGCTGGTCTTGCTGTCTATTTGACATAAATTTTCCAAGTTATGTTCAGTAGGGAAACAACCTGGATCATTAGACAAATGATTTCTTTTGAGTTAGAGGTTTTTAAGAGGAGCTTTAGACCTATCTTTTCCAAAGAAAGTGATGAGCCTGTATTTTTATTAGAAAAACTCCAAATTTTCACTTGCGACAGCTAAGGACGTTTCCTCAAAGTATTCCAAGATGCCGAAAGGTGTCTATTTCGATAGCTAAAATGATATGTGTGAGGTGTTTTAAGTTGTCAAAAGCACAGAGGCGGTTAACGGTCAAGTTGTCCCATCGGATTCTCAAACCGCCATCGGTACATAGCATCATCATCCCAAATGCTGTTGAAATCAACTGAAATCAAATCATAATACGATCTGGGCAAGTGATTGTTGTCTATTATGATTATTTAATAACCCCAATCTAATAGATCGGATCCCCATAAGTTCGCATCATGTGTCTTTACCTGATCCATCACGTGGTTTTTTCTTTTCGTCTTGATCTAATGGTACAATAATCGCTATGGTTGGATTTTCATTCTTTATTAAGGGCTTTTCATTCAAATATTTTCCTCCATATCACGCATTTTCCCTTTCCTGAACTTCAATTCGTTCCCTATCAGTGCCACTACATCTTCCCACGTCTGATTTTGTTATAGTGCAGGTATTAACAACTGTTATTGCCAATGAAGAAGGGAGGAAATTTGGTCAGGAAGGAGCTCAGTGGCATAACTTATCTGGAATCTCACCCTGAGATTTCCCATATGTTCAGAGACATTGGTTGTTATAGGTTCTACGAAAAACTCCAAGGATTTCATCAAGGCGTGGCTGAAGCATTCACATTGACCTTTGACGGAGCCAAAGCCAAAGTGGGAACAATTGAAGTGCAGGTTGATGAAACAGTTGTTGCAGCGGTGACAGAAATGTCAAGGACTGGTGAAAGATGGTTCAAGTCGACCACTATCAAAGATATTGATTTCAGGTCTTATCTCAAACCCGAACACAAATGTATCACTTTGAAAAAGGATATCCCTAGATCCTACTTAGAAGAGAAGTGGCAACGTTTTCTCAAAGCCATCCAGGTATACATAACGTGTGAAGGAAGATATAGTAGAGTAATGTTCTACCATTTCAAGCTTATGAATCATTTCACAGGAAGGTGTCCCCTGAATCTGCCCTTCTACCTTCACAAAAGTCTAACAAAGATGACACACCAGGTCCAGGCCTTACCTAGCAAGGTGCAGAGCAGACTCTCCCATCACAGCCTTATCAAACTCATAGTGTTTCAAGAATTACAGAAGAGGGATAGGAGTTGGGAGTATCTTCTTTTTTGGGGTGAATTTGAACCAGAACCCCAGCCCAAGGACCAAAAGAAGAATTCACTCATTAAGTTTTCAACACCACATAGCAGTAAAAGAAAAAGGAGAGCCATTTCCCCAGTAATTATAGAGGGCCCAGCTTCTTCTTCAAAGTCCAAGAAAGCCAAAAAGATGCTCCTTTTCAGCCAAGATACAGAAGAGAAAACAAATGCCTCTGGTAAAAACGTTTTGAATCTGCCTTATACAGATTCAGAGGAGGATTTAGAGCCAAGGGAAAGGGAGGTTCCTGAACAAGATGCTTTCGGGGAAACATTTTTTCCATCAGAGGTCCCAGACTTGGAGATGCCTAAAACATCAACCAGCAGGCACAGCAAGGTCAGCAAACCATCAAAGATTGAAAAACTCCAAGAAGAAATATTAGAGATGAAGACGCTTGAGAGGGTCATCAAATCCCAAAACCAGACTATAAGCAACACCTCAGATGAGGTAAGGGATTTCTTTGAAAGATTAGCTAAAATGCATGTAAAGGAACAGAAGAGGAACAAGAAATTGCTCAAGGAAAATCGTAAATTGCTTAAAGTGATTAAAAGATTAAGGATCAAGCTGAGGCTAAAGAAACCTAAGCCAAGAGCACATTCTGATTTAAGAGCTCTAGCTGAAGTTGCTGAGAACCTAAATGAAGACCCTCAGGAGTAGGTAGGTCGAAGAAAGTCTCTTTTTGTAGTTTTGGGCAGTGGTGGAAATTTCATCATTTTCAGCAGCGTATTCGTTTCCCTCAAGGCATCGTTAGCTGCCGCAAGCTACCCTTCCGACGGCTAACCCTTTGTTGTTTTACACCTATAAGATACCGAAAGCGTAAAGGATGACAGAATGTTCATGTTTTGCACAGATCGAAATTTTTGGGGTCGAGATTTTGTGAAAGGGGTGCCAAACGAAAGATAAAGATCCAAGTGATATAGATCATCACCCTTTTCAAGTTTTGAGGCAGGTATTAATGAAAAATGGTTAAGTGGATTTTGAAATTCATGGTAAAGATTGTCCATCTATCACAACAGGATTTCAAAATGCCTTGTCATCTTCTTGGCATTTATTGAAGATATCGTGAGGACCAGTAAAGGGGACGCTTTTTCTCCACCTGTCAATGTGTTGTCTTCCTTTCGAATGGAAAAGGACTCTACTGAAACAACACTCAGGAAATCTGGAGAGGTTTTGCATGTGTCATTTCTGTTATAATCGACCCCTATGTGTGGGAGACCATCTGTGACATGTGTCAATTATTGTAACTATTTTCTATTTTTAGAAAGCATAGGTAGAGTTCGAATTTTTGAGGACTGATAGTATCTTTACCTTTATATACACATGTAAAAGATGGAAGCAGGGTTCGACCTGTGTGAAGTTTCTCTCTTTTGTTTGGACTGTGGGCCTTGCTACTCCAGGAGGTGTTTTGTCTGTAATTTTTGAATGATTGAACAGTAATAGAGAAAATGATTTAAAGGATTCTTGTGTAGCAGTGTTGGTGGTGTGTTCCTTGTCTGTTTTTAGTTATTTTTCTGCTATCATTCCAGCAATTTCATTTCTTATTATTGAAAAAGAGTAAATGGAGAAGAATTTATGCATGCATACTCTTTATCCAATTTTTCGATAATCTTTATGTTTTCTTCTAAAACTCAGTTTATGAATTTTTAACTGCTCATTTGCTCAGTTTTTCCTCCCCCATTTCTTCCTCAATCAACACCATTCAAGCTTAAGATGATCCAAAATTGTTACTATCTTGCCCTGTGGATACATCTACCTTTAGATATGTTTTGATCATTATCTTATAAATAGACCCCATAGCCCAATGGTGATCTGAGAAACTCGTCAACCACATCCTCATATAAATATTTCAAAACCCCAACCCCATACTTTCATAGCTAGCCTAACATCCATCTTATTCCATACCAAGTTAATTCAGAAAGAGAGATCCCTCTTTGAGTCTTGGAGGGATAGATCCAAGACTCCAAGTGGTTTGAGGTTACCTCTGTGACTGCGTCCACAGCCTTGGGAAAATTATAGAGCATTAACACAACCAAACATCTCTGACAATAAAGTGTAGCTATGGCTCCAGAAGCCACCTTGGATTGAATTTAAAAGGGTAATAATTGGAGTCAAGTGTGGATCCAAGTGTAGTAGGATCAGTGCATGATTTGAGAAGTAGGGGTAGTCAACCCAAGTCTTTAAACAACCAGCCTGTAGGGCCAAGTCTGCAGTAAGAAGGAACCGATCCAATCTTTTGGAAATAACATCTAGACCCATGCGCTCATTGCGCCAAGTAGGAATGATAGCAGCCGGAGGAAGATACACTAAGTTGTGATTATGTAGGAGAGTTGTGAAATAGTTTTCCAATGGATCCATGGATGCTGAGGATCCCCATATTTCTCCAATGTTGGAAGTAAAATTCATATCACCAACTATAATCAGATTGGTACCATCGAGGGGTCCATTGTCTGCCACCCGATCCCAAAAAACAATTCGATCGATGCATAGACCATACATATTCAATAAAGTGATCGGTTGTGTGTTCCAAAGGCTAGTACCTGTCAAGAGGATACCACCAAAACATAGATGAGGAACCAGAGAAAACATAGAAGGATCCCAAGTGACTGTTAAACCACCCGAGGTGCCCGAAGATCTTGCAGTTGCAGTATGCCAGGTAGGACGAAAGTTGTTCAGAAAATTTCTCACTTTTGAGCCAGCGACAAGAGTTTCTTGTAGGAAGACTATGTCCAGAGTGGTTCTGTTGAGAAGGCATCTGAAGGAGGCGGATTTGAGGGTCCCCCCCACCCCTCTGATATTTAGAGAGAGCAGTATCATGGTTTTTCTCTCGCCATGGCTTTAATGGCTCTAAGCGTCCCGAGATCAAGATGAGTAGCAGTGGAAGTTGTAACAAGTAGTTTGTCCAGAGAATCCTCTTTGCGACGAGCACTCCTAGTTTTGATCAAGGAGAGTTCAAAACCCATTCCTTTCGACCAAACGTAATCCTTACCCAAGAAATCCTCAGTGTTGATAATGGGATTGGAAGTCGAAGCTATGTCCGTTGGGCGGATGATTACTTTCCCAGAGTAGGTAGGTAAAGAGATAGGGGAGAGAACTTCCCTATAGGATGGAACTAGGTTGTCCAGTAATTCTGCAAGGGTATTATCCCCAAGCTCATATTCTCTGTGGCCCACATAAATTTCCCCCAGAGGCTCCAAAGACTCCCCATCCAGACCAGTCGATGAATCCTTTTGGAAAGGAATATTATCATGAGCAAGGGTACAGTCCTTGGTTGCTCCATCCAATTGCGGGTGGATAGCCCAAGGGGCTAAAGGAAAAGGAGTAAAATAAGGTAGATCGCTAGGATACTTATCCAGGTGTGAAGCTAGGGAAAGTATAGGAGTAAGGGGGGTCTGTGGCCCAGGTCTCAGAGGAGTAGAAACCGAAGACGAAGACAGAGGTTGGCTCTGCTTTGGAAAGGGTAGGTCACTGGAGTGAGTAGAAGGGGCATTTGAGACGATAGTAGGAGAGTTTTCTATGAGATCCCTTTCCCAAGAAATTAAAGAGAAGTATAGGGAAGGACAGAAAAGTTTCAACTTACCGGTAGTTGTGTTCAAAGCGGTAGAGTCAGCTGCTTCAGAGAAGTCAGAAGGCAGTGCAATGGAGTGGTCGTGAGGTGAGTCCAGTCTGGTTGTAAGCTTGAGACTTACCCAAGACCAATCAACAAACCACATACCAAAACAGTTAGGACTTTAACTAACAAAATTTATATTGTTAGAACTTTGACCATGTAATTATTATACATTGCTCATAGTTAGCATGCATGATTATCTTATTGGGACTTTAATCCTTTCTATGTGAGATCGAGATATGATATAGAAATTTAACTATTTTGATTGATTTCGAACCAATAATCAAAATTTTGATTATGTATGATTATTTGTTGAATATAGATGATTGTGTTTTATAATTTTTAGTGTTTTGTTTGATTTTTTTTAATTAATCTAATATTATTAATTATTCATGTGTTTATATATATATATATATATATATATATATATATATATATATATATATATATATATATATATATATATTAATATGATTTATCTTTTCAAATGTGTAATTTTTTTCTCATTTTAAAGGGACTAATCCATGTATCGGAGGAGATTTGTCTTTTGAGATGTATGAATCATGTTGGCTTATCATTACTCTTATAAATTGAAGTAATCGTAGTTGTTGAAGGTATATTTATTGAGTCTTAATAGATGTTATTGAAGGTATATTTATCGAGTCTTAAGAATTTTTAGTTAAATATATTAATGATTGTCTAATTGTGAGTTTTTGTAGCAAGCGGATTTTAAGATTTCCCTTTTGAAACTAGATAAGACTTTTCATTTGGATAGAGGGTTGCCATATAACTATGTTTGAAACAAAGTTTATAATAAAAAAACATGTTTGTAGTTTATTGTTTGAATATATCTTCAATTACTGGTGATGATGATGATTAATGCTCATTTAGACCATAATTGGTCCATCGAACCTTAAGAAAGGTAAGAGATTACTTAGATTTATTTATAATCTTATTTTTGTGCTTAGAAAACATTGAGAGAAGTGTTCCAATATTGTCATAGTTTTGTTGACTTAGGAGGTTAGGAAGGTTAGTATAATGACATATTTTGAAATTGTGATCTAATTTGGTTATACATAGGGCACTCTGGGAGAAATTATTTTTCACCTTCTTAGTGTCACAAATATGTCAGATTCTTGCGGAATGAAGCGAGGAGGAAAGCCAACGCGGCTAGGGCCGAAACCCTAGCCGCCTTCGGTCTGGATTTTCGTCTGCAGGAGCTCGGATCTGTCTGTAGCAGCCGATCAGAGCGTCCCTCCTGCGACTTGCACGACAGAGCATCCCTCCTGCGATTTGCAGCAGTTAGATCATCCCTCTTGCGATTTGCACGCAGTTTTGAGCAGCGGTTGTGCCTCTGCGTTTTTCTTGTTTGTAGGTGACCGCCGCCTTGCTACGATGGCCCCAAAAATGATTGTCGAGATGGAAGAAGATCCTCAGGAAGAATTCAAAGCATTAGTCCGCTCGGCAGGACCTAAACCCAAGCCTTCTATCTCATCTAAGTTTGTTAAGAAGATGGAGGAGATCCCTTCGCTGGAGCTATCTCCAGAGGAGCCTTGCAACCTTGCCCTCCTTCTAGCAGAAAACGCCCTCATCGGTAAGTTTACGGGGTTATGGCCCAGCCCCAAAATGGTGGAGGCATGGATGGATGATCGCTGGAAGTCACTGATACAGGGAGAAGTCTCTTTGTGCGCAGTAGGAAGGGGTTTTTTTGTCTTCAGCTTCTCGAGGACAGAGGATCGGGATCTAGTTTTCAGATCTGGACCCTATTTCATGGGGGCGAGAGGGTTGTTCTTAGCCCCCTGGACACTCGACTTCAATCCCGGAGCCGAAATCACCGCAGCCCCTGTTTGGGTTAGACTGCCTCATCTTCCCTTGCATCTTTGGGGGAGAAGATCTCTGGAGGACATTGGAAACAAGCTTGGGCGTTTCCTGGACAGTGTGGAGCCGAAAGGGGATCAGTTTACCTGCGCTCGAATCTGTGTTGAGGTTAACCTCGAGGAAGGCCTTCCGGAAGCCATTAATCTCTCCCTGGGGGAATGGTTCCATATCCAAGAGCTGGACTATGAGCTGATTCCTTTTAAGTGCCTCTGGTGCCATGCTTATGGTCATTTCGCAAAAAGCTGCCCCAAAGTCTCTGGGGAGCCGGGACCAGTCAAAGAAGATGATTTTCAGCCAGTTTCTAACAGACGAAGGCAACCAAGGCGAAAGGTCCCACTACCCCAGGCTTCGAAGGCCACTCATTCAGCAGAGGCAACTCTAGAAAATAAAAATAGCTTTGATGCGTTGAAGGAAGATGAAGCCCTAGATCCAAAAACAACAACAGTTACGGGAAATCCTCCGACAGGCGAAAGCTTTCCGGATACCACCCCTCCAGAGTCAGCAGCAGCGAGAGAAATTCGGGACTCAGTTCCGGAGCCACATGCCCCTGCAGGTCTAGTTGTTTCAACCCCCTCTAGAGGCTCGGTGGGAACTTCTGACACTGAAGACATTTCAGTTTCGTCTCCACCCCTTACCCGAGGGAGAAAGACCAAAAAAGCACGCAGAGAAAAGGAGGCTGCCTCCAACATTTCTTTAGGTTCTCAGAAAAAGCTGGATCCCTTTTTTAAGGGGAAAGTCTCATCCTCCTAGGTTTAATGCTTTGCTTCTGTCTCCTATTGTGCTCACAATTTGTGAGAATTTACTCATGTAWGCAMTTTTTGTCATATTCTCRACTTAGCTCAAGAAKTAAATGGGATTGTACTCCCCAGTTATTCAAAAGAAGGTTGGCAGCACCGTTAGAAGTCACCAACCTTCTTCAACTTTGTAATTCTTTGATTCTGGTTTGCCAGGAAGCCGCTTAATACACTCTAACCGTTCTTGTCAAAAAAAAAATATGACAGATTCTTGCATCCCACTGTGTTTTGGGAATTGTCCAATGCCCAATTTTGTTATGTAGCTCGTGGGAATTGGTTCGTATGCAATGTTGATTTTCTTATTTGCATTAGTCAAAACTAAGAGACACTTTTGATCTTCTAGATTAGGGTAGGGTTTACCACCTCCTTGTAGTATCTTATCTTCCTTTTATCTTGTAATTCTTTATTGCACCATATGTTCTCTTTAAATTTAGATATAATAATATTTTTAATATTATCAATATTTTGCATAATTACATCTTCTTATACTCCCCAATGATTTATCCAAGACTTGGCATCTTGATGTCACTCTTGCTTCAGTCACTGGTGGTTTTGGATAGAGTTTGAAGCAATTTTGGGGAGCTTCTTGTTGTCCATGTTGTTTATCTTGTTCTTGTACATTAAGTACCTAATCATGGTTGTGCACTTAATGGGGGAAAGACTCGCTTCAATGAGGAGGATAGGATAGGGTGTATTTCCTTTAATTTTGAGATGATAAGTTATAAAAAAAAATTGGATCTACTCTATCTTTCTCCAGGATTTTTTAGAGATACTGCAACCCCAAACTTCACATCTGTATAAGATAATAGGAATGATGAGGGCATCAAAGAGGAGTTTTTTCTTATACCACAACCAAAGGTCTGATAATTTACACTTGTTTTCAAGTCCATAATAAACTTTCCACCCTGCTTTATCCCTTTCTCAACATTATAGTTCCAATTGAGCTTGTGATGAATATCGATTCCAAGATATTTGTATGAAGCCACTTCCTCCAAGCTATTGTTGTCATATACGAAAATGTCACGGGTGATCTTTTTGGATTTGATTATCATAACCTTTGTTTTGTTAGTGTTCACAATCATACTCATACTAGAACAAAAGTCCTTGAGGATTCTTAGATGCTTACTGAGGTCATAAGGATTACTTGGCATAAGAACAATATCATCAACATAAAGAAGGATGATGACTATCCCAGTGAGAGTCAGGCCAATAAAACCAACATCTTCCAATCAATATTCTAACTTAACTACATTTCAACACAACATGGTCCAAGAAACCCGTATCTACACATATCTTAGCTTATGTAACAAAATCATAACAATTGGATTCTAAAGTCCAAAAAATGTAAATACCTAAGAAAATAATAATAATAATAATAATAATAATTAAAAAATTAAAAAAATTAAGACCATAAAAAGTATATTTAAAAATAAATAAAAAAGTTTAATTCATAACAAAATTTTCATTATTTTTTATATTGAAATTGAACTATCACAATTTCATAAATAATTCACTATTTTCTTACAATTGAAACCTCTTTGTTTTATAAGAAACTATACCCCAATCCTTTACTAACTTAAAACAAGGTAAGCAAATTTAATTATACCCCAATCCTTTACAAACTTAAAACAAGGTAAGCAAATTTATAGATTTATATAGAAAACATATATAAAACAAGTAATTGATTAAGTTTGCAATTATATCACAAGTAATTTATAAAACATATATAAACATTTTATGTTTTCTCTTTACCTGTCACGTTGGATCCCACTTTGATGTTTGACATTTAAAAAAGTAAAGTTGGTAGGGAAGCAGTACATGTCCATGCCACACTAACCATAGTTGTTCTGATGCCTTTCTTTCTATATGAGACACGGAACCATGTAATAGGTGAGAGGTTTGCATAACAAGGTCGAAAAATTAATGTTTTGAGTTTTAAAACTTAGTCCAACCCATAAAAAGGATCACTTACAACATGGACTTCAGATGTCGACCTTGTTTTTTTTTTGCCAGTGACTGGAATTGGATTGCAAGAATGGCAAAGCGTGGTAGGTGTAAAAAAACTACAAGGAGAATCGAAACGGTTAAGAGATATTTATTCATATAAATATAACTAGCACATCCACAAGTCACTCGTGGTTGGTGAACGCCGAAATAACTGAGTCCTGGGCATTAAATAACCGCAGAACCCTGTGTATTAAATAACCGACGCGGTAAGAGATTTAGGGAGGAAAATCCCACCCAGTAAATAATAGTTGGAGTAAAAATCGTGGCTGGTAAACTTGGGCTCTTTAGAAAATGAAACGTTAATCACTCAGAGGTGGCAATTAGCTAGCCATCATAGTAAATTTTAAATATGATTAAGTAAAAGTAAAAAAATAAACATGTAAATGGATGTCTTTATAATAGTGAGGAAGTTAGTGGTTGAAATCACAACCATTGATTTATTGGGACGACTAAGAATATTCCAACAATATTTAATCTTGTCCATACAAAACTGATTAAGTACTAAAAACATATTAAATGTGCCCATTATCAATAGATGTACGCCTTTCGGCGTAATAATTTGTATTTTATATGTTTTTTAATCGTCATCCATGCTAAAATTAAATATGAATGATAACATCGTTTTATTTAAAAGTATTTAACTTGGTGACGTTAAAGGGAATTTTTGGTTAATAAATTGATAAATGATAATAGGTCGAGGACATCTTCATAGGATAATTATTTTGAATAATTCTCGAAGATTAAGCGATCGGTTTCATGATATTGTATTTACAAGATTGATAATATTTAATATTTATTAGGAAATGGAGACTTGCATTTATGCATGAACATCAATGGTATAGATAAGTATAAGGTAGGTGATTTATTTTTTTAAAGCACGAAGATATATGAATATTATCATTGGATCTTTTTGTTTAACATATATAATTGGGTTTAATGGTTAAGAATATGTGTTTACAGATTCAAATTCAAAGGAGGTAAGGTATGTATACCTTCGTAGACTTTAGCAGTCAAATCCCTCTGTGGAGGGGTCCCTTGTCCCACAAACAAGGGAGTTGGTGTAAAAGAATAATTAAAAAGCACAGGATAATTAAAAACCAATGTGATATATGATATATTATTGGAGATGTAGAAAAACAACCATTGATACATTATTGGAGATGCATAGAGACATGAGTCCCACGATATAGTGCAACTTGTTCATCGTTAATTATTCTCATGGCATCATCAATTAATCTGTTGCATATCAATTTTTTGTGTGTGTAGTGAGTGTAGGGTTGAGATTTGTTGGGTTAATCTGAGTAAAGTTACTAATCAGAAAATTATTCTGTGTTCCTCCAAATTAGAGCATTTTGATCACTCTCCCTTCCAAAAACTCATTTATTTATAATGTATGTCTAGGAAGTTATTGTTATATTTTGAAATATGATCGGGACAATACTTAGGAAGTGCAATTAATGACAAGTTGGAACTATGAAATGTTTTGTATGTCTATGAAGTTATTGTTATATTTTGAAGTATGATCGAGACCGGACTTAGGAAGTGCAATTAATGACATGTTGGAACTATGAAATGTTTTGGTTACAATCAGTGGGTATGCCATGGAAAATGAAAATTCTTAATCATTGTTCCAACTTCCAATTCCCTAACACTTCATAGTTCTAGACAGATTTATTGAACACATTAATTTTCATTTCAGCCATGTTTTCAACAATTGTATTTTCCAATTAAAAATCAGGTCATGTGGGTATGTTGCAGCTTTCCAGTGTCAAGGATACTTTCCTCTGCATGGTTAGATTTCGCTTTTGTAAGATTTTTGTATCTATGTAGGTGACATTACACGATGTACCCTCACTCCCTTGAGCTACAACCCTAATTTACAAAAAATACATCAAAACGAATGTTAATCCACAAACATATGAATGATTGATTATAACCATCAACATTATTGAAATTACATTGTTGAAATTCAATAATCGATATCATTATGAAAATTGAAAAATATGCTAGGTAAAGTGAAAGGAATAGGCCATGAACAACGATCAACTATAAACACTTCAAGCTTGTGTGGATTGTTGTGCATTATCAGAGTAAATGCAATGGTGAACTTGTGTGAATTTTTGTGCATTATGAGAGATCAAGACGAAACCATAGAACATTTATAGTGCCTGATAGATCAAATCATTATTTTATAATATTAAGTTAAATTTAGCAATATTAATAATACTAAGTTAAATTTGGAAATATTAGAAATAGATACAAGTGGATCGAGGGACTAAATATTAAATTGATCCACCATTTGTCCTCTATCTTATGCCTCTCACACATGTTTGCCAAACATCCTATGATGTGAGTCACTACAAGACCACACCAATATATGATTAGATTAACGTGGCCAGACTCACCAATTATTGTATCCCTTGTTTCCTATCATAACCCCATGGTCCACTGACCTATGTTCAAACCTCATCCCCATTTTGGTCACTGCCTTTAGCTCTCTTTTGCATCATCTTGAGAAGGTCTACATTTGGATCTCATCTTGGACCTGTAACTACTCCTGCAACATTCTAGTTTCTATAATACAGGTTTCATGTACTACTTGAATGGTATGGTGCTAGCTTCAACACCATTACGCTTCTCTTCAACCAATCAAGGCTACACCTACTCCCTTTGATCCTAATGAGTAGTTGCAAGGGGTAAGACATGCTGGAAAATCATAGATGGACTTTCTCCTAGTCACTCACCCACTTCTCAGGGGTTCCCATGTTTGTTCAACTAGGAGGGGTAGTATGAAAATAGAGTGGTGAGCCAGTTCATTTCCCTTTTTCTTTCTTTGATCCAAATATTATGAGGAATGGAGAAATACCTAAGTACCTAAATTTTAGCATTGGACTCCTTGCTTTTTTTTCCATCCCTTGCAATGGAGAAATGTAAAAGGAGAAGTTGTGACATATTCTAGATTGCATAAATCTAGAGGCATATGAGGGTGTTTGAGTCTAGTCTATCAAAGGCATAGCATGATGTCCCCAAGGACATGATTCAATGGGTAGAATGGAATTTTTTTAGGAGAATAATATGTAGGTAGAGACTCAAGAACGGGACATGAGTAGCAGGGTGTGACCATTCTGTAGTGAAGCCATACATGGAGGAAAGAAATATATAAGAGCATTGTAGTATTGAAGCACAATGCCTTAACCTTTTTATATTACTCTTTGGAGCTCTTAGTCCCAGTAATTACACTGCCTCACCCTCATGAAATTTAATGTCTGTAATTTTAATTTAGACAAAAAAAAATCTAGACATTATTTCCTCGCTTGTTGGTTATTTTATATATCACCATAAAAAAATTGTTGTTTTGGTAACATTAGCTCACCCATAGGGTCTATGTATTATGAGTAGTATATTTGGGCAGTAATATATTAATGAGATAGATAGGGGGAAGGAGGACACAAGAGAACTAAGAGAAAAGGTAGTAGGAGGAGGAGAGGATGGGGTGGAACTTACAACATCTCAACGTTGACCTACTGCTAGTAATGTTATTGGTTATGTTTCTTCTTTTTGGAATGAGATGAGTAGCTTTAACCACGATTATTTTTCATCTCATCTTGTCCCAACTACTAGACCGATTGATGACATTTAGATAATTACATAAGAAAAAAAGGCTCGTTGTAGGGTTATTATATAGCCAATCTCAAAATCCTCAACATTTTTGGAAATTTCTTTTGCCGAATTTCCAGAAAACATTAAAATTGAAAATAACATTCTATTTTGAACCCTCAATTTCTTCTGCAAATATTTCCTTCTATGAAAACAAGAATAATAGGGATACATGAAGCTTCATGTACATAAACACTAAGCTCATCCCCACCAATGAAGCCCATCTAGATTTGCACAGAAGCACCATAGATATCTAGTTTAAGAAGTAGTTGTGGTGAAGGAATTCTTTTGATATAGTTGTAGTAAAGGAATTATTTTTATATCCAATTGAGGAGTGGTGAAGGAATTATTTTGATGTGGTTGCGGTGGAGTAATTCTTCCAATATCCAATTGAGGAGAGGCTATGATGAAGGAATATTTATGATATGGTTGCAGTAAATGAATTCTTCTTGTATGGCTGCACTGAAGGAATTATTCCTTATATGTATGGTCTTGAGAGAACTATAACACTTTCATGATTATTCCACCCAGATGACTTGTTGCTCGAATGCATACAGGTTTCCATAAGAGGAGGCATCGATTGTAACATCTCTAGATTGTAGTGCCACAAAATAGAGTCCCTAGATTGTGGTGTCAAGGAGGCATCGACTGTAGAATCTATAGACTGCAGTGTCACAAATCAAACTCCATAGAAATAAGAGCCACAACCTCCAAACTGGCCAATCATACAATTTATAAAAAAATGTTTTTTAAATTAATTTTTACCTCTAACAAATAGATTTTAAAAAATTGCACACGAGGGGATTAATGTCACATTGAAATGATTCAACCAATGAGAATTCAATATACCAAATTAGAAAAATATAAAAATGTATTATTTTTCCAAAAAAAATCAAATAATAGATTATCTGAAAAACCTTAAGATATAATTTAGGGTTAAATAGGTTTAGAACTGTACCGATTACTATAGTACCTTCTTTGGAAGGTACTAACAAGAGTAACCTTTATTGAAAGAAAATAAGTGGTTACGTGTTACAAGGAACTAAGGACTATTGATATTTGGTAGCTAAAAAATGTTACCATTTGTTTGAATTCACCATATAGTCATCCTTAATGAGAGTTCTTTTTTTTAGCAAACCAAACTAGTAATTCTATTTAGCAAAAGTGAAGAATTGTATACATCCACCAATGGACTGTTGGCATGTCACTAGCAAAACTAGACCAGCAACAGTATATAAAACTATCTATCCATATGGTTTGTGCTAAATTATGAAATAAAACCAAAATTGTACATCGTGAAAAGAAGTCTAATATCTAGCTATCCTATTACTTTGATTCCACGTAGTAAAGTAAAAGCATCCTAAAAAATTCAAAAAATCTATCATTCCAAGGACTAGTTGGGAGAAAGGCCACCTGCCCTCTCATGGCGGTCCTGATCTAGAGGCCTGGGGGATTTGTCCTTTTGGTCTTCCTCATGACATTCATGGTTCCCAATGTGAGCCTAAATGTCTTGGAGTTGTTGATGAACCTTCGCTAGTTGCTCCATGATTTCTTCCTTATCCTCTTTGTTGTCTAGCATAATCTTACCCAAGAAATTTTTGATATGCCAATATAAATAATTTGTTTTTAGAAATTTGGTATCTCTAGTGCATGATCTTCCCATGTCAGGAACCCAGTTTCCAATATTTGCATCAATCTCCCAATCACGCATCACGCTCCTGGAAGACCTCAGCTTTCATAGAGGTGAGTGTAGTCTGGATACGTGGTAGGATTTGTTGTCAGAATTCATTGGATGTCGCTTGAGCTAAGAGAAGCATTCGAGGGATGTCAGGATCAAGACTTACATTACTTGAGGATGAGGGGTCGGGATGGGCTCTACTCCCTGGTGATATTCCCCCGAATATCTTCGGGTAGGTGGAATATTTGTAGATGGGACAATGTACACAGGAGAAAGATGCATCGAAGGATTTTACCTCTATTGGGGGACCACATAATTATTCAACACTAAGTTGCTTGGAGGATTGTCACCCTTGACTCTTAAACAATGACCAAAAATCATGACCACATTCCAACTTGAAACCGTAATCCCTACGAGACGAGTAGTGCAATCGTTGTTGTAAACTCGTGTCATTCTATGATTATCCATTAAAATTGAGTAATGGGGAGTGTTATAGCACAAGTTATAGGTTGGGAAAAGCCCGACCCAACCATAAAGAAATTGCTACAACTTGGGAATCCTTGATGAAATGGGTCATGAACTCGTCATAAATCGAGAATTTTTCTAAGTAAAAGAAAAGATAGAATGAAAAAAGTATTATCCTATATACAACTCAACACTAGTGATTAATGACATCTACATACAATAACAAGATAATATAGCTTTGCCAAAGCTTGTTGTAATTACCCACGATTTTTTGTTCTTGTTAATCACAGAGCGATAGTGTGTTAGGGTTCGTGGAGAGCGCCCAGGGTCCGTTTTTGGAGCCAGAGCCGGCCATGGCCGCCCCAGGGGGTGGGGATTCGGCCCCTCCCCCTCCGAGTTCAGAAGAGGACTCGTTCAGGAAGTTGATTTCCAGTGGAGGCAAGCGCAAGATCCCTTCTACGGTTCCAAAATTCATAAAAAATCTAGATGAAATCCCAAAAATCGCCCTACCGGAGACGCAAGCGATCAAGATAGCCCTGGCTCTCTCTGAGAGAGGGCTGGTAGGCCAGTTTATGGGACTTTGGCCCTCAGCAAAAACCACCGAAGCTTGGGTCCAAAGGAACTGGAAGCCCCTCCTTAAGCAAGAAGTTACCTGCTACCCTTTGAGCAGTGGCTTTTTTCTCTTCAAGTTTATAAACAAGGAAGACAAGGACCTCATTTTCAGAAATGGACCATATTTTATGGGAACCCAGGGGCTGTATTTGAACCGCTGGACCCCGGACTTCGATCCCATGATGGAACTGCCAAAGGAGGTACCTGTATGGGTCAGGCTCCCCAACTTGCCGGTTCACTGCTGGAACTATGAAGCCCTGCAAAAGATAGGGAATGGAATAGTGAAATTCATTGATAAGGCCGACAACAAGTCCATCTACAACTGTGCTAGGATATGTGTTGAAGTGGATCTTGAGGCAGGGCTCCCGGAGGTGGTGAAGATTATTGTGGGTAACTGGTCTCACTACCAGAAACTCGATTATGAACACCTTCCCTTTAAGTGCAGATCCTGTCAAGAGCATGGACACTTCCAGAGGAATTGCCCAAAGAACCAAAGCCCAGAAAAGGAAGATGATGAGGGCTGGAAAAAGTTCAAGAAAAGAAAATCAGGTCCTAAATTCAAAGATCCAAGGCCAGAGCAGGCGACCCAACCATCATCTTCAAAGCCAAACCCTCAGAAGGCACCTCCGAAAGAAGGGGCTAACAAGCCAAAGGAAACCTTGAAAAAACCAATCGTTATAGTCACTCAGTCCCCGCCAGCCCCAGAAAATCCGATTCCGGACAATGAAACCCCTCTAGCATATGAATCCATGAAGTCGGATCAGGAGCACATCCCTTTAGACTCCGAATTGGGCGCAAATATAGATGAGGGGGCCACGAAGACCAGCAGTTCTGTTGGAACCCCTGAGAAGGCCCCTAGAGGAAGGAAACTAGAGAAGAAAAAAAGGGAGGAGAAATCTTACAGGGACGTCACTGCAGGAGTTCAGCATACCATCCCGGTTATGATAGAAACCAGATCCTCAAAAAAAGGCAAGGCTTCGAAAGGAGCCATCGCCCCCCCCTCCGGTTCCTAATGCTTTACGTCTCCTGGAACTGCAGAGGGTTGGGAAGTAAA
The DNA here is from genome assembly GCA_009831015.1 of Picea engelmannii. NCBI lineage: Eukaryota > Viridiplantae > Streptophyta > Pinopsida > Pinales > Pinaceae > Picea > Picea engelmannii. The sequence goes on along the minus strand of ML787937.1, from coordinate 187,478 downwards.
CTAAAAGAAGAAG
>ML787937.1:97394-181320 GCA_009831015.1 Picea engelmannii | reverse complement strand
CAATTTATATTCAATTTGGATGAAACTTATACTCAATTCTAACATCAAAGAATTTTATATGCAATTTGGATGGAACTTATACTCGATTTTTTTTATATTCAATTTGGATGAAACTTATACTCAATTCTAACATCAAAGAATTTTATATGCAATTTGGATGAAACTTATACTCAATTTTAACAAACTTGACTTGGGTCATTAGATTGGAAAATTGGAAAAAGGGTAAAATGTTGATTTGACACTTCGTCCTATTTTTTTTGGAGGGGGATTAATTTATGGGGACATGTTGTTTTGAGATTTATAAATAAACTCTTAGTCAACCACTTTTAGTAATGTTGATAGTGGGTGTCTTTATAATTATTAGTTGTTTTTTTTTAGGTTAATTAAAGAAGATAATGAAGATGGACCTCTTTCTTGATATAAGGAATCTTATTCATATATCTTATTTTCTTTTACAGAGGGATTAATAAATGGGAGGGGAGTTGATACTTTGGCATATCAATCATGATAGTTTTGTTATAATTTTAAGGTACTAGAGTAATGTTTACTAAAGGAGGGAGTATTGAGTTTTAGGAAGTCTTAATTCGATCTACTCAATGGTCATTGATTTGTGAGTATTTTCACAATTTTGCATGTAGGTAGGAGGCTGCCACATGGTCAGGGTTGAAGCAAAGTTTGTAGAAAAAGACAACATGTTTGTAGTCCATGGGTTGAGTCTAGCGTCGATCATTGAATCTGAGCACGATATGGTGAGGGAGACCTTTGCCTAAATTTGCATAAATATGTATCTTAACATAAATAGTAAAACTATAACAATTGGTTCCAGCATAACTACCAAATTCAAATATGAACACATTGAGTACAAAGATGGTTTGGTACCTAAAAAAATACATAAAAGAAAAAAAAAAACCAACACAACTCTTATATAGAAGTATACATTTCATAAATATGTAAATATGCATTTTTTTCAAATTTGAGCCTCGGATGTTAGACTAATTTGAACCTAAAAAGCACACAATAGAACAAACCAAACAAATGTAATGTCAGAAATGAAATTTTTTTGGGTATTTAGAATTTTTCATGCGATTTTAGGGTTTTTTGTGTTTTTTTGTGCCTTCTATTTTGTATTTTGGGTTGGCCATATTGCACATTATAGATCAACCATATCTAATTGTATTGGTTTGTATACCATATGCTCAATGGTACATTGACTCTATTGTATCTATATTATATGAATAATACAATGTATTCCATATTGGAGTCATGATTACATACAAGAATCTCTAGTATAAAGAAATCATGTTACTATGGTTTTTGCATGGTTGCAAGGTTCAGTCATATTGGCCTTTATTGTACAAAAAAATAGCAACAATACAAAATTGATCTTATTTTTTATGCCATATGGATACATATTGTAATACCCCTAGGTTGAACCCCATTGTAAATATAAATGTAATTGTACATATAGGATGATGAGCCAGAATAATTTGGGACCAGAGTGCCTTTATATGAATGTATTTTGAGGCCAAAGTTCATGTATGGTTATTGGGTTGGTGATCCTGCAGCTGAAAGGCCAGCAAGCTTATTTTTGTAAAATGAAATCACACTCAGTTTTAATAAAAACACATCACTACTGCAGGCCGACCATACAAAAGAGTATTGGGGGGTAAACTCCACCGGAATGGGAAAGGGGGTCTAAAAGTCTGGGGAAAAGGGGCTAAGCTAGGTGGATTAATCCCAAAGGAATATTTTATTAATATTCCAAAAATGTATAAAATATAAAGTATGGATATTTAAATATATCATAAGTCCTTATGTTGAGGAAGGTATCACCCTGTGAGGGAATCCATGTGGAACCAAGCTAATTCCCAACATGACAAGTGTCAAGTTGGGAACATGAAAATATAATTGGGGAAATTTAGTTCCTTTGATCATTTTTCCATGAGGATTCGCACCTCACTACCTCCATGATACTATCATTTGTACCTTCATGTTTCTAGTACCGTACCTCTACCTGTACCAAGACCTTGGTTAGATTTGGAGCTGGACTGAAGAGGTGGGTTATCAGGCCCGTAGGACATTGAAGAAGCGGGTTGCCAGGCTCGTGGGACAATGAAGAAACGGGTTGTCAGGCTCATAGAACATTGAAGAAGGGGGTTGTCAGGCCCATGAGCATTCTCTCGAGGTGAGAGAACTCTTGGAATTGATTTCCCAAGGTGCCAAACTGCAGCTATAGGGATCTGAGACTTCTTGTCTAGCTTGTTGCTAAAGCCCCAGAAGGGAAGTGGGGCAGTCGAAGGATTGTTGAGAAGAGAAGGGGCACACTTCCTGGGGTGGGAAAGGCATGTGGGGATTGACGTATTGCAGGTTGTTATTTTGAGTTGGCACATGTGTCTGAGTTTGTATGATGTTAAAGAGACCTTAGCCTGGTTAGAAACCCTTTACCCAGGTGGAATTTAGCCCCAGCTCAGGGGTGACTCACTACTGAGAGTTTATGAGTGGTGTGGTATAAGGTTGGGAGGAACATGGAAGGTCTGCACACACTTGGGGTCCTTTTTATTAAATATAAGTGTTTACAATGTGTTAACTTTGTGTTATGTTAATATTTATCCAATTATTCTTATGGGTTTTTCTGTATATGCTGTAATTGTATATAGATTTTGTTAACATCATTAATCTAAGCAATTGCAGAAGTATATCAGTTACTTAAATGGTATCAGAGTTCGGAAAATTTTCATGTGGCGTGGCTTAGCCTGGGTGGTTGGGGACATTACAAAGTGGTATCATAGCCCAGTTTTCAACATTAAACCTGGATGGGCTGAGTTAGCAGAATGTTAGAGCGGAAAATCATAAAGAATTAATTTTTGGAGTATGTCTGCAACTTGTTTGATTAAATTATTGCAGTAAAATTGAGAGAAATATCATGTGTAATGTGAAGAATTGAGCCCGAAAATTAAAAATAAGCAATTTCAATCTCTAATGGGGAAAATTTGAGCTTGTAGATGGCTAAATTTTTGAGTTTATAGAGCAGCCATGGCGCCTATGACAAAATTGAAGTGAAATTGGGAAAAAGTCCCCAATTCTGTGGTGGAAAGTCTTGGAGAATTCATGAGTAATGCAAGAAATGAACCAAGAATTAAAATCTCCAAATTTTAATAGCAATCATAGAAAGAAATTTTGAATTTGGGTGATTTTCAAAGTAAGAAAAATTGGAAAATTTTGGGTATTTTTCTCGTACAATGATGTCAGCATGACGTGGAGGCCACGTGTCAGCTGATGTGGTAGAATAAATATGTGTACTACTATCATGGCAGGTACATATTGTATGGGATGACAATTGGCAGGTGATGTGGATCCATGTGGCAGGCCAACTATCAGTCCCACGAAAACGCGGTAAGATCTTGGAATTTGTCTAAGTATTAAGCTATTGCGGAGCGCAGAGAGAACCGGGGGTATGAAAAGAGGTATGGTATCCCCGCAGACCCATGACCCTGTGGTAAGAAGTGGAAAATTGACCAAGTCCTAATAATTTGTCGGGCGGATGGGTGGATGTGGTTCTAAGAGTAAAATAAATATGGGATCACCCGAGATGAAATTTCAAAATTTGACTAAGTGTCAAGACTTCGTGGGTGTGAAGAATATCGTGAAGGTGATAAAGCATAAGAAAATGACTGCCAACCCATAATGGGATCTTAGAGAAAAATGACTAAGTATAGGTGTATAATGGATACGATGGAACACCACAGTGCCTTTTGGAGGAGGCGAAAGTTATAACATGAATGAAATAAGAAAAAATTCTAAGTATGGGAGCAAGTTAAGGGAGGAATAATGTGAGAGTGAATTTTGGAGACCACGGAAGTTGAAGGGAAGAAATAAAATACCTTAGACCCATGGTGAAATATTTTAATGGTCGAGATCTAATTTGAAGAGAATCAGACGGTGGTTGAGCATCGAAACTAGGATGCTCGAGATAACGCAATTCTCTTCCTTGTAATGGCATTAATAATCTTCCTCTTCAAATATTTTGAAGGGGGGACACAAGAAATAGTCATGTGGATTCGTGGACAATGGAGTCCATGCATTCACTCAAGAATATAAAAAAAAAGGATATTAAAAATTCACAATAAATCATAAATAAAGTATTTCTGATAAAACTCTGAAGAACAAAATGTTGTATAAAATAATGGGTTTGTTAAATTCTTGTAGTCTTACAAATCCAGTTGCATACACATTTTGCAGAACTAAGAACATAATTCGACATAAGCAAAATTCAAAAGGAAGATTAGTAAACCAAGACATGGATGCTGCCTAAGGAACTTACAATTATGAAGATGAAGGAAAAAAAATTGGTATAGGCATGGATGTTGCAGTAACAGAATCCAATGGGGATGGAGAAGATAGAAAGGAAGAGAGCATGAACTTGGTGGAGACCAGAAAAATTTTGTGAAAGGATATCCAAATTTATAAACATGATAATGAGAGGCTTATGAAAGCCAAGGAGCAACAAAAAGACTTTAACATCAAGTTAATGCAGAGCTTGGACAAAATAGAGAAGAAGATGGATAAGGAGATTGAGTCAAGAAAATCAGGGAGTCTTCGGTCTCATGATAAGAGGAGAAGAACCAAAAGTGTTACTAGGCATCACAATCACTCCACAAGGCATGCAAATAGGAGAACACACAGTAGTTCAAGTCCATCCCCTATCAGGAAGCATAAGAAGAAGTATGGAGTGGATGAGCTATGGTGAGAAATGAATAAAATAAAACCACCTACATTTGATGGTGAACACAAGAAGGATGAAGATGTTGAGACCTGGTTGTTGGGCATGAGAAAGTATTTTCAGTTGCATAATTACTCTTCACATGCAGAAGGAAGAATTTCCACATATCAACTCAAAGGAAAAACATCAATGTGGTGGGATCAGTTTGTGCAAGTGCAACACATTGATGAGAAAAAGGTTACTTGGAGAGAATTCAAAAGCTATTTTCAAAACAAGTACTTAACCAAATGATACTATGATCAAAATATGAAGGAGTTCTTTGAACTCAAGCTTGGGAGTATGACCATAGATGAGTATGAAAGGAGATTCTTAGAGATGCTAAAATGTGTATCTTTCATCAAGGATGAACAAGTTAGGATTCAGAGGTACCTAAGTGGGATTCCATCATTTATCAACAATAAGATACAGTATGATGATCCCAAGACACTAGAGGAAACCATAAGGATATCTAAATTCCTTTATGATCAACATAGAGGAAGACCAACTTTCCAAAAGGCGTGGGAAGACAAGAAGATGAGCAAAATGGAACAGAAGAGGAAGGGGACAAAGCCACCATTCTTTCGAAATGATTCTCAAGGACAACCATCTTCTAAGGAACCCAAGATGAGCGAGACAATGAGGCAAAGACCATTGCAACCACCTATTCAATGTTGGGGTTTTGGGGAAGATCATATGTACAGATATTTCCCTCACAGAGGTGAAAAAGTGAGGATTGTTCACAATGTAAAACAAGTTGAAACAATGGAGGACATAAGTAGAAATGTACCTAGGATCTACGTAGCTCTGGATAACAAGCAAGTTGAGTTTCAATCACATATGATTGAAGTGGAAGGTAAGATCAACAACCAACCCATTGTTATTTTAATTGATTCAGGAGCTAGTCATAGTTATCTAGATCCTAATATGGTGGAAAGATTTCAATTGCCAAGAAGCAAGCTTGGTAAACCTTGTTTGGTGAAGCTAGCTACATGAGCTAAAAGGAATATTAATGATATGGTTAAGGCATGCCCAATAGACATGAATGGATTAAGCACAAGGGCAGATTTGAATATCATACCTTTGGGCTGATATGACTGCCTAGTCAATATGGATTGGTTGGACTAACATCATGTTGTTCTAGACTGTTATAATAAGTGTTTTACCTACTTGGATGAAGAAGGGAACCTGAGAATAGTTCAGGGTATTCCAAGAGCATTAGCCATCAGAGAAGTTTCAACCTTGCAGCCGAAGAAAAACTTCAGGAAAGGATGTCAAGTATTTGCAGCACATATGGAGGAGGCACCTAAGGATAAAGTACCAAGTATCGAAGATTATGCAGTCCTAAAAGAGTTTGAATATGTATTTAAAGAAATATTGGGGCTGCAACCCAAGAGAGATATTGATTTCTCCATAAATATGATGCCTAGAGCAGCCCCAATATCCAAGACTCCTTATAGGATGAGTACACCAGAATTGAAGGAGTTGCAAATGTAGCTAGAGGAAATTCTAAAGAAGGGGTATATACACCCGAGTGTGTCACCTTGGGGTGCCCCAGTATTATTTGTGAAGAAAAAGGATGGAACCTTCAGGCTTTGCATTGTCTTCAGGAAGTTGAACAAGGTAACTGTGAAGAACAATTATCCTTTCCCAAGGACAAATGATCTATTTGATCAGTTGAAAGATGATAAAGTATTCTCTAAGATCGATTGGAAGCCAGTTTATCACCATCTAAGAATTAAGGAAGAAAACATTAGCAAGACTACCTTCAGAATAAGGTATGGCCATTATGAGTTCACAGTGGTGTCAATTGGGTTATCAAATGCATCGGTTGTCTTCATGTGTTTAATGAATGGTATTTTCAAAGAATACCTGGATAAGTTTGTCAATGTATTTTTGGATGACATACTTATTTACTCAACAAATGAAGAAGAACATGAGAAACACTTGAGCATGGTGCTACAAGTAATGAGAGAACATCGATTATTTGTAAAGTTGATCAAGTGCTCATTCTACCAGAGGCAAATACATTACTTGGGGCATATTATTTCAGAGAAAGGGATAGCATTAGACCCAGATAAGATAAAATCCATTGAAGGGTGGCCAACACCAAGGAATTTTTTTGAGGTGAGATCATTCATGGGACTTGTAGGTTACTACAGAAGATTATTGAAGGATTCTCAAATATTGCACACCCAATAACTTCCTTGCAAAAGAAGGGTGTGAAGTTTGAGTGGACATCATATTGTGAAAGAAGTTTCCAACACTTGAAGTATTTGTTGACTAGTGCTCCAATATTGAGGATTGTTGATCCAAATGAAGACTTCATTGTATGCACAACTACATGTAAAGAAGGACTTAGTGGAGTTCTTAGTCAGAATGGACATGTGGTGTGCTACGAATCAAGAAAATTAAAGGAACATGAAAGACATTATGCTACTCATGATTTGGAATTGGCAGCCATAGTGCATGCCTTGAAGATGTGGAGGCACTACCTCATGGGGAAAATATTCAAGTTTAGGATAGACCATAGTGGTCTGAAATATTTATTTGGACAACCAACTCTAAATGTCAGGAAAAGCAGGTGGTTAGAATTCCTCAGTGAATATGAATTTGATATAAAGCACATCAAGGGTAAAGATAACAAGGTGGATGATGCACTCAATAGGAGAGTGCATGAGATGTATGCTACAACCATTAGCATGTACACATCATATTTGAAAGATAGAATTTTAGAGGCTGCAAAATCAAATCTACAGTACGTGGAAATAAAAACAAAATTACAGCAAGGTATTTTGCAGCAAAAAATTGAGAATTTTGAGTTAAAAGAGAATGAAATTCTTTTGTACATGTGCAAAATTTATGTGCCAAATTCTAAGGAATTGAAAAATATGATATTAAAATAAATGCATAATGTTCCTTATGCTAGACACCCAAGTTACCAGAAGACTATTAAAGTTGTCAAGAGCCAATATTATTGGCCAGGTATGAAGAAAGAGGTTGTTGATTTTATTGCCAAGTAGTTGGAATGTTAAAAAGTCAAGGCTGAGCACAGACACCCAGCTGGTCTGCTACAACCATTTCCCATTCCTGAGTGGAAATGGGAAGTTGTAACAATGGATTTCATCACCAAGCTAGCCAAAACAACCAAGCAGCATGATTCCATCATGGTGGTGGTGGATAAGCTTACTAAAGTTGCCCACTTTATTCCAGTAAAGCTCACTCACAAGGCAACCAACATTGTTGATATTTATATGAGAAAAATCGCTCGACTACATGGTATACCCAAGACAATTTTGTCTAACAGAGATCTGAAATTTACATCAAATTTTTGGAAAGGATTTGGGACCAATCTGAAATTTAGCACAACCTATCATCCAGAGTCAAATGGGAAAACAGTGAGGGTGAATCAAGTGATTGAAGATATTTTGAGGATGCATGTGATGGATAAACCATCCAAATGGGAGGATTATTTGCATTTGGTGGAGTTTGCTTATAAAAATGGGTATCAAGCATCTCTAAATATGAACCCATTTGAGGCACTTTATGGCAGAAAATGTATCACACCAGTGAGTTGGGACAACTAAACAGACAGAGCAGTGGTTGGACCAGAATTACTCAGGGAAATGGAAGAGCAAATGGTGAGAATAAAAAAAAAATTAAAGGATGCCCAGGATAGATAGAAAAGTTATGTTGATAATGGAAAAAATCACTAAGAATTCAAAGTGGGTGGCCATGTGTTTTTAAAATTAAATGCCAAGAGAAGTTTTCTGAAGTTGGGAAATTGTTCAAAACTGATAGCTCATTATTGTGGGTTGTTTGAAATCTTGGAGAGGATTGGTCCTGTAGGATACATGCTTGCCTTACCTGCATCAATGTGTATTTATAATGTATTCCATGTATCATTACTTTAAAAGTATGTACTTGATGCTAATCATATCATTGATTGGAATGTGATTTAGATGGAGCAAGAATGAGACTTCCAAGTTCAGCCAGTATGCATATTGGATTGGAAGGTCAAGCTGCTCTGAAATCAAGCAATAGAACTGGTAAAGGTCCAATGGACCTAGTACAGTCCTGAGGATGCAACTTGGGAGCATGAGGATGCTATGCAGACAAAGTATCTGCATCTGTTTGAGGACTTTTGAATTTTTTACTGTATATGTGTATCTACTGCACTAAGGACAATGCATAAATAAGGGGGAGGGGAATGTTATACCCCTAAGCCGAACCCCATTGTAAATATAAATGTAATTTAACATATAGGATGGTGAGCCAGAATACTTAGGGGCCATAGTGCTTTTGTATGAATGTATTTTGAGGCCAGAGTGCCTGTATGGTTATTGGAATGGTGAGCCTAAAGCTGGAAGGTCAGTGAGCCTACTTTTGTAAAATGCAATCACACTCAGTTTTAATGAAAACACATCACTACTACAGACTCACCATACAAAAGAGTATGGGGGGCTAAACTCCACCAGGATGGGAAAGGGGGGCTAAGATTCTGGGGAAAATGGGCTAATCTAGGAGCTTAAGCCCAAATGAATATTTTATTAATATTAAAAAAAATGTATAAAATATAAAGTATGGATATTTAAATATATCTTAAGTCCTTATGTCAACGAACGTATCACCCTACGATGGAATCCATGTGGAACCAAGCTAATTCCCAACATGACCAATGTCAAGCTGGGAAAATGACAATATAATTGGGGAAAATTAGTTCCTTTGATCATCTTTCCATGAGGATTCACACCTCACTACCTCCATGCTACTATCATCTATACCTTCATGTTGCTAGTACTTTACATGTACATGTACCATGACCTTGGTTATATTTGGAGTTGAACTGAAGAGGCTGGTTGTCAAGCTCGTAGGACATTGAAGAAGCGAGTTGTCGGGCTCGTAGGACATTGAAGAAATAGGTTGTCAGGCCCATAGGACGCTAAAGAAGGGGGTTGTTAGGCCCGCAAGCATTCTCTCCAGGTGAGAGAACTGTTGGGAATTGATTACCCAAGGTGCCAAACTGTAGCTACAGGGCTCTGATACTTCTTTTCCGACCTATTGTTGAATCTTCAGAAGGGAAGTGGGACAACCGAAGGATTGTTGAGCAAATACATGGCGCACTTCCTAGGGTGGGACATGCATGTGGGGAATGAGGGACTGTAGGTTGTTAGTTTGAGTTGGCACATGTGTCTAAGTTTGTATGTTGTTAAAGAGACCTTACCCTAGTTAGAAACCCTTTACCTAGGTGGAATTTAGCCCCAGCTCGGGGGTGACTCACTGTTGAGAGTTTATGAGTGGTGTGATCTAAGACTGGGAGGAACGTGGAAGTACTGCACGTACTTGGTGTTCTTTTTACTAAAGATAAGTGTTTACTATGTGTTAATTTATGTGTTATTTTAATATTTATTCAATTATTCTTATGAGTTTTTATGTATATGTTGTAATTGTATATAGATGTTGTTATCCACATTAATATGAGCAATTGTAGAAGTATATCAGTTACTTAAATGGTATTAGATTTCAAAAAAAAATTATGTAGCATGGCCCAGCTTGGATGATTTGGGATGTTACACATATGGTCAACACAATATAACTTACAATAACATAAAAAAATGCCATTAAGTAATGTTATAGTAAACATTTAGACATTAAGACCCCAGGGTATGTAACAACCAGTGCTATGCATGTTGGAGAAAATGACATCATCTCAAGGAGGAACTTACCCAATGCTCCTACCTCACATGAGATGGAATATCTTTTCACTACTATAAATGTGCGAGAACAAAAGCATTTCACGGAGTGATAATTAGAAAAACTAATATGAAAAATAGAATTTAATTTTTTTTGGATTTTCACTACTATAAATGTGCGAGAACAAAAGCATTTCACGGAGTGATAATTAGAAAAACTAATATGAAAAATAGAATTTAATTTTTTTTGTTTCCATTTGCTTTCATTACAATTAATCCAAATGTGGGTGTGTCTTGATCATATGCTCATGGCAGGTATAAGTTATATATTAGTGTCCTTCAAACCAAAACTATTGGGAAGGTTAATAGCCATATTTCATATTTCAAAAACATTTGAGTAATCAAGATTTAAGCAACATCCTCTCTGAATACAACCAATGGTTTCAATGTATAAGATACATGTTTTTGTTTTTGTATCTATGAGATGTATACTTATGTACGAGAGTCATATTGAGTTTTTCTCATTACATATTTTTTCAGTATCAAATTGCATTTAAATCTTGTTACCATCATTTCTAAAGCTAAAAAAATTTATTATATTTTTAAAATAAAACATTGTTCAAATTATAACCCACATATTATCAGGAAAATTTCCTTAGAAAATAGCCAAAATTTACACATGGAGAAAAATATTTTCATTAAACTATAACCCATATAACCCACCTAACATAGAACAAGATTAGCTTTTGTTGAAAGAAATTAATTTTTTTTATATGAATTTACAAAGGGTTGCTTAAGTCGTTAGCTACTTGGTATAAAGAACTAAAGGGGGTGCTTAAGTCCTACTTGGCATAAGGAATTAAGGGGTTGCTTAAGTCCTTAACTACTTGGTATAAGGAACTAAGGACTCAATACTCTTTGGTAAGTATAATAAGGTTACATTTTTTTTAAAGCAACTTCTAGAAGTGGCTTAATTGTTCTTTAAAAATTTCCTTCATGGAAGAGAACTCTTAACTATGAAAGGGGAAACAATGGGTAGGTAAATAGATAATCAAAATCAAGTCCTTAATGAGAGAGGTCTCATACTATTTGTTGTTTAAATTATCTCATTATAGTACATGATAATACTTTTAATTAGTGTGTTTTTTAATAAGTAAAATAATTTTAATACAGTCTGAGTGGGCTTAATGGTTAAGAACATGTGTTTCCTCTTAAGAGGTCACGGGTTCAAATCCAGAGGGGGGTAGGGTATGTATACCTTCGTAGACTTTACCAGTCAAAATCATTGGGCGAAGGGGGGTCCCTTGTCCCACAAACAAGGGGGTCTCATACAACAATTTGGTGTGTTGGCTTGGCCGTGACCTTAAAAATAGATTATTATTATATTATTATTAAAAATATACAATTTAATTTTCTTTATTAAATGTTATATATGTAACATTTTTAATTTTATTGAGTTCAAATTCAAGGATATATATTTAGTGGTAAAAGTCATACTAGTTTTTGTTGTGCTACAACATTTAATGAGAGGTATTTTTCTATTGAATTTCCTAGTAGAAGATTTTGCAAATCAATAGGTTGTCATTTTCTTTCTTTATTCTTTCTTTTTTTAATTATTTAGTGGATTGATTTAAGGTTGATCTCAAACAACATTTATTGCATTACATCTCGTGACTGGGCCAAAGATTCTAGTTCTCTTATTATACTAGATTATCCAAATCACCTTCCAAAAGCAATTATGTAGGAAAATTGGCGATAAAGAAGTTTACTTCTCAATCATGAGTATCTTTGTATCAACATCACACTCCTCGGAAGGTGTGACATGATTGTTTATAGAAGCTACAAGTTTATATGCATTTGCATACCATCATTCCATACTACTAACTAGCCATAAGTTGGAAAACTGCATTGATAGTAATGAAATATGAGAGAATCAAACATTTATACAAATAGTCATTTCTTATGAAGGACATGATTCGAGTTAGGGTGGGTGTTTCTTTGGCTTAGAAACAATTGATATTTGTTGGAAAGCAACTAGAATACGGTTGTACTTTAGTCGCTTATAACATACACAAGGACTCAAACTTACATTTTTTTCTTTATCTTTGTGATGGATCTTAGAGAAAGGAAAAACCTCCTCCTCTAAAGCTCCAAAAATTTCTCTTTTTGATCTAGGAGGATTCAGAATGCTAAAAAATTGATTATCTCAAATGATAGTGAAAATGACTTCATTGCATAGAGATCGACGAGAGCTTTCCAACGGTGCATGAATCGCCTCAAATGAATGTTGTTTGAGAAAGTTATGATCGTTTGAAGTTTCAGTGAAAATAGAGCAAATGATGACATGGCATTTGTATAGGTCATACAATGATGACATGGCGAATAGGTGGCATGTACAATCATCAGATTGTACAGTTACACGGTGCACAAGTGGACCAATCGATGTTGAACATGTGGCATGACCATATAGGTGGACCAATGAGAGACTACCATGTGGCAGTCTCCCATTAACCAAATATGGATAAGGTGGAATAAAATGTTGTTGCAAACCCGAACGATGGAACCCGATTCACTTGATAATCCAACAAATTACCATTATACTCACCACATGTCGCTTAACTATACATGGGCGTGTTTGTATTTATGTTTGAATGTTGGTGGAAAAAGGATTGATGGCTAGCCCCTGATCCCATGGTATATACGGTATCCAATATAACCAAGTGCCAAAGTTCGCGGGGGTTTACAACTATATGCCACCAAATATAACAAACACCCTACTATATATATAATATATAGTTACAACTGAGCACCAAAGGGGGAGAGGTCCAGAAGTTTGAACCCGCGACCTCCTCTCACACATGCGAAAATTTTTAACCAATGTGTCAAGGGCGCCTATTGCTAAGGGATGTCAATATTAATGTATTTAAGTTTGCCTATGGAATCTGGGCCACGATTTAGGTCTCAACCCCTATTTAACCAGCGCCCATACCAAATGCACCACACAATTTCTCATGCCAAGAACTTGGTATTGGGTTTGTTTTGACATGGGTATTTGTGCCAAAGATATAGTTTTCCTCGTTTTGCGTGCAAGAGGTGTTCCTATTTTGGATTTGTCTCGTTTTGTGTGTTATTGAGTTCTTTGAGAGGAGTATAGAGTGTTTATACTCCTTTTTCATAGAATTTCAAGAGGAAGACTATGGTGATGTTAGTTTTGTGCTAAAGTGTTGTGTAGTAATATCTTAGTCAAGTTTGTCATGTATGAAACCCATAGTCTCGTTATGTGTGCAAAATGGGGTCTTTGAGCACCTGTTCAGAACATAGTCAAGTTTATACTCATTTTTCTCAGAATTGTGTGAGGAGTTTAGTGATAACCTTTGTTTTTAGATTTGAAAATCATAATTGAATCTTTTCTTCAAATTTACCATTGTAAGTCATCATTGTATCAAACATTTGAGCATTAATAGAGTAGTCTCACTGTTTGGAAGTGGACCCGCAGATGTAGCCCAAGATGGGTGAACTCCGCATTTAATTGTGTAATGAGATTTGTTATTTGTTGTCTCTATTTCTCTCTATTTTGGCACTCATTATTTCCACAAGTTATCTATCAGCTAATGAATTCTTGGATAAATAAGTGTTTTCACATGTTATTTTGTAAATAGTCATAACGATATTCATTTCCTGAATCTGGTCGGATGTTTAATGTCTACTTAATAACTAATTGACATCTAAGCATTTTTGGATCATGTGGTATCAAAGTTGGTTTGACATGTATTTTCAAGTGAATACTTACGAGGTCCAAACTCAAGCTTGGCAAAGGATCATTTGAAGAGCACATTCCTGAGATTGGTTCGAGGTGTGTATTTTGAAAGAAAGAAATGGCTTCAAAAAAATATAGGTATTCTTCTAATACAAATCCTTTTGATACTAAAGAGACATTATTTTTTGTGTTCATGACAATGAAGGTCATGGTGGAAGAAATGTATGAATATCGAAAGAAGGCCAAGGGAACTTGTGGTAAAGGCAATAAAAAGTTGCATAACTTCGAGAATCAGTCAAAAGGAAAAGAAGAAGAGAATCCTACATGTTCTCATTGCAAGAAGAAAGAACATGAGGAGGCAACATGTTGGAAGTTGCATCCAGAGAGGCTACCAAAGAAGTTCAAAGACAAGGGTAAACAAAAGGCCACAACCATAGTTCATGGTCTTGGATCAGATTCTAAAGTTACAACTATGGGCATTAAAGGTATACTTTTTGTTGCTAGTTCTAGTTCACATACTTCTTCTTCAAAGGCTAATGTAATCCCTAATGGAAGGCAAAGAAAAGAATTATTTCATTTACGAGTTATCTCAAAGAACACTAAGATTGATACACTTGTTGATAGTGGATCACAAGTAAATCTTATTTCAGAGCAAGTTGTTCAGAATTTGGGATTGGAAACTAGGCCTCATCTGAGATTGTATCCTTTGTGTTGGATTTGTGATAATGCTCAGTTACAGGTAACTAAGCTATGCAATTTACAGTTTGAGATCACATCTAATTTTATTGATGAGATAGAGTTAGACGTGGTTCCACTTGACATTTGCGGGATGGTTTTGGGAAGTCCATACTTGTATGACAGGAAGGAAATTTTCTACAAGGAACAACATAAGTATCATCTTTTCAAGGATGGGATTGAGTTCATTGTGAGAGATCATCAGATGAAGACAAATTTGACAATTGTCACTACAGGGAATGTGAAAATGCTAGTTAATGCCAGTATCCAGGATCTAGGTTTACAACCTACGGTTGAAAGTAAAGAAGGTCCTTTGGTTGATGTTGTTCATGTTAAGAAGGGAAAATATGTTGATGGTTCATTCTCTTTCGCATCTATATATTCAATTGTGTTGTTTAGTTTATTACTAATCAGTGGAGTATGTTTAGTAGTTGCAATAATGAGTGGCGGAGTTTGTGAATTTAATGGAATGGTTAACTTGGTCAACAATGTTGTTTCGGTCTTCATTATTATTGTGATGATTCAGGTGCTCGTTATCTAAGCAGGATGGATGGATGACACTAGACTAGTGATGCGACAATATCCTCACTTCATTTTTGAATGAACCATATTTTTGGAGATTATATAGGTTGCTTGGATGGCCTATAATTGGATCCAATGATTTCTAAGATTCAAAGCCAGTGTTGGCATTGGAGGCAGAAAACTGAAATACTTCTATTCCATTACAGGGAAGCAACATGTAGTGGAACAATTATGGTTATCATTTTGGGAAATCAACCTAAAATGGAACATTAATGTTCATATGTAAATGTCATGTTCATGTAAGACGTATGCTTTATGCTATAAACATCTCCAAGATGTAAATGCCATGTTCATGTAATATGTATACCTTGTATAGAAGCAAGTCAAACAATACAAATGTTTGTGGAAAACATGTTTAGATTTTGCTTTCAGGGAAGGAGAGAAGAAATGAACATGAAGTTCATTCAAAGACTCCTACAAATACATCAAGCAATACAATAACAATTAAGCCAAATGACGAGGCATAGACCAACATTCGACTTGGTTGGATGATTTTTGAGATGGACTATCTTTAGGAAAGAAAGAAGGAGATGGGAATGAATGTTGAGTCAAGATTTAGATCTGGATATTACGGAGTTGAGAGTCAGTGAGAGAACTTTTGTAATGAAAGAACCAATGAACCAGAACTAGACCTAGAGCCATAGCCAAGAACCAGACATGGTATCCATGAGCCAGAGCTAGAGCCATAGCCAAGAACCAAATCCAGTAGCCATGAGCCAGAGCTAGATTCAAAGATGTAGCCAAGAGCCAGAGCCATGACTCAAAGCTAGACTCAGAGTTGTTGTTAAGATCCAGAGTCAGACCCATGTTCCAGAGAAGCAGACATAAGTACATTGATATAATTTGGTTTCCTTGAACTTTTGAAAAGTTCAAGAGGAGATCAAATCTGTATCCAAGATGAAGATCCAAGGAAAAGATCAATTCCAAGATGAATAATCAGTCAAAGAGCATTTCAGCAAGGTAGAAGAGTGAGAAAGTCTTATCATCACTAATTTGTTGAATAATATATGAAGAACATTTTAGTAAGGTGGAAGAGTGAGAAATATTTATCATGATTAAGTTCTTGAACAATCCATACTTTTGGAGGACCAAAAGTTCTTTAGTGGGAAGGTGTGATCCAAGAGGATCCAAAATGTTCAAAAATTGATTATCTCACATCCTAATGAAAATGACTTCATTGCATAGAGCTCGGTGAGAGCTTTCCAACGACACATGACTCACCTCAAACAAATGTAGTATGAGAAAGTTATGGTCGTTTGAAGTTTCGACAAAAACATGGCAAAGGATGACATGGCATCCATACATGTTGTACAATTATGATGCGACAAACATGTGGTGGGTAAAATCAGTAGATCGTACAATGACATTGTGCACAAGTGGACCAATCGACATTGGACACATGGCGTGACCATACATGCGGAAGTTATACAAGTGGACCAATGAGAGACTACCACGTGGTAGTCTCCCATTGGCCGAATATGGATAAGGTGGAATAAAATGTTGTTGCGAGCCTGGAGGATCGAACCCGAGTCTCATGCTTGATAATTCAACAACTTACCATTATACTTGTCGCATGCTACTTAACTATACATGGGCACATTTATATTTATTATTGAATGTTGGTTGAAAAAGGGTAGAGGGCTAGAACCTGATCGCATGGTATATATGCTATCCAATGTAACCAAGTGCCAAAGTTCGCAAGGGTTTACAACTATATGCCACCAAATATAACAAATGTCATAATATATATATAATATATAGTTACAACCACGCACCAAAGGAGGAGATGTTTGTGGGTTTGAACCCGCAAGTTGCAACTTCCTCCCACACATGCAAAAAGTTTTAACCAACGTGCCAAGAGCACCTATTGTTAAGGGACGTTGATGTTAATGTATTTAAGTTTGCCCATGGAATCTCGACCATGGTTTAGGCCTCGACCCCTATTTAACCAACGCCCATACCAATGCACCACACAATTTCTCATGCCAAGAACTAGGTATTGGGTTCGTTTTGACATGGATATTTGTACCAAAGAGATAATTTCTTGATTTTACGTGCAAGAGATGTTCCTATTTTGGATTTGTCTCGTTTTGCGTGCTATTGAGTTCTTTGAGAGAAGTATAGAGTGTTTATACTCATTTTTCTCAGAATTATGAGAGGAAGCCAATGGTGATGTTAGTTTTGTGCTAAAGTGATGTGCACACAGATCTTGGTTCAATTTTTCATGTATGAGAACCATAGTCTCGTTATGCATGCAAAAGGGGGTCTTTGAGAACCTGTTCAGAACATAGTCAAGTTTATACTCATTTTTCTTAGAATTTCATGAGGAATTCAGTGGTAACTTTTGTTTATGGGTTTGAGCAGCAGAATTGAAGGGTGTCTTCAAATTTTCCATTGTAAGTCATCATTATATCAAGCATTTGAGCATTAATAGAGAGGTCTCGTTATTTGGAAGTGTTCCCGTAGATGTAGTCCAAGATGGGTGAAATCCATTATCAAACTGTGTAATGAACTTTGTTATTTGTTGTATCTATTTATCTCTATTTTGGAACTCATTATTTCCATAAGTTATCTATCATTTAATGAAGTCTTGGATAAATAAGCGTTTTCACATGTTTTTTTGCAAATAGTCATAACCATCTTCATTTCCTGAATTTGGTTTGATGTTTAGTGTTTGCTTAAGAACTAATTGACATCTAAGGATTTTCAAATCATGTGATATCATAGCTAGTTTGACGTGTATTTGCAAGTGAATGCTTACGAGGTCCAAACTCAAGCTTGGCAAATGATCGTTTGAAGACTACATTCCTGAGATTGGTTCGAGGCGTGCATTTCGAAAGAAAGAAATGGATTCAACAAAAGATAGGTATTCTTCTAATCCAAATCCTTTTAGTATTGAAGATGCATTATTTTCTCTGTTCATGTAAATGAAGGTCATGGTGGAATAAATGTATGAATATCAAAAGAAGGCCAAGGGAACTGGTGGTAAAGGCAAAGGAAAGCCGCATAACTTCGAGAAGCAGTCGAAGGGAAAATAAGAAGAGAAGCCTACATGTTCTCATTGCAAGAAGAAAGGACACGAGGAGGAAATGTGTTGGAAGTTGCATCCAAAGAGGCTACCAAAGAAGTTCAAGGACAAGGGTGAATAGAAGGCCACAACCATAGTTCATGATCTTGGATCAGATTCTAAAGTTACAACTATGGACATTAAAGGTATATTTTTCATTGCTAGTTCTAGTTCACATACTTCTTCTTCAAAGGATAATGTAATCCATGATGGAAGGAAAAGAAAATAAGTGTTTCATTTACGAGTTATCTCAAAGCACACTAAGATTGATACACTTGTTGATAATGGATCACAAGTAGATCTTCTTTCATAGAAAGTTGTTCAATATTTGGGATTGGAAACTAGGCCTCATCTGAGACTGTATCCTTTGGGTTGGATTTGTGATAATGCTCAATTACAGGTAACTAAGCAATGCAAGTTACAGTTTTAGATCACATCCAGTTTCAT
This sequence comes from Picea engelmannii, assembly GCA_009831015.1. NCBI lineage: Eukaryota > Viridiplantae > Streptophyta > Pinopsida > Pinales > Pinaceae > Picea > Picea engelmannii. The sequence goes on along the minus strand of ML787937.1, from coordinate 162,283 downwards.
TGATGAGGTAGAGTTAGACGTGGTTCCACTTGACATTTGCGGGATGGTTTTGGGAAGTCCATACTTGTATGACAGGAAGGCCATTTTCTACAGGGAACAACATAAGTATCATATTTTCAAGGATGGGATTGAATTCATTGTGAGATATCATCAGATGAAGATGAATTTGATAGTTGTCACTACAGGGAGTGTGAAAATGCTAGTATCCATGATCCAGGTTTACAACCTACAATTGAAAGTAAAGAAGGTCCTTTGGTTGATGTTATTCTTATTAATAAGGGAAAATATGTTGATGGTTCATTCTCTTTTGCATCTGTATATTTAGTTTTGTTGTTCAATTTATTACTAATCACTGGAGTATGTTAGTAGTTGCAACAATGGATGGTGGAGTTTGTGAATTTAAGGGAATGGCTAACTTGGTCAACAATGTTTTTTTAGTCTTCATTATTATTGTAATGAGTTAGGTGCCTGTTATCTAAGCAGGATGGATGGATGATACTAGACAAGTTAGGTGACAATATCCTCACTTCATTTCTGAATGAATCAAACTTTTGGAGATTATGTAGGTTGCTTGGACAACCTATAATTGGATCCGGTGATTTTTGGGATTCAGAGTCAGTGTTGGCATCAGAGGCAGACAATGGAAATACTTCTATTCCATTACAGGGAAGTATCCTGCAGTGGAACAATTATGGTTATCATTTTGGGAAAGCAACCAAAAATGGAATGTTAATGTTCATATGTAAATGACATGTCCATGTAAGATGTATGCTTTATGCTATAAACATCTCCAAGATGTAAATGCCATGTTCATGTAAGATGTATACCTTGTATAGAATCAAGTCAAATGGTATAGATGTTTGTGGAAAACATGTTTAGATTTTGCTTTCAGGGAAGGAGAGAGGAAATGAACAGGAAGTCCATTCAAAGACTCCTACAGATACATCAAGCAGTACAGGGACAATTAAGCCAAATGGGCAAGGCATAGACCAACATTTGAATTGAATGTATGATTACTGAGATGGACTATCTTCAATAAAGAGAGAAGGATATGGGAGTGAATGTTGAGTCAGGATTCAGATCTGGATATTACAGAGTTGAGAGTCAGTGAGCAGACTTTTGTAATGAAGGAAGGTCAGTGAGCTAGAACTAGAGATAGAGCCATAGCCATTAGCCATGAGTTGGAACTAGAGCCATAGCCAAGAACCATAGCCAGTAGCCATGATTTAGAGACAAAGTCATAGTTGTAGCCAGGAGCCAGAGCCATGAGTCAAAGCCAGAGTTATAGTTGTTTCTAAGAGCTAGAGTTAGATCCATGTTCTAGAGAAGCAAACATAAGTGAATTGATCAAGTTTGGTTTCCTTGAGATTTTGTAAAGTTCAAGAGGAGATCAAATATTTATCCAAGATTAAGATCCAAGGCAAAGATTAATTCCAAGATGAATAATTAGTCAAAGAGAATTTCAACAAGATGGAAGAGTGAGAAAGTATTATCATCACTAAGTTGTTGAATAATCTATGAATAACATTTCATTAAGGTGGAAGAGGGAGAAAGATTTATCATCACTAAGTTGTTGAATAATCCATACTTTTGGAGGACCAAAATTTATTCAGTGGGAAGGTGTGATCCAAGAGGATCCAAATGCTCAAAAATTGATTATCTCAAATGCTAATGAAAATGAATTCATTATATAGATCTCAACGAGATCTTTCCAACGACGTGTGAATCGTCTCAAATGGACGTTGTATGAGAAAGTTATGGCCGCTTGAAGTTTCGACAAAAATAGGGAAAAAGGTGACATGGCATCCGTACATGTTGTACACGTGGTGAACAAGTGACATGTACAATCAACATATCATATAGTGACATGGCACTTATGTGGACCAATCAACATTGGACACAGGGCATGATTGTATAGGTGGACCAATGAGAGACTGCCACATGGAAGTCAGTCCCATTGTCCGAATATGGATAAGGTGGAATAAAATGTTGTTGCGAGCCCAAAGGATTGAACCTGGGTCTCACGCTTGATAATCCAACCACTTACCATTATACTCATTGCATGTTGCTTAACTATACATGGATGTGTTTGTATTTATGTTTGAATGTTGGTGGAAAAAGGATCGAGGGCTAGTCCCCAATCCCATGGTATATACGGTATCCAATGTAACCAAATGCCAAAGTTCACGGGGGTTTACAATTATCTGCCACCAAATATAACAAACACCATACTATATATAATATATAATTACACCCACACACCAAAGGAGGAGTGGTTCACAGGTTTGAACCTGCGACCTTCTCCCACACATGCCAAACGTTTTAGCCAACGCACCAAGGGCACCTATTGTTAAGGGACACCGATATTAATGTATTTAAGTTTTCCCATGGAATCTAAGCCATGACTTAGGCCTCAACCCCTATTTAACCAATGGCCATACAAATGCACCACACGATTTTTCATGCCAAGAACTCAATATTGAGTTCGTTTTGACATGGGTATTCGTGCCAAAGAGAGAATTTTCCTCGTTTTTCATGCAAGAGGTGTTCCTATTTTGGATTTGTCTTGTTTTGTGTGCTATTGAGTTCTTTGAGAGAAGTATAGAGTGTTTACACTCATTTTTCTTAGAATTTCGGGAGGAAGCCGATGGTGTTATTAGTTCTTTGCTAAAGTGTTGTGTATGGATATCTTAGTCCAATTTGTCATGTATGAGACCCATAGTCTCGTTATGTGTGCAAAAGGGGGTCTTTGAGCACCTGCTCAGAACATAGTCAAGTTTATACTCATTTTCTCAGAATTTCGTTAGGACTTTAGTGATAACCTCTATTTCTGGGTTTGAGAAATAGAATTGAAGGGTGTCTTCAAATTTTCCATTGTAAGTCATCATTGTATCAAGAATTTGAGCATCAATAGAGTGGTCTCACTGTTTTGAAGCGGACCCAGAGACGTAGCTCAAGATGGGTGAACTCCATTATCAAACTATGTAATGAGCTCTATTCTTTGTTGTCTCTATTTCTCTCTATTTTGGCACTCATTATTTTTGCAAGTTATCTATCAGTTAATGAAGTCTTGGACAAATAAGCGTTTTCACATGTTATTTTGTGAATACTCATAACAGTCTTCATTTCCTGAATCTGGTCAGATGTTTAGCGCCTACTTAAGAACTAATTGACATATAAGTATTTTCGGATCACCTTCTTAAGGGGAAAACAAAGGCAAGGGGAAATCATTTTTAAGGAAACCCTTATTTGGTTAGTGAAACTCCTTTCTAGATTTTGAGAAAAACCCCTACCCTTCCTTTTGTATAGAGAAGACAACTTTCGTGCTAGCCTTAAAGCTTGATCTCACATTAGTAAACAAGGAGGAAATTTATTTTTTAACTCATGGCCTAATTTGGAAGTTCCAAAATGTTTGGTCCTCACCAAAAAAGCTCTAGGGATGGATAGAGGTAGTGTAGGGATCCCTCTCGAATTTTATAGTGGTTATCCATACAACTACAAAAGGTTTCATCATCTTAAAATTTGTTACATAGTAGGACAAACACAAAGTTCTAATTAATGAGCCATGGTTCATGGAGAGCACAAACCTCTTTATGAAGTTACGATGCGTTTAATCCATATATGAAAGTATTCACAAATGTCCCAATATGGGTTTTCTTCCCAAATCTACCCTTAAAATACCAAGGTAGCCAAACTGTAATAACCATTGTGAATTATTCAGTTACATTCATTACCATGTATTCAAAAACTAACATTAATAATATTTCTAATACATATGCTCATATATATATTTTTACGCTAGTCTATGTCAAGGGTCTCCTAACCAAATTGTATTAGAGAGTGGAGATAAAAGCTTGACATAACCTTTGGACTACAAAAAAAATTACTTTTTGATCCACTATTTGTTTTAATCATATACATGTGGTGACCTTGTATTTAAAGGAAAAGTCTTCATAAACTATCAAAGGGAATAATATGAAGCTCTTTTAGTGAAAATATTTGAAGATCAACCACCATTAGTAAAAACCAAGTACAATTTCAATAGAACCTACATTGGTAGCTTTACCAAATTTTATTTTTGCATCTTTATAGAAAAACAATATGATCGTGATTTTCAAAATACCTTCTCTTTCTTTTGTTTCATTACCATAATAATAGAACCTACATTGGTAGCTCTACCAAATTTTATTTTTGCATCTTTATAGAAAGACAATATGGTCGTGATTTTCAAAATACCTTCTCTTTCTTTGGTTTCACTACCATAATAATCTTTTGAGAAAGAGAGAAAGAGGCATGAATCTAGTTCTTTTTATTGGGAAAGGAATCAAAAGAGGCATATTCAATATCCTTTATTTTTATTAAGGAAGGGAGCTAAATCCTATTGTATCATCAACCATGAAAAAGCAAGGGATCATGTTAACACTCTATTAGTATCCAAACATGACACTAGTTGTATCAAATGTAAGAAAAACACACGAGGCTTAAAATTTTACATTAGGATTTATTTACACCTATGAACTTTTCAAACTACATTCAAGAGAAGAAATGTAAACAATATTAACTTTATAAAGTGGAGTACTTTGACTCATCATCTTTATAATTAACTATTCATACTCAATGGATGGAAAATAAAAGGAAATAATCAAAGTGTAAATTTAAAAAATTATTTTAAATTTAAAAATATATTAACTTTAAATCCAAAATAATTAATAGTTTTTTTCATATCCATTAAATTAAGTTTTTTCAGATCCATTAAAGTTCCAACACTTTGACTCATCATCTTTATAATTAACTATTCATTGGATGGAAAATAAAAAAAAATAATCAAATTGTAAATTTAAAAAAATATTTTTAAATTTAAAAATATATTAACTTCCCATCCAAAATAATTAATAGTTTTTTTTACACCTATTAAATTAAGTTTTTTTCATACCCATTAAAGTTATAAAAGTTATATATAACAAAATATGAGTATTTATTATGAATGTGTCAAATTCCTTTTATCAATAGTTTAGAAAGGTGATGACCTTTGTGGATGGTGTAGACCTTTCATGTGATTAAAAAAAATCTATGTTCAACAACCATGCAGTCACATCTAAGTAATTAATAAAGTGAAGCTAAAAATTATTATTTCCAACAACCATGGAGTCCCCTGTGAGCAATAAACAAAGTGATGACCCCTAATTATACATTTTGACCGAGGATTAGGTAAATTAGGGATTGTGTGACTTGCTTGGAAGAAAGTCGAGATGTAATGACCCAAGGTCAATCAACAAACCACATACCAAACTAGTTGGGATTTCAACTAACAAATTTATATAGATAGGACTTTGACCATTTAATGATTACACAATGCTCATAGTTAGCATGCATGATTACCTTATTGGGACTTTAAACCTTGCAGTCCTTACACTCTCAGATCGAGATGTGATATAGAATTTTAACTCTTGATTTATAACAATTAATCAAAGATTATGTAGGATAATCGAAGTTTTGATTATGTATGATTATTTGTTGAATATAAATGATTGTGTTTTATAATTTGGATTTAATTTGTTTGATTTTTTATTTTTATTTTTAAATTATATATATATATATATATATATATATATATATATATATATATATATATAACAAAATGTAGAGATTTGTTTTTTGAAGTATATGAATTGTGTTCATTTTTCATTACTTTTATAAATTGAGTAATTGTATTTGTTGTTGAAGGTATAATTATCGAGTTTTAAGAATTGTTAATTATATATATTTGTGGTAAAAATATAATTATAGAGTTTTAAAAATTGTTAATTATATATTGGTGGTCATCTGAGTTTTTGTAGCAAGATAATTTTAAGATTTTTTTTTTAAAACTAGAAAAAAAAAATTCCTTTAAATAAAGGGTTGCCACATAACTATGTTTAAAACAAAATACAAAATGTTTATAGTTTAGTGATTGAGTCTAACTTCAATTACTATAAACATTTGCCTACACACCTCTTAACTTTATGTAACAAAATTATAATAATTAGAATATAAAGTCCAAAAATATAAATACTAAAAAAATTCAACAACAATTAAAATCATAAAAATTAAATATTTAAAAAAAAACCTAAATAATTTAATTCATAAAAAAATGATTGTTAAATTTTTTATATTATTTTGAAATTTAATTATCACAACTTCATAAATGATTCTCTATTTTTTTAATAATCTACACTTCCTATTTGTTATATGAAAATTATACCGAATCCTCTAATAATTTTGTTATATGAAAATTATACCCAATCCTCTAATAACTTAAAACAAAACAAGACTAAAACAAAACAAGACTAGCTAAAACAAAACAAGACTAGCTTCCTATTTGTTATATGAAAATTATACCAATCCTCTAATAACTTTGTTATAGAAAATTATACCCAATCCTCTAATAACTTAAAACAAGAATAGCTAAAACAAAACAAGACTAGCTTCCTATTTGTTATATGAAAATTATACCAATCCTCTAATAACTTTGTTATAGAAAATTATACCCAATCCTCTAATAACTTAAAACAAGAATAGCTTTTGGTAGGTAATACAAGAGTATCTTGAAAGCAAATAAGTGGTTACTTGTTACAAGGAACTAAGCACTCAACGCTCTTTGGTACGTAAAAAAAAATTACCATTTGATTGAATTCACCGTGTAGCATCCTTAATGAGAGTTATTTGATATTTTATTTTAATAATTAAAATATTTATTATTAATATAAAAATATGTAATTTGAATTATTTAAATATATAATATATAATATATAATATTTTATATTTTATTATATATATGGAGTTTAAATGTTTAATTATAAAATTTAGATGTATTTTTTAATGTTTAAGAATATGTGTTTTTTTTAGAGGGTACATGTTCAAATCTAGAAGAGGTAGGGTATGTATACCTTTGTAGACTTTAACAATCAAATCTCTGCATAGAGGGGATACCTTGTCACATAAATAAGGGGGTCTCATACACCAATTTTTGGTGTCAAGCTCGGTCGTGACCTTAAAATATTATTATTATAATTCTAACTATTTTACAACATTTAAAAAAAGGTAACCTCCTAATAAAGCAAACTAACAAGTTGTCATTTTGATTTTTTTTTTCTTCAATTTTCTATCCACTTCAATAACTAATTTGAGATTGATATATTCTCAAACTGTAACACCATTTTCATTGTATTACTTAGCTTAATCACAGGGTTTGGTTCTTTTTCCTACTTCAAATTATTCAAATCATGCCTCCTATAATAATAATAATTAATAAGTTAAGGGGCACAATCCTTCACCTTCATGGCGAGTCAATGCATACAAGTATCTCATAAGAAAGCTCATCGTATCTATCATCCCACTTATTCATCTATCAATTATATAATTGTTATCCTTTATGGATTTCAACTATCTTTTGTTTTTATGTCGAGTTTTTTTGTGTATATAAAATATTGTTCATTCCACCTCCTTTGTTGAAAAAAATGAAAATGTTAAACATGTTTTTTAGTAACATGCATATTTGTAAGCATTGCCATGTTTTTGGAATGTGAATAGAATTTTTAATGAAAATGGAATGTTTCTTGTAATACAATGGAATCATAAAGATTATTGATGGGAGTGCATAAAAGGAAGGTAGAGAATTCTGCTAGGTTGGGTGAGGTTCACTGTCTGTCACATGCTACTATATTATTTATACATGTAAGGATAATTAGTTCCACTGTTATTAAAAACATTTGTCTTGGTTACTCTCTAATATCTCTGATATATGTGGTTGGATCATTGTTCATTTTATGTATATATTTCATTGTAATTTAATTCAATTTAATTTATATATTAAATGTCCACTAAAAGCCAAGATTAACCCATGGGATTGAAAGGAGTACAATACAATATACAATATAAGGAGTGAAAATGCAACTCCATGGATTACATATTGGAAACATATCGTAACTTAAGATGATAAAATTCAAACACCAAAATGAGGAATATCAAGGGGACTCATGAAGAAGAAATCCCCATAGAAAGAGATAAAGAATCTTGTTGCATTGGAGAAACACACCCAAAATTCAAGGCCGTGAAAAAATGAGAGATGTGTGTGAGATGGATGGTATCCTTAGATCTCTAATTCCTCACAGAGCTACCGCTTGAGACAAGATGTTGGTTAGGGAGTCTCTTCCTACTCATGCTATGAGAAGGCTAGAAGAAAAAAAATAGTCAACATAATGTAGGCCACTTTGGACAACTTGTCTTTGGAAAGTCACTGGCGCAAGTTGAACACCTTTCATAAGAAAAGGGATAACACCTATAGTCCTCATAAGCCATGAAACTTGGAGGCATCCATGTGAGTCACTAAAGAGACAAGAGAATTACCCTTTGACCTCGTAATATGGAAGCATCTAAATACAAAACACTCCTTGGTATTAGGCTCTCAAAAACATATCTTATAGGCTTTTGAGGAATATAATAGTATGTTTCAATCTGAAGCCAATGGGAATAAACTTTACATTATGCTAGAAGAACTCTTAGATGACAAGGAGACCATAATCATGTAGCTAGGAGGTTTGATGAATCCATCTTGAAGTGAATATATAAACTAGAGTTGTGACGTAGCTTTGGGAAAAGTGGTTCTATGGGCTTTGATACCTTAGACTTGATGTAGTCTATGTAGACTTGGACCCAATTGCACTTTGTATTCTCTTTCTTGGAAAGCTCTGGAGCATCCACTTGGGAGGTGTGCGGAGGTGACCTATCAATATTGATATCAATTAGATGGAGCAATAAAGAGGTTTTGACATACCAACAAGAGTTCACCCCACATTTTGCTTGCTTCATAGAGGACATGCTTTCTAGATACATGTGCCTAATACAACCAAATAGGAGTTGGCCATCCACTTAAGCTTGCATACCATCATCACCACCTAGAATATCATTGAAACAATGAGTGGAGCAGTACCAAGCTTCATGAGAATGATAGCCTGAGAAACTAATCTCTTGGCAAGAGTACTCTCTCATTTTGATTACGAACTAATGGTCGAAAATATGGTCCCTAAATCTCAAATCCACACACAAGAGTATATGTAACCTACAAGTAATTTTTACATCTATTTCATTTTATTAAACATATGTGTTTTATTGTATATATCTTTATACTATGTTCTATGTTTTAGATCATCTTCTAACCCTCACCTTTTTGGTGGAAAAATAAGCTCTTTAACACACACACACACACACACACACACACACACATAATGGTGACAAAACCTATCATAACTCAGTTGTCAACCAACAATGAGGTAGCTATCACTTGATGCTATTTACAAATTCAAGCTAACTCATCATCGTTATTCAATGAAAACCATACCACTTGAAATAACTTGTTGGAGGTTCGTAAGGGGGCATACTTTCACTCTTGCGAAATGTCTTTGGGTCTTGGGCCATTAGCTTGTTTCCTTACATTTGAGGAAGATGAACTCTTAGCCAATTAGAAGTAGTTTGAGTTCTTACTCTAGGACCACAAGATGGTTTCAACCTAGATAATATTCGCAAAAAAACTAGTTTCTCTTGTGGTCATTGCCAACGCTACCTCTAGTGAAATCATGTGTTTTTTAATAACATCTAACCTTAATCTAAGATGTTGTCTAATTGTTCTACGTTTTGACCTTTTTCGCTGGAATATACGACACAAATTTGGATGAAATAACTATTTTCTGTTGTTTAAATTGCATTTCTGAATGCATAAATGAATTCAACGTGTTGAAAAACCATGAGACACTCAAATTATACAGACTTAACCACTCAAATATGCAGATCCAACACTTTCTCACTGAATTTCAGATAAAATTAAACAAAAAAATTCCAAAAAAAACCAAACCATAAAAATACATAAAACCAGATTTCAACCTAGAATCTTATCCAAAAGATTTTAACCATAATTTTATATCCATAAACATCATACTTTCCATTTCCATAGTGACCATATTGTTGATAAACCCTTTTAAGTGTCATCATTCAATACTCATCATACCGTTTCATACCATATGGTGATATTGTTTATAATACCTTTGCACCCTTCTTTAAGTATCATCATTCAATACTCATTATACCCTTTCATTGTTCGTGACACTATGTTTATAAAAAAGTATAAATACTCTTAGCATCATTCAAGACTCTTAACCAACGTTGGTTGAATAACTACAAATTATTTATGAAATTCTTAACCACTAGTCATGAAAACGACCCTTTGCGTTAAAGAAAAGCATGTTCCAACCCCAAGATCAATGACCACACCCCCATAACTAACCAATCAAATCTACATGTGGACATGGTGTGCCTTATACTGCACGTCTTGCCCTAAACCAAACCCCAAGGTGGGCAGGAAGGGCACACAAAACATGGAGAGATTTTAAAATCATAATGAATATCCAAATTCCCAAAATGAATATCCAAATTCCCAAAAGATAACACAACCAAGCCACCACCAACGTTTTTTTCCCAAATTTAGTACTCTGTCAAATGGTATTAAATGGGAGCTTTCAATATAAAAAGCCATTAAATAGGAGCTTTGAGTATTTGTAAATAGCCATTAAATAGGAACATTGATCGTATAAGGTGGATCTTTGTTGGTACGAAATATTGTTTATATTTTTTTTGCAGATTCTTTGTTTCTTTTAATAGTATGGAATAAATGATATTTAAATGGTTTTTATTAATCAAGTTTAAATTTATCCCATTTAACATAATTTATTGAAGGATATGGGCCATATAGAAAATGTATCTGATGTCATAGCACAACAAAGTATGGGAATATCCTAATTTCTTGCTAAATTCTATCTACCTCGAACAGAATTTTACCCCACATTCAATCAAATTTCCACGAACAAATTTATATTGTATATATTCATATATATATTGTATATATTCATATGATTTCATACAACCACGAATTAGATACTATTTTTTTACATATTTCTGGCTGAATTCAATCTACCTCGAACAAAATTCCGCTCCATATTTAATCAAAGTTCCAAATCTATTCAAGAATATTTAATACCATTTTACCCACTTACGTTGCCCGACTCTCAAACCCAACAGCAAGCCACATGTTGCGCAGAAGCCATTGCGAATTTCTATGAACTTTCTCATTAATGAAATTGAATATAGATCAACAGAGATATCGTCAACGATTCGACGTTAACCCGACGGACCCGCTAATTCTCGAATTGAAGAATCAATCATATCGCCCGGAAGGAAAGGAGATCGAGGATTCCATCGAAGCAATGCTGAAGCCCATATCAGGAAAACCAAAACGAAACTGCATTTCTCTGTGCAGAGGGGGGGTTTGTTCATCCGGTCGCCGGATCGAATCACATGCCGGGCGTCACAGGCATTTAATCTGCATCCACTCCTTTTCATTTTTTTAATTGAAGATTAGGACAGGAGGCTCGTGAATCGGTCGGGGCGACCCAGTGTGCGGGTCGCACACGCCGTTCACAAGAAGAGGTCCAATGCAGCTGACGTATATTTATCTGTGGGAATCGGGATTCGACGTTTTGCGAGCTTCCTCGGAAATCTCGGGTCGGTTTCCGTCGGGTTCCGTTGACTTGGAGTTTTAGCGCAGCATTAGATGATGAATATATTGGCCAGGTTAAGGAGAACTCGCTGGCCTTTGCAATTCATAATGCGGTTTCCGCAGTAGTATTCTATGGGAGATGGGAGATGGGGAGTTCGATTTGCCATTGAAATGCCCAAAGGTTTTCTCGGTAAGCTCAAGTCATTCGTTATAATGCTAGAATTTGGGGTTTATGGTGGGTTTTTAGTAGATTGACATAATGGTGTGTTATTCTGTTTCTGATATGCACACGAGCAGTTAGTGTTGGAAATATTAGTTTTTGCAGCTGATTCATGGGGGTTTTTTCATACTTAGCGTTTAAAGGATTTTTTTTACACTTAGCGTTTAAAGGATTTTTCTCACACTTAGCGTTTAAAGGATTTTTCTCATAGTGGGTATTAGTATGTGTCTTAACTGGCGGCATTGTTATCTGTGATATCTTGATTATCTGCTAGGTTTATTCGGCGAAATAATGGGTATTACCTGCAGTCTATGATTGGGAGTGTATAGAATTTGTGACTGTTAGTGAACTCCAGTTGCACTGGGGTATACAATGTCCTTTTTTAGGTTGTTGGCAGACGATGTTTTCTCAGGAGCCCAGATATGTGTTGTGTTGTTGTTTGTTTAAAATTCTCAGATGAGATATACCTCAATTTGAAAGCCAAAGGATGTCTATTCAGTTAGAACCCATCAAGGATTGCCCAAAGGTGACACCTGCTCTGGCTGTTTGCTTCTGAATAGATTGACTGCCCTGCGTGTTCTTCAATTGCAAAAGACCTGCATTGCATCTAACTTATATTAGATTCTTCATTCGTCAGTTAAAAGTCTAGAATCTATGTGTTTGCAATTCGGACTGGGGTCGATGCAGGCTAGGGGAAATACCATTTTTTTTAAAGTTGAATACGAGAAGATCTGTCGCCTGGCATACAATCGGAGATATTTATCTAAAAGCATATAGGAAGAGGTCCTGACCTTCGTTAGAGATTTTCTGAAAATCGATGTCAGCAATATTTGGCCTGAGGTCTTTTATAGGCTAGCTGCATTGTAGTCTTTCCTTTTCTCAAAAACACAGGAAGTTGTAGCCAGGAATGTTTGCATATTTTCCTAGAAACATGGGATATCTTTCATGTTGGCATCTCTTTGGTTCATGTGGTATTAAATTTTTTTGGTTTAGTTGTTAGCTGCCATCTATTGTTTAAGATACCAAACCTAGAGAGCCATTCTACTTGTCTTTTCAACATAAGATATAGGTAGATGTAACTGCCCACAAGGAACATGATCGGCCAAACCTAGAGAGCCATTCTACTTTTCTTTTCAACATCAGATATAGGTAGATGTAACTGTCCACAAGGAACATGCTCTCCGATCATGTGGTTTGCTGTTTTCAATTTATGATTTCTTTCTTGTTTCAAGGTCCTTGTTCTGTTTCTAGATATGTTTTTATAAGAAGTTAGAAATCAGACATTGAATGCACTATTTTTGATTGATAGGGGTTTTCATTCTCTAATTAAATTGTCACTTTAAAGATTCTTATTCTGTTTCTAGAGATCTTATGAGAACCCAGACAAAGAGTTCCATTCAATTCTTTTTTGCTGGTTGGATTTATGCTTCAAATTTGAACTTTGTGAGAGGGCTTTTATCTGATTTACTAGAGTCTGTGAGGATTGATAATATTGAATATACACAGATGGGTTTTTACCTATTAACACAGATACAAAGAGACTTGAGAGAGAACTGATTTAGGCAGACAGGTACCCTGCACGATTCTTAATTTATAGGTGACAAGTTGGATTAAATTGCACCTTCATTGAACACAGGTCCACAGGAGGATTTCCAGCTTTTCAGCCACATAGATAGGAGTGTGAAATCCTTACCCAAATATCTAAATCTGTCCTTGTTTCAATCCCCATCCCTCCATACCTTTACACTTAAAGAAGAGTTTTGAACTGTTTCATGACAAATTGAATTGTGTGTGCAGGGGAAATATGTTCAGAAACAGGCATCGTTGATATGGAAGTTGTTTACACTTTTGCTGCTTGGCGTTAGTGGAATATTCATGTGCTTTCTTGGTGTTGATCAGAGGATTGCTGTTGGGAAATCAAGACAGGACTCTGCTTTGGAGAACAAGACAAATCACACAGAATGCCAGCAACCAAATACTCATAGTTTTGCTGTCCATTACCGTCAACCAGGGTCTTATAATAGGTACTGGAATGGCAGTGAGACATGTTCCCTAAATTCCTTAAATTATCCTTGGTACTAATTTTGTAGAGGTACATTAGTGAGGTCTGATTGTTGGTTTGCTAATATTTGTATTTTTGGTTGCCAGAGAAGAATGTTCTTGCACTCCTGTACACAATTTTGTAATATTATCCATGCAAAGATCGGGAAGTGGATGGTTTGAAACCCTCCTTAACAACCATCCGAATGTCAGTTCACATGGAGAGCTACTTGCAAATGAGACCAGGAGGGAAAACTTTGCTTCCATCAGACAGATTCTTGATAAAGTATATAATCTTGACTGGATTAGTAGTGCTTCTAAGAATGACTGCATTACAGCCGTTGGATTCAAGTGGATGCTTAATCAGGTAACCTGATTTGTTGCTATCAGCAGTTTTTGATAAGTTCAAGTTACCTTTTTGTGCATTCTGCCAACTGCCAGCTATGTGGGCATACAATTGAACATTCATGGGGTCTTTTTATTTCTTATCTGCACCTTGCAGCCTTGTACCGATACTGACCCATTTTTATGATTTTCCCTTCTTTTCTGATGTTGCATTTGAGTAGAATCCAGAAAAAGAGAGAGATACTTGAGCAGGGAGTTTTTTTCTGCAGTGGCTATGGGTGAAATATAAAAATAAATAACAATTAGGATTCCTTGGGTGTAGTTCATTTTGAGTTGGATTTTTGTATCCATTTTTATGCCTCTTTATAGGAGAAATTTGCCGAATTCTTTAGATCTCTGTTTGAAATTCATGGATGATTTCTGTTTTGTAAATCTATTAAGAAAATGTTGCTCACACAAGGATCTCATTTCTAAGAGTTGAAACAAGTGTCCTTTGCCAGACTGTAGGATGTACAGCAAGCTAAATATCAAACTGCACGTCTTTACTATTTAGAAGGTAGTTTTTTGAGAGTATGTAAGGAGCAAACATCTTTAGAAGGGAGTTTATTGAAAGTATGTCAGGAGGAGAACAGAATACTCCGGCAGAAGCAAAGGAGTCATGCTATGCTAACAACTGGGTCATCAGAAGTCATCTATTTTTTGTAGAGTACTTTGCTTAGGTACGCTGCATATGCTAGAAAATAATCTATAGCTAGATCTTCTACCTTCCATTAACATTTCCCTCCATCTATTTGGAGATGAATGATTTCCATAAGATGCTTCATTGATGTTTAATGGCATAAGAACCTTTTTCTATGACCTAATGTTTAATTTTAAAATCCTGGTGTGTTTCAATTTGAAATTCATTTCTGTGCTGGTATAAATCAGTGAGTCACCAACCTGGAATTTCCTTTTACTATTTGCCAATTTGGAGATGCTATTTTATATCATTTTCCTTTTGTACAATTTTTTACAGTGTTGTTTGTGAGGTCTTGTAAACGAGTGAGGCTGCATGGATTTCTGCACCATCTAATTGGGGTATTACACTAGAGAAAGAACTCAACGATTTCATTTTCTTGAGGAAATAGGTGGAAGAAAGAGCTTCATGATATCATTTTTTCGTGAAGAACTATTGTCATTGAAGAATCCAAGTTTTGGTTGCCAATCTGGAGTTGTTCATAAAGGGCAAGAAGACTTGCTTCCTTGATGCCGGACAACATGGGACTATTTCAATGGACCAGGTCCTGAGCAATGGCTTTTGCCACATGCTGGATCACTTGTACCAGCTATAGTCAACCAGACCTTCCTAAGAATGCCTACCTTAAATCAGTAGAGAAAAAAATAATTCTGCATCAAATAACTGTTCACAAGGCTGTCAATTGATAACAAGAAAATTGATGCAAATGGTTATTCCATTTAGAGCCGTAACTAAGCAGAATTGAGGATCAATACATGTGGAAGATATTACTCATGCAGCATGCATAATGAGTGAGATTTAGATAGAGATCATTTATATCCCCAAGCTCTGTTGCTCATGCCTTGTGGCCAAAGAACTTAAATCATTATTTGGTTGCTTTCTAGCAAAGGGGAAAATGAAAAACGCACAGCAAAACATAGAAGCCTAGGACCTACGTTTTGTTCCACTGTCAATTAGTTCTCTTACATGTGTTTATTGTCTTTAGTTAATGTTCACACAAACACCAGATTATATTCGTTTCTATTTACATGACAGTTAATCCAGCCTAATTTAAAATCCATATACACACCTAATCTCATGTTATGCTTTTGGAGTAGTTAAAGTTTAGAGTTTTTGTTGGACCTAAGGAACAAAATACAGGGAAGTGACATTTTGCATTTGTGAACAGACTTTAAAATTCAGAATGAGTTTCTGTTTGGAATCCTGTCAGGGGCAGAACAGCTGAATGGCCCTGCCCAAAAGTAATATGTGTGACTTTGCAAAGGAATAATTGTCCGAAGGTTTTTCTTGCATCATCAAAACTTATTATAACTTGCATTAATATATAATTCTATGCCGTGAGAGAAATGAAATTGAGCCTAGTAGCCCTAATTAGGCAGATATTCGTTGAATGTTGATATAGTGATTTGCTTCTCTCCTGGGATGCTCGTTTCTTCAGTGTTCCTTTTTGAAGTGCACCTTCTTTAAATTGCCTGTACATGCATAATTTTTATAGATAAATGTCCTATTTTCTAGGATTGATGTGACTGTGTACTAGATAGAGAAGGAGAAAGGGATTATATTTAACAGAAACATAATCTTCTAGTTTGTATATGATTGCAGGGTGCCATGGAATATGATAAAGAAGCATTGGCATACTTTAAAGAAAGGGGGGTCTCAGTAATCTTTCTTTTTAGGCGTAACATTTTGAGGAGATATGTATCCATCCTAGCCAATGTGTTTGACAAGGAGGCAAAGCTTCTAAATGGCACACATCAAGCACACGTGCATTCCAAATATGAGGTCAGTGTTGCAAGTTTCTTCAAAATAGTTTCATAATTTCTTCTTTCCTTGTGCACATGTACATTAGCTTCATTATATCTCTCCAGTATTTGCCGTACAAACTTCCACTATGCTATGCTGTTTAGAAATGATCTTGCCAAATTAGTAATTACAGACTCAAAAGGTTTGGAACCTCTTTTTCCTTATCATTTATTTTTGATTTTGAAGTTTTTGAGCTCCGCTTCCTCAAAACTCTTCACTACTGTGGCAATGAATTGTTTATGAAATGGCTGATAAAGTATATATTCTTGTTCATGAATCTTTGTTTTCTTTGAGTTGTAACCCGTCTTGGCACACTAATGAATTATACCTATGACTTTGTGTGCAAAATAAGGAGAGAATAGAATAGAAGTATGGTGAAGAAATTTATATAGATTTTGTTGAGGACACACCCTTTTACTTCTTTTTATTTTCAAGGAGGGTTGTGTAATGATTCTGCAATGATTTAACTCTGAGCTACTCACTGCAGGCAGAAATTTTGGCAAGCTATAAGCCAGTTGTGAATGTGACCTTTCTGCCTGCATACTTGCGGAAGATACAAAAGACAATTGATGATGCATTTTCCTTCTTCAAAAGCACTCGCCACACTGTAATTTATTATGAAGAAATAAACAAGCAGGAGGTAATGTGAAATTCTGTGTTGTACTCAGATATTTACCAAAGGCATCAACTTGTGCCGTGAATTGTAGCATTGAAATAATGCTGGAACAGTGCAAAATTTAGTCCAGTATGATAGTGATTTCAAGTGTACTGAATTTTGTTTCTGTTGCCACAGAAAGTTATGGAGATCCTAAAATTTCTTGGTCTGAAGCCAAGGGAACTTACAAGTAAGCATGTGAAAATCCACACCAAACCTCTTTCTGAGCATGTCCATAACTGGCAAGAAGTTAATAAGCGATTGGAAGGCACGGACTTTGAAGTGTTTTTGCATGATTCTTAGTTCAGAGGAAGAGTTATGTATAAAAGAAATGCCTAGAAGGGCAGATTTGACTGCTATACCACTCTGGTCTCTATGGAAACGTGAATATTCAAGGTCCAATCATTCTGGGGAATTTCCATTGTACTCAGTGTTGATAAAAGCAGAGAGTTTTGGTTGAGACATGCATATCTCAACCATGGAGTGGAAATATGCCTGTCATCCAACTCCATATTGATGACCATTGAGTGGAAACTTCATGGTTCTGTAAAAGGTTGAAATTTCATAAGAGGCAAAATTGGACAATGATATATGTTGAAAAAAAATATCAACAACATATACAGGTCTTTGATGCCAGTTTATATGGAAATAAAAATTGAAGTCATTCGATTCTCCTAATAGAAAATTGAGCACATTGAAAGACACAATGGAAGGAAAATTCTGGTTGGTAATGGTTTTGACCTTGGTCGAATCTTATATCTTTTTTTATGTAGAATTTACATATATAATAAATAAAAAAATATATTGGAAACATTGACTCTCTACCATAGTTACCCGACTTGGCTCGAAGAAAAGCTCGCCGAGGCAACAGAGTCGCAACTTGCAAGTACTTGGAAAAAACTCAAACAAATACAAAGATATAAAAAATAGTCAGTCTTTAGAAACTGCGACTCTCACTTCTATGGTAAGATGCGCGTTGATAAAACTTTTGGCACAGGGAGATGTCATAGCTTCAAACCTTGAACAAAGCGCTTTCTCGACTCCAAACCTGATACAAATCAACGTAGATAAGTCCATTCGGTTGGCTGTATGGTCAGTGGGATTCAAAGACCTTTGTGAGACCCAGATGCCAACTGGTTGCCCTTTGCTCTATTTGATAACCATTTTGGGTGTGCGAGTTTGAGGGTATCCAACCCTTCATGTTTTCAAAGTTCTGCAATCATCGCACGAACCCAAACACGCACTAGAGGTGGACTTCGTCGATATTGGAGGTACAAGAGAGCTAGATGAAATTAAACCCCATAACATCACAATCTCCTCCATGGGGATGCCATGTCAACACGGTTCCTACTAGTAAGAGTATGTCACGTGTAGGACAAATGGAGAAAGGATGCTGACTTGGATGGAGGGGAGAATCAAATAGACACATCATGGGCTCGAGTTATGCCACGTCACCTAGATGATGTTAGCAAAGTTCATTCATTGGTTGATCTATAAATTGAGGTTGATAGAGCTTACAAGTTTTTGCAAACTCTTGTTATGTACTCTGAGTAAGATTAAGACCTAATATTAGTTATGCCACGTCACCGTATTTCAAAGTTTCTTGTGCTAAACTATTAGTTTTTGCAAACTCTTGTTATGTACTCATTAATACCTAATATTAATAGTTTAGCACAAGAAACTTTGAAATACACTAAGATTGAAATGAAAGAAGCTAAAACAAATAATACATCATCCACACAATGAATACAAGATATACCTGGGGAAAATCCAATATGGAAAAAACCTAGTCAATGTGAAAACTATGCATTGCACTTTTCTTCTTAGTAATCAAATGAAAATACAAATAAAGATGAACTCACCATGGAGTTACCATGAACATTCTGAACTATATGGTCGCTACACGGTCTTCTACTTCTACTTTCTTTGTTCTACTCCAATATCCCACTTCTTTGCTCCGCTACACTATGGAACAATAATTAGTACAATAAAAATGAAACTCCTTCTTTTCCTAGTGGCTTAATATTTAATAATGTTTTGGTAGTTGTTTAGGGTTAGGGTTTTTGCATGTCTCAACTCTTGATTAGGGTTAGGGTTTTGGACCCTCTAGAATCTTCTTGCAAGTCCACATGTGTGAGTAAGTCTTCTACTTTCTTTGTTCTACTCCAATATCCCACTTCTTTGTTTTGCTACACTATGGAACAATAATTAGTACAATAAAAATGAAACCCTTTCCTTTCCTAGTGGCCTAGTATTTAATAATGTTTTGGTAGTTGTTTAGGGTTAGGGTTTTTGTATGCCTCGACTCTTGATTAGGGTTAGGGTTTTGGACCCTTCAAAATCTTCTTGCAAGTCCACATGTGAATAGCTCCACATGTGTGAGTAATGGAAGTTGAAGTGACATCCTCTTGGTACCATGGTGGTCAACAAGATAGGTCAACTTATGGAAGACATAACTTCTTCATACGAACTCCTATTGAGGTGATATTTTGTTGTTGGAAAGTTCTTTATGTGTAAAATAATGTTGAGACATTGTGAACTTTGTTCATAAAGTTGACCCCCAAAAATGACGTTCGATGCTTCAAATAGGTTTCAAAGATTTTTGGACTTCAAATCACCCCAAAAAAACTTCCCCCTAAAGTAGGCCCTATGAGCCAATGGCTTCAATTTTTCCATCTAGAAAGTACTAAAATAGATGACAAATTATATACCATTTTTGGGGGCTTTTGTACCCAAAAGCTTTCATTGAAGGAGGGGAGGAAATGTTTGCTCTAACTTTACCTTGGGGTACAATTTGGCTTTGCTTGGAAGTTGTCTTTTCAACCCACTTTACCAGAGTTCAAACTACCCCCCTTTGGTTGTTTTAGACTTATTCTACAATGATGTATTCTTTGCTAACACTACTTGAGCTTCTGGTGCTACGTCCTCTATGGTAGGTAAGACATGCTTGTCAACTGCTTGGTCTAACATGGAAGCTTCAAGAGTTTTGGATTTCCACATTCACTACTAGGTAAATGTGCATATATCGGTTTATACCGAGTTTGTAGGCATTATCACCTACCTTCTCCAACACTTCAAAAAGACCATATCATAGAGTCTTGATCTTCTTACTAGGACTCCATAACTTTTTTTTTGTTTAGATGTGTTGTTAGGGACCAAACCTCCCTAACCCCTCACATAGGTAGAATAATATATTTTCCATGTAATAAAGACCGACATTAGTTATAAGGTCTATTTAATAAGGTGAACAAGTCTAATGTAAGAAGACTTAATAGAAGTTTCATTTTCTAGAAAGATCTTTCTCTAGAATGTTCTTTAGAAGATATAATTAGTATAAATAAGAGTACAAGGCATGAGAAAGTCTTGTCTTGAGAATTATTGTAATAAAACTCTGCTCTATTGGAGGTTTCCTCTTCAAAGAGGCAATTGAACTTGACTTTCTATCAATAAATGTATCATTGTTGGTGTTATTTTCTATATTTTGTTGTTTTGTTGGTATTTGTTGCAATATTTTTGTTTTTGTTTATTGTAATACATCTGGTACCTTACAAGTGATATTATAGCACTTTCCTTTACAGAAATTGTGGGAATTTTTTTCGAGAGTAGAGACGTGTATTGTCGGTGTCTTTAAAGCAAAGAGATTTGTCATTCAGTGGGTAAAACTGCGGTTGGGAAGATTACACATAGGAAATACAGGCGATTTCATGGGGTTACTCGAAACAAATGTTTTACCTTGTTGGAAACCTTTGTAACCCCTGTTAGTACCCCTTCAAGTAGTATCGCATCATACATAATATGTACACTACCATCACTTCCACATATCGTAAGGTACATTGGGAGTCCCCTAGGTCTTCTGAAACCAACTCTTGATCAGTCAATCGAGTACCTGACTACTATAGTGACACCGAGAACAACACTTGGGAAGATGCTCTCTATTACCTAGGTAATCGAGTAGTATGACTAAGGGTATAGTCGAGCCTCCTTAGTTGGTACCTTGAGATATTGGGATGAGTACTATTGTTCAACTCCGCATGTATATCAGAGAACTATAGCACAAAACAAACCCTTGTTAGTAAGAACCCTGAAAACTGTAACCCTTGGGAATGAAACAAAAGGGATATCTTGTTGCGCAACTTTGCCTTTTGCATTTTGGTTGTGAAATTCTTACACAAATTTTCGTGTTAACAATATGGGCATTTTGTCACTGCAGTATTCTTCAGGTCGGAGTATAACTCTGTAGGAGTAAAAATTGGTTCCACATGCACCCTCATTTGGGACCTATCCCATTGGATTCCTCCCTTTGCCCTGATTGTCATGGTATCTATCATTTTAGCCTTTTTTCCCGTGGTCCCAACCCCCTAACAAACACCCTTATTTTCCACCTATACCATTAGCTTCCTCGTATCACCTTGATTGTAGTGGTATATATGACTTATCGACCTTTTTTCAGTGGACCCACTCCCCCTCCCATGCACCCCTATTGCCCAAATGGCCACCACTCTCAACCAAGAACTCATTAACCTACAAAATGAATCCAAACATCACAAGGAGTCCATTCAACAAATGAATTCTGACATTGTTTCAGCCAATTCTAGAATTGCAAACTTAAATGACCAAGTTAGGGGTGAATTTGATAGAGTCCAACGAAAATTTGACCTCCTCAATGGTTGATTTGATGATCTCCAATCCACACTCACCAAAGTGTTGAACCAATCCCAAGGCCATCCCTCCTATGAACAACCTTCACACTTCGAAGGTGTTGACTCCTTCCATACTATGGCCTTTCACTCCAACTCCCTTCATCATGACCCCTGTCTTTCCATAGTTGAGGTCAACAAATTAGATGGCTTGATTTCCATCGGTTGGGTCACTCAAATGAAGCATTATTTTTCTTTGCATGACATTACTAATGAGTTGGCCAAACTTCGTTATGGTGTTCTCTATCTGGATCTTGAATGCTGAGAATGGTGACAATGGTGTAGAAATGCACGCCAGGGGTATGTTGCTTGGACACAGTTTGTTGCAGAGCTTTATGAACGCTTTGATGTAGACACCCACCATTTAGGCCATTTGACCAAGTCGAAATACTCTGGTACAGTGGAATACTTTATAATTTCCTTTGAGCACTTGGCTTTCAAAACATATGACATGTTTGATGCCTTCATGCTTTATCATTGGTCTTAATAACGAAATCCATGTCCAGGCCCTCATGGCTTGCCCCTAGACTTGGTTGGAAGCTAATAAATGTGCCAAAGAAGCACAACAGATTGTCTCTGCCCAAAACATAAAACCTCCTTTATTCCCCGACTTAGACCCCTCGATCCTGCCTCTCCTGCTACTCCTCTCAAGATCTAAAAATTAACTAGGGCAAAAATCACTGAATGCCAATTCAAGGGCCTTTGCTATAATTGTCATGATAAATATTTTTTGGGGCACAAGTGCAAAGCACTGAAGCTTTTTATGGCTATTTTTGAGGAGGATGCTGATGTTTTCCCTGTTGAATAAATACCCCACGCAGATGATCCTACTCCACCCTCCGACCCTCCCAAAGTTGAACTTCTAATTTCGCTAAATGCCCTCACTGAATTCTTTGCTCCCCAAGCCCTCAATTTAATTGGCTACATTAAACATTAGAAATTTATTATCCTAGTTTACAGTGGAAGCACCCATAATTTTATTCATCGCAACATTTCCCAAGAAGTCAATTGCTATATCCATGCCATCAACAATTTTCAGGTCATGAATGCCAATGGTGGTTCCATGAAATGTGGGGGGTGTTGTGAAAATGTGCACCTACAAATTGGTCAGTACCACCTGAAATCTCATGTGTTTTCTATAGACATGTGTGGTTGTGACATAGTTCTCGATGTTGAATAGTTACACACCCTTGACTCCATTACCATGGATTTTAAGGACCTCACTTTGGAATTCTAATACGAAGGACAACAATATAAGTTCCAAGGCATCACAACAGGCTCACCCGAGATGATCAACTCCCACAGAATGGAAAAACTACTAAAAGAAGGTCATTTTGACATTATTTCCCAACTCCATTTTATTTAAGTCGTTGAGATACCCTTTGTGCATCCTGACCTTCAATCGATAATCTCCCAACACCAAGCTATTTTTAGCACCGCCATGGACTTCTCCCTCCTTGCGACGTCCATGATCATTCCATATTCCTCTAGTCTTCAACAATCTCCCTCCCAATGTTCGCCCTTACTGTCATCTCTTTGCCAAAAAAAATGAAATTGAGAAAATTGTTCAAGAATTGCTCGAAGCAGGTGTTATCCGTCCTAGTACCATTCCCTATTCTTCTCCAACGGTCATGGTATTCAAGAAAGAAGGTACTTGACACATCTGTCCTGATTTTCGTGCCCTCAACAAAATCACAGTCAAAGACAAATTTCCCATCCCTATCATTGATGACCTTTTGGATGAATTGAATGGTGCTCAATATTTTACCAAACTTGATTTCTATTCTGGCTACCACTAGATAGGTATGAAATAAGAAGACATTCCCAAGAATGCATTTCGAACTCATGAGGGTCACTCAGAGTTCTTGGTCATGCCCTTTGGCCCATGTAATGCTCCCTCCACTTTTCAAAGTCTCATGAACCATGTCTTCCATCCATTCTTCCATCAATTTGTCTTAGTTTTCTTTGTCGATATTCTTATCTATAGTAAAACTTGGCAAGCCCATTTCGCCCATGTGGATCAAGTTCTCCATCTATTATCTCAACACCAACTTTTTTATCAAATAGTCTAAATGTGGTTTTGGAGCTTCTGAAGTTGAGTACCTGGGTCATATTGTAGGCAAGGATGGTGCATAGGTGGATTCTAAGAAAATTGAAGTTATGAAGGATTGACATCGCCCTAAAACTCTTAAAATCTTGCGTGGTTTCCTGGGTTTAACGGGTTATTATCGCAAGTTTGTTCAAAATTATGGAAAAATTGCAGCTCCTCTCACTGCTCTCCTTAAAAAAAATTCTTTCAATTGGACTCCAGCTGATCAATCCTTCCAAGCCTTGAAAGATACTATGTGCACAATTCTTGTCCTAACACTACTAGACTTCACCAAGACTTTTTTCCTAGAATGGAATGTGTCTGGGAAAGGAATTAGGGGCAGTCCTCATGCAAGATGGTCGACCTTTGGCTTTCACTAGCAAACAACTATCCTAGTGACATTTGGGCCAATCGACCTATGAGAATGAAATGTTGGTTATTATGCATGCAACAGATCTTTAACGTCCATATCTATTGGGGCAACACTTCCAAATTAGAACCGATCATTGTAGCCTCAAGTATTTTCTAGAACAAAAAATTTCATCCTCAAAGCAACAAAAATGGGTGACCAAGCTGTTTGGATATGATTATGAGATCATCTACAAAAATGACAAATAAAATGTGGTTGTTGATTCTCTTTTGAGGAAATATGAAGAAGAAGGGTCCCTCTTTTCCCTCTCATTCATTGTAGCAGATTGGCTTCAGGTCATTCGCCAGGAATGGTTGCAAGACTGCAAAATTTCTATCTTGATCCAAAAATTGCAACAAGATTCTTTAGATTTTTTAGGGTACTCTTGACAGAATGAAGAGCTTCGCTATGAAGGTTGTCTGTATTTAAGCAAATAGTGGAACCTTAAATCCACGATGCTCTCTGAGTTTCATGAATCACTTGTAGATGGGCATTCAGGGTTTACCAAAACCTATGAATAGGTCAAACGTTCTTTTTTCTAGGACAACATGAAACATGGCATCTACACCTTTGTCGCTGCGTGTGATACCCATCAATGCAATAAGGGATAAACAATCAAAGCTTCAGACACACTCCAACCACTTCTACATGTTAGTTGGAGGGATATTTCTATGGAATTCATTATTGGATTAGCTAAATCGGGCAATAAGTCAATCATCATGGTGGTAATAGATCGTCTTTCCAAATATGCTCATTTCTATGCTCTTCAATGCCAGTTCACCCCATTTAGAGTGGTTCAAATTTTTATGGATAATATATTCAAACTCCATGGCATGCCTCATTCTATTATCTCTGATTGTGATTCAACTTTCACTAACAAATTTTGGAAAGAATTGTTCAAGCTCTAGGGGACCCAATTGCATCTCAACACTACCTATAATCCCTAGATTGATGGACAAGTTGAAGCTGTCAACAAGTGTTTGGAAACGTATTTGCAGTTTTTGTGTCTCACAGAAAAAATCAGTGGGCTTGGTGCTTACCCCTAGCTGAATGGTGGTACAACACATCTTACCACACTGCCACTTGCATGAATCCCTTTGAATTAGTTTACGAGCAAAATCCACTGTTGATTCTCTCATACATACTAGGTGTCTCCAATGTTTAGGGGGTTGAAAAAAATCTTACAGTTCACATAGCCATTCTCCATACCCTCAAAGAAAATTTGGTTCTAGCTCAGGATCGCATGAAGCAACAAGCAGGTCAGGGTCGTTCCAAACGTCAATTCACTGAAGGGGACCAGGTGTTTCTTTGTCTGCAACCTTATAAGTAGACTTCACTCAAAGCTGGACATTGTCAGAAACTTTCCCCCAAATTTTTTGGTCCTTATACCATCCTTAAGTGAGTGGGGTTCATGGCCTACTAGTTATCTCCACCTAATCACTCTAACCTCCATCTCGTTTTTCATGTCCCATGTTTAAAGAAAGTGATTGGAATTAAGTGCTAGAATCAAACTAGTCTCTTTGAGTTGGATGAAGAAGGTTCCATTTAGTTGTAGCCACAAACAGTCTTGGACTAGCGCGAGCATTGTCTCCGTCAGTGCACCATCAAGTAAGTGTAAGTTCAGTGGAAGGATACACCTCCAAAAGATGCCACCTCGGAGCCAACTACCATTCTACAACAATTTTCTCATCTCAAGCCTCGAGGAGAAGACTGTTTTTCAAGGGGAAGGGCATGTTAGAGACATAACCTCCCTAACTCCTCACATAGGTATAATAATATATTTTCCATGTAATAAAGGTCAACATTAGTTACCAAGGCCTATTTAATAAGGTGAACAAGTATAATATAAAAATATTTAATAGAAGCTTTCGCTTCTAGAAAGATCTTCCTCTAGAATGGTCTTTAGAAGATATAATTAGTATAAATAGGAGTAGAAGACATGATCAAATTTTGTCTTGATAATTATTGTAAAAGAGCTTTGGTCCGCTGGAGGTTTCCCCCTCAAAGAGACAAGTGAACTTGGATTTCTATCAATAAAGGTATCATTGTTAGTGTTGTTATTCTCTATATTTTGTTGTTCCGTTGGTATTTGCTGCAATATTTTTGTTTATGCTTATTATAATACATTTGGTACCTTACATGTGTCACCTTGAATTTATCCTCAATTTTGTGCTGGTCATGTCAAGGCTTGTACTTTTCTCGTAACTTATTCAATGTCTCATGTACTTGCAAATGGATTTGCATGACCTTATCAATGAATTTTTCAGCTTTCATTACTTCTCATTTGGTGTCTTCCCTCACTCCTCTTTGCTTCCCATATACAACATCTAAGAGAGAAGGTGGCAAGTACCCAAAGCAAGTTTCAAAAGGGCACTTAACTAGTAGAATTGTGCACTTCTCATAAGAGCTTTGAGTATAAGTCAAATATTTTTCAAAGTTCCTTGGATGCTTTTGATTGTAACCTTTCAAATGCCAAACCAATGCCCCGTTCACCACTTTTATCTGCCCAATTGTCTATGGATGGAAAATTGTGTATCTCTTCAACTTGGTGTCCATCTCCCAAAGTGTAGTTCAAAAGGAACTAAGAAATATAGAATATCTATCTTACACGATTCTCCTTGGTATCCTAGAGTGCATCTAGAGATTTTTAAAGAACATTTTTGTTGCTTCTTGTCCCTTTATGGTATTTTATGAATAACATGATAATGCACATTTTTCTAACCCTATTAACCACCACAAATAGAGTCATATCTCTTGTTCTTGGAAAACCACCCACAAAATCCATGGATATGCTCTCCCATGTCTAGTAGGTATTAGTAATACATGGTTAAACCTTTCTTCCTATTACTAGGCTTATTGATAACATATCAAATTATGCATTCTCTAATAAATTGAGATACATCTTCTTGCATTATGGGCCAATACACAAACCTCTATTAGTTGGCAACCTTGTTTCCAACAAAAATATTCCCTACAACTTTGGACATGTGAGCCTCTTTGATGAGTTGCCATCTTTCATCTTTAGGAACACAAAGCTTCTCTAGCTTGTAGAGCAACCCATCTTAGAGATAATAGTTAGCATCATTGTCACCTTATTTTCCACGAACTTGGCCTTGTAGCTGCTTAAACACTTCCTCGAAGTCCTCATTTATTGTGTATATATCTTTGTATGTATTAGTCCCTAAAGTTGCACTTGACTATGAGAGGGCAAGCTAGGGCATCACCAAGTTATTGCAATAGTTTTATGGATAAAAGTTTGTGTTGGGTTTTTTAAGTGGTTTGAAGGTTGGGTCAAAGATAATGCAAAGTATCAATTTCAAATAAGTAAGAGCAAATCACATCTCACGGACTTAGATAATGGTAGTCAATCCAATGATCAGATGACAAGAATAATATGAAAGATAAAGAAGTATGTAAGCTTCCAATTTGTCTACTTACATATGAACCTCTTGATCATAAATATCATTTAAGAAGCAAGTGGAAAGTACTTGAAAACAAATCTGATTATGAACAAGAAAACAATAAAGTCTTCACTTGATTACTCACAACCAAGATATATCATATGCTTAGCAACAAATTAACATGCATTCAAGTAAGAAAAATATAAAAACATAGACAAGAATAGAAATATAACCATCAGATAGCCTTTTCCATTTAGTATCAAAATGAAATAGTTTTTTGTCTTACAATATATGCTAAAAAATGATCAATGGTTCCCAACCAAATCAACCCTTCATTCTGTCAATCAGATCTCTTTTTAAACACCACAATAAGTTTCTTGAGATCCTACTTTTTAGATTACAGTTTAGATAATATCCTATATTAGGGATAACATTTATGAGATATATCTTCATACATATAATCCAAATCTCTATGATCTAGTTCTTAGATACTCAATCTCAAATATAGACTAGTTTATGATCTAATGAGATATTTAGATCTCACAAAACATGGAGTAAATATGATGTTGAGATGATCCACTTGAAAAATAGAAACTCCTGCTTTTGATGAGTAAAATCTTTACGGATTGGAAATACCTTGCCATGGTGTAGCTCATAACAAAAGGTATTGTTGTATTCATCAAAAAGTAAAAAACAGTAGGATGTCTTTTTGAAACTTTCACTGTATGATAGTGCTAGAAGCTTTGGTCTTCCTTTTCTTCAACTTGGTTTTCAAAACCACATTCCGCCAATACAATTTGATATTTGCCTCTCTTACCCCTTTGAGAAAAACCTTATGATCCTTCTTCTTCTTCTTCTTCTTGAGCTTCTGCAACTTTTCCTGCTGTTTAGAATTCCACTGTTCCACCATAGACTTCTCTTGCTTTAGTTGCATGATAATGGTTTGTAATTCTCTTACCCTATCTTTTTCATGTCTCATTTCCATTCTGAATTCTGGATGTTCTTCAACTGGAGCAAGTTGATTCAGATGAATATAAAATATGGGATTTTTGATTTTGAATTCATGTTTATGATCCTTTGAGGATGAACCACCAACAATTTCTTCAGCTTCAACACTTTCTCTCACTTTCATCCCCTAAAAATCTTGCAGCTCCACTGTCTCTGGAAAGCAATTGAATTCTGGTTTGATCTTAGCCTCCACTTGATCATCTTCTAGATCTGTCGAATGGTCCTTTTTTAGAGAGGAATTGGGAAAAGTTTTGGATTTTAAACTTAGCCTTTTGGTTGCTTTGGTAACATGCCTCATTGAACTCTCTGCTATTTTTTTACCCCTGTCATATTTTCTCTGTTTCTGCACAGTATCCTCATCATAACATTCCTCTTTAGGTTCTATGTTAACCTTTTCCCACTTGTATGAAGAGTTTACATGTGACTGACCCTTTTCTTCCTTTGCAATTTCCATTGTGTCATCATCAATGGAAATTACATTGTTTGTCTTAATAGAAGGATTGAATACGACCTTTGAATTCAATATGAACTTATTGGTTGCCCTAGTTTTTGATCTGCTATGATAGTTTACCATTGGTTTAGCTTTCCTTGTTTTGCTCAATTTCTTATTTTTATCATCTACACCAGGTTCCTTATGTTTTTGCATGGTTTGTTTAAGATTTTGCTTCTTTGATACTCTGATATGGATCTCTTTGCAGTCCTCATGCTCCTGTTTTGGAATAAGCAACTCATCTTGAAATTGAAAATCTACCTCTACTTGTGCCTTTTGTTTCTTTTTCCGTGTTCTGGTGATCTTACCT
This sequence comes from Picea engelmannii, assembly GCA_009831015.1. NCBI lineage: Eukaryota > Viridiplantae > Streptophyta > Pinopsida > Pinales > Pinaceae > Picea > Picea engelmannii. The sequence goes on along the minus strand of ML787937.1, from coordinate 132,496 downwards.
ATAGGGTTAACTTTATCCGAATCTTTTGTTTCCTGATGTAACAACAAATTTCTTTTGCTAGATCGAGTTACTCTAGCTACATGAGAACTTTCCTTTACTGTAACAACAAGGGTTTTAGAAACCTCCTCTTCTTTTTTAGAATTCTATTTAGGAGAAGTTTTATGCTTAGGATCTTGTTATTTACTTTCATGGGATTCGATTAACCATTCCCAAGGGTGCTGGGCTTCTCCCAAGGAATATAAGACCAAGGTTTTAATCAATCTATGGTGAAAAATAATCTTACTAGTAGTTGAAGGGTAAGATTGTATCATTTTAGACATTTTTGATAGGATTTTTAATAAAAAGAAAGGAAAACAAAGAGGGATATCACCATTCAAATGCATCAGCAGACTAATGTGATAAATATGGACAAGGGAAAATCGTCCTTCACATGTAATGTACCTACAAATCACCATTAAAGAAATCTGCCACACTTTTTTCATCTAGCTCCGTGGGATACCCTGAATCTAGTTAGGATCTTGGTGTTCTGAGAGTAAAAACCGGTTTACAAATTCCATAGGCATCTCCTCTTTATTCCACGATCTCTCTCCATACACATACAACCTACATGCAGTCCCAATGGAATGTTCTATCACATATATCATAAGCTTACCTACCACTGTTGCAAACCCATCAAAGTTCTGTGAAAACATCAAAGAAATTCATTCATGATAACCCTGGAGTGTTGTACAAAAGTTGAACCACCCTGCATCTCTGAACTTCTACGATATCTCTGGGTAAGCCTCAAGCAATTATGCACCCTCTGGTTCCAACTGAGTAATTTTCTCACTTTTCTTAGGTGCCATGGTGTAGATTACAATTACTGAGATTTAGAGACTGGTTAGGGTGTCTATCAACAACACTTAAAACCTATGAAAATAAGAACACTTGTAGAAGAGATTACCACCTGCAAAGCTCAAATAAAATAACACATGAACACAATGAAGGGCTCGGGTATCATCTATCAACAATCATGGCATGGAACTAGCAAAACTGTGATTTGATATAAGAATGGATAAGTACAAACCACTCTCTTTGAATGACTATCATAACTGAATTCACGACCTAATCTTAATCATCAATAATGATGGATTCTAGGAAAATATCTTGGGCATTTCTGACACGATTTTGTGGAGATGGTGCATATAAAATAATGATTAATATTGGAGCTACAAGAATAGTGATATTCTTGTAGTGCCTTTTTCCTTTAGCAAAATTTCAAATTTTAAATGAGGGAAAGGACTTATGACTTGATGGAAAGATCTTAGAAGTCTAATCCTAAGCTTAATCACACTAATGCATGTTAAAAACACTCAAAAAGAATAATGCAAGCACACTTTTAAAACTGCATAAGAAGAAAACAAAGTATAAAGTAATGTTGGGAAAGGATAGGGCAGGTAAAAGAATCTTCAACAGTCATTGCAAAATCAAGGACTATCACTGGCTCCTTCTTGGGGATAATATTTCATGGTGAAACTTTAAGAACCTGCTGACCAATGCCTTTATCTCCTCGATCATCATAAAACTTTCACTGTAATTTATTTCCTTGTTCAACCATCCCTTTATTTGTAATCCAAAATGAAAACCACAAAACTACAGAGTAGTATTTCCATTGGGCTTATGGAGTCTTATTTAAAACAATCAACTAATCAAACTAAAATAAAATCACACCATACTGTACAAACGGAAATACTCTGGCTGTTTTATAAGACATAGGGTTTTAAAAAATGCCCATTTACTGGGCCTCCCAAGATTTCACTATCATCTAAATTGTGTAAGAGGAAAGTATTATTATTCATGACTTTAGCTATTCTGAAAGGACCACACCATAAATTTCAAAACTTACCATGTTTAGAATTGTCCTATCTTCTAGCATCCCACCTCAACACAATATATCCTTCTTGAAAAATATATTTTTTGGTCTTCTTATCCAAAGTTGCTTTCACCTTGTTCTGATAAATGACAGCTACCTGATGCAATTTTTCTCTATTCTGTTGAACTTCTATGATCTGGAAAATCATTCTTTGAATATCATTGGGCTCTTCTAACTCTTCTTGTAGAAATTTCATAACAGGTAATCCGAGTTGAGTTGGAAATACAACCTCTATTCTATAAACCATTTGAAAAGGTGAAGTTCCAATGCATTTCTTAGTATTGATTCGATCATCCCACAAGGAAAATTTCAATTTTGAATCCCATGATCTCTTGTTCTTTGTGAAGATTTTTTTTTAGTGATCCTTATAATACTCTTATTGGAGGATTCTGCTAATGCATTGCCTTGAGGATATTAAGGAGTGGATTGAACCAACTTGATGTTGTACTTATTACAAAACTCAACCATTGAATTAGACTTGAAAGCCTGCACATTATCAATAATCAGTTTTCTAGGACACCCAAATCTTGAGAATATATTTTCTTCAAGAAAAGTCATGATTACCTTATCTGTAGCATTTCGTGTCGGGATTGCTTCAATCAATTTGGTAAAGTAATTTGTGGCTATGAGTATCCATTTGTGTTGTCCAAAATATGGAGGATGAATTTATCTAATGAAATCCAAACCCCACTGTTGAAAAGGTCCATGGGCAATAATGAGTTTCAGAGGAATGGACATAAGTTTTTGTTTTCTTGCAAACTTCTGACAGGGTTTACATGCCCTGACTTGAGAAAACACATCAGAGAACAATATAGGCCAGTAATAACCCGCTCTCAGTATTTTGAAAGCTGTGGATTTCCAATGATGATGCCCCCCACAAACTCCTTTGTGTAAGTCATTGAAAATTTGTTTTGCTTCCTCTTCATCAACACATCTTAGTAGAATTCCATTAAAATCTCTCTAAAACAGAAATTGATTGATGATGCAGTACTTTACAGATTTAAGCTTGAGATATTTGAACTTGGATTTATCTAAATTAGGAGGAGATTGAAAACTTTGCAGAAAATGAACAATATCCTTGTACCAGGGAAAAGAAAGATACTTGCTGCTTACTTGTGAATCAATTTCTTCAATTTGTAATACTGAATTTATTGATCTATTGGAGATGTAATGCAATCCAATTTCTTTACAATTTGATTCTATAAATAATTTGGCAAGTCCCTATCCTTTGATTGATTTAGTAGGCTTTATGACCATGTTCTATTCCATAATCTTTGTTATCCATCTTCCCTTCCCCTTTTTTTTTCACTATCTGGTTGAACCAAAATTTCCTCGACAACACTATTTGGAACATATGCAATAATCTCAGAATGCAGGACATAGTTCCTGAAAGAATTCAAGGCTTTCACCAGAGCGTAGGCCCATTTTTCCATGATATCATACTTTAATTATGAATCTCTCAAAGTCTTACTGAAAAAAGAGATATGTTTTTTCATACCTTTCATCATTTCTTTGCAAGAGAACAACAACAATGGTATCTTCAGATGCAAATGAAAAAATCAGAAACTCCTTAGATTAATTAGGACTGATAGAACATGATCCTTAATTAAAGATTTCTTAATCTTTTCAAATGATTTATTTTCTTTAGGTATCCACTTGATCTCTGCATCTTTCTTCAACATATCAGTAATATTCTTGATGATTTATGCAAAATTGGGTATAAATCTTCTTAAAAAGTTGATTTTACTTATGAAGGATTGGATAGAATTCTTATTCCTTGGAATATCTATTTGTTGGATGGCCTTTACCCTTTCAGGATCTATCTTGATTCTTTTTTCTGAAACAATATGTCCTACGAGTTTACCTTTCTCCATGGAAAAATGAGACTTTTTAGGGTTTAATGATATACCATACCTTCTGCATTTTTCAAATGTCATTTTTAGATGTTGCAAGTGCTCATCATCAGAGGTTGAAAACATAGTAATTTCATTAAGATAAATAACCATAAATTTGTATTTCTCACCAATGAATGCGATATCCATGGCTCTCTGGAATGTTGCTCCTGCATTCATGAGTCCAAAAGGAATTTTTTCATACATGAAAGTGCCTTAGGGAGTAGTAAAAGATGCCTTCTTTTTATCTTCTTCCATCACTGATATCTGATTATAACCTGAATATCCATCAAGCATGGAAATCCTTTGAGCCCCTACCACTCTTTGTAAAATATGATCCATTTTAGGTAATGGATAATTGTCCTTCAGAGAACACCTGTTTAGATTTCTAAAGTCTACACAGAGCCTTATCTCTCCATTATTTTTCCTGATAGGTACTAAATTTGATACCCATTATGAGTATCTTAATGGAACTATAATTTTGGCATTCGATAACCTTTTAAGATCTTTTTCAATTATGGGTAGCAACAATGGATTGAATTGTCTTGATTTCTTCTTAAAAGGTTTGGATCCAGGCTTCAAAGGAATCTTATGTTGCATAATATCTGTATCAAAAACCTTAAGGTCTTCACAAGACCAAGAAAACACATTAACAAACTATTTCATCAAGCTTACATATTCGTTCCTCTGTTTTTCTGGTAATTTCTTGGATAACCTCACCATCTTTGGATTTGAATCATAATTGATATCACAATATACCACTTCAGCCTCCTCTGTTTGAATCACAAATTTTCTAGACACATCATTATGGCCAAATAATATTTCAAGGGGAACTAGGCCCTTTGGAAAATGATTGGTTTTCAACTCAATAATTTTATGGCCAACAATGTTGTTTTGAAGAATATCAACATAATGAACCTCTACATCATCATTTTCATTTTCTGGATCTATGGAAATGGAAAAAAATTCATCAATGGTCTATAAAAATATCTTAATCTCCTGATCATCTTTAAACACCTAACAATTTTTTATATTGTCTGGTATACAAGGTCTGTGTCTTACCTCAACTTCAAATCTTAAATTTGGAAGTATTGGAGTTTTGAAATTACTAGCTTCCAGAGCTAGAGAATCTTCCCGTTGATTCAAACTTCTCCTTGTAAAAGTGATATTGAAAGCCAGGAAGAAATTCTCAACAAAATCCCACACTTCATTTCTGTATTGCTTTAACATTTGCTGTTTGTCCTGGTAGATATTCTTGATTTGATGAATGATTAACTCTGAATCCCAAAAAACTGATATTTTATCAATGCCCATATCCTTAGCAACTTTCAATCCCAACAAAAGAGCCTCATATTCACTGATGTTTTTTGTTGTGTCAAATTCCAACTTGTACGACAGAGGAATGACTTCTTTAGAAGGAGATATGAAAACAATTCCATCCCCAGAACTTTCTTTGGAACATGAACCATCAAAGTACATATTCCATACTGAATTTTCTGTATTTTTCTCTTCTGCAGGTGTAACCTTCCTTATTGATGCTTCAACTATTTTATCATTGATGTGAAAAATGGAAGAATCAAGTTCATATTCAACTACATATATAGGATTATTATTAGGGTTTTCATGATCACTAACCAGGTAATCCAACCTCACTTCCCTGTACAATCTTCGATGTTCTCCACCAAACATAGGTATGGTAGCATAACTGAGATCCATTTGTAGTGTACCCCCTACTTTCTTATCCCATGATCTTGATAATAGCATCCCAAATTTAGGAGGTATATTAGCCACAATGACATCCAAAACCACACTTTTCATGGGTAACTAAGATACAGTGACAACCATGTTTTTAATGACTCCCAAACATTTAACCTTTCTAGAATCAAAATAATACAGGTCTAGATAAAGCTTAGTGATATCCAACCCTAATTCATCCATTACTACCTTTGGCATGACATTGTGCGATGCTCCTAAATCCATTAAACAATTATGCAATATTTTTTCATGAATATTTAGGGATATGTAGAAAGAAGGAGAGGCATCAGATCTATCCTCAATGTGTGGTCCAATGGTTATGGCAGGATTTTCATCTTCAATATTTGTGGTATCAGAAAAAAGTGACATGAGCAGGGGATTATAAGGCTTTCAAAACCGATTTTCTAAAAGGATCAATTTTCATCAATTCAACTAGAGGTATAGGGATTTTGATCTTATTGATTTCATTTTCCAGAATAAAAGAAGAAACATGCTTTTTAGATTCCCTTACCTATGTAGCACTAACCTTGACAGGTTGTTTTTGTTGTTGATCAATTTTAGCCCCTGTTTCTTTACTGGATCCTGATTTCGTTGGAGTATTTGTCCTTTTTTCTTTAACACATGTGTCTACATTTGATCCACTTGCTCTGGATCTAAGGTCATACATTTTCATTTTAGGTTCCTTCTGAGATATCTCTTCAACATATTCTTCCTGAAACTGATTCAATGTTAGGGCATCCTCATATTCTTGTTGTGTCACATGAGTGGGAGGTAATTTTGTATCATGTAAATGAACCGTGGAATCCTCCTCAGTATCATAAATCTCTTCAACCTCTTCCACTGCATTATTTTAGAAAGGAGGCAGAACCCTATGATCCTCTTTATTTCTTTTTTCCCTTGGAAAAATTTGAGGAACATTGTTAGGCCTCTTGAACTGATTGGAATTTATGTATCCACCTTCCTGTGTAGGTTTTCTAGGTTGTTTTGTTTCCATCTTCAACCTAGCCATTTCAGATGTCATTTTTTTCAACATTTTGTCCATTTCATCAATCTTGGAGTCAGATGCTGTATGCGAAGAAGAAGGAAGTTCTTCTCTTTGTTTTTTATTGTCTCTGTCACTCTTTGATTTCAATTTCCCCGCTGCCAATATATTGGATTCTACTTCAATGACTGCTTCCTACATTAAATTCAAAGTGACAGACCTTCTTTATCTCAACAATAGAGAAAAATCAACATCAAAATCATTAGCAAAAGTGATTTTGGCATATGTTTTTGTGGGTTTGATTTCATCCGAAATCTTACTATATATTTTATTGAATTTTTTTGTAAAATCTGATACAAATTCTCCTTGTTTCCTCTTCAAAGCCCCAAATTCAATGATACAATACAAGTAATCTTTCTTATCTCCCCAATGTCTCAAAAATGTTTCATCTAGTGCATCAATATCAACAATAGAATTTGGAGGGAGACTTTTGAACCATTTCCTTGCTTCCCCATCTAAACTCTGCACAAAAAGTCTCATCCAAACATCTGCATGCTCCACATTAAAGTTATCTACAAAAATTATAGAAAGAGTTCAAGTTCTCTTCAGCAGTGACTTCCCCCTCTCCATTGAATCTTGGAAAATACTTCATATAATCATTGGGTGGGAAATCATACCATACTTGTGGTAAAATTAATGGTGCATATCTAGTTGCAACAATTGCACCCATCCTATTTACAACCATATTTGTCACAATTGGTGTTTGAACTTTAGGAATAGGAAAGATTTGAGATGTAGAAAGGGAAACCATCCCTTGGGTAGGAGAACTTGGTTGAGATGATATAAGTTTTTGATCATCAACTGATGATATGAGAGGCTTCCTTTCTGAATTAGGATGGGAAGAAGGTTTTAGAAACAAAGGATTTTCGAAGGAATGTAAATGTGGTTTAGCTTCTTCAGAAGAACTTGACTGGGGTGATAAAGATAAAAGTGTATCAGGTTCACTTTTAATATATTTAGTAAAATCCCTCAAAGCTCCAACTATAGATAAGGTGTTTGTTTGTTCTTCTTCAATAAGTTCAACAAATAATTTCCATTGTTCCAAATTCAATTCAGAGATAGTTGAAGGAAATGATACAGTTGAAGGTTGAACAATAGGTTTTGTTTCAATTTCAGGTACAACTTCAACAACTGAATATTTATCAACATGTTTAAAATATTGTCCTCGAGTACTTGTAAAAGAGGATTTATCTTTAGAAGAAGAGGACTATCTTGGATTACTTTTGGATTTTCTCAATAACTTTTCAGGATCAGACACTGTTGGAACAGGTTTAGGATCAGGGTTATTTCTGGTCACTTGTCTCTTTATAGATGATGATAAAGTTAGAGTAGGTTTAAGTCCTTTACCTTGTCTTTTAGGAGCAATAACTATTGCAGAGGAGTCTCCACGTGAATAATATACAATCACAAAAGAGTGTCTAAATTATTTTCCACCATCAAGATTTAGATATGGTCTTTGTTGTTCTCCCAGGGAAAAATACTTTGTGTCTCCGTCCCTCGCAACATCACCAAAATATGTTAGTCCCTAAAGTTTCACTTGATTGTGAGAGGGCAAGCTAGGTCATCATCAAGTTATTGCAATGGTTTTATGGATAAAGATTTGTATTGGATTTTTAAAATGGTTTGAAGGTTGGTCAAAGATAATGCAAAGTATCAATTTCAAATAAGTAAGATCAAATCACATCTCACAGACTTAGTAAATGGTAGTCAATCCAATGATCAGATGGAAAGAATAATATGAAAGATAAAGAAGTATGTAAGCTTCCAATTTTTCTACTTACATATGAAACTCTTGATCATAAATATCATTTAAGAAGTAAGAGAAAAGTACTTGAAAAAAAATCTGATTATGAACAAGCAAACAATAAAGTCTTCACTGGCTTACTCACAACCAAGATATATCATATGCTTAACAACATTAACAAACATTCAAGTAAGAAAAAGATAGAAACATAGACAATAATAGAAATCTAACCATCAGATAGTCTTTTCCATTTAGTATCAAAATGAAATAGTTTTATGTCTTACAATATCTATTAAAAAATGATCAATGGTTCCCAACCAAATCAACCCTTCATTCTATCAATCAGATCTCTTTTTAAACACCACAATTAGTTTATTGAGATCCTACTTTTTAGATTATAGTTTAGATAAGATCCTATATTAGGGATAACATTTAGGAGATATATCTTCATACAGATAATCCAAATCTCTATGATCTAGTTTTTAGATACTCAATCTCAAATATAGACTAGTTTATGATATGATGAGATATTTAGATATCACAAAACATGGAGAAAATATGATGCTGAGCTGATCCACTTGAAAAATAGAAACTTCTGCTTTTGATGAGTAAAAGCTTTACCTATTGGAAATATCTTTCCATGGTGTAGCTCATAATAAAAGGTATTGTTGTATTCATCAAAAAGTAAAAAATGTAGGATGTCTTTTTGAAACCTTTATTGCATGATAGTGGAAAAAGCTTTGGTATTCCTTTTTTCAACTTGGTTTTCAAAACCACATTCTGCCAATACAATTTCATATTTTCCTCTCTTACCCCTTTGAGAAAAACCTGCTGATCCTTCTTCTTCTTCTTGAGCTTCTACAACTTTTCCTGCTGTTTAGCATTCCACTGTTCCACCATAGACTTCTCTTGCTTCATTTGCATGATAATGGTTTGTAATTCTTTTACACTGTCTTTTTCATTTCTCATTTCCATTATGAATTCTGGATGTTCTTCAATTGGGGCAGGTCGATTCATATGAATAGAAAAAATGGGCTTTTTCATTTTGAATTATTTTTTATGATCCTTTGAGGATGAACCACCAAAAATTTCTTTAGCTTCAACACTTTCTGTCACTTTCATCCCTTGAAAATCTTGTAGCTCCTCTGTCTCTGGAAAAAAATTGAATTCTGGTTTGATCTTAGCCTCCATTGGATCATCTTCTAGATCTGTCGAATGGTCCTTTTTTAGAGAGGACTTGGGAAAAGTTTTGGATTTTAAACTTGTCCTTTTGGATGCTCTGGTAACATGCCTCATTGAACACTCTACTATTTGTTTTACCTTGTCATATTTTCTTTGTTTCTGCACAGTATTGTCATCATAACATTCCTCTTTAGGTTCTACTTTAACCTTTTTCCACTTGTATGAAGAGTTTACAAGGGACTGACCTTGTTCTTCCCTTGCACTTTCCATTGTATCATCATTAATGACAATAACATTATCTGTCTTAATAGAAGGATCGAATAGGACCTTTGAATTCAATATGAACTTATTAGTTGCCCTAGTTTTTGATCTGCTAGGATAGTTCACCACTGGTTTATCCTACCTGGTTTTTCTCAATTTCTTATTTTTATCATTTGCAACAGGTTCCTTATGTTTCTGCATGGTCCGTTCAAGCTTTCGCTTCTTTGATCCTATGATATGGATCTCTTTGCAGTCCTCTGGCTCCTGTTTTGGAACAAACAACTCATCTTGAAATTGAAAATCTTCCTCTACCTGTGCCTTTTGTTTCTTTTTTTGCGTTCTGGTGATCTTACCTATAGGGTTAAATTTATCCAAATCTTTTGTTTCCTATTGTAACAACAACTTTCTTTTGCTAGATCGAGTCACTCTAGCTACAAGAGAACTTTCCTTTATTGTAACAACAAGGGTTTTAGAAGCCTTCTCTTATTTTTTAGATTTCTGTTTAGGAGAAGTTTTATGCTTAGGTTCATGTTCTTTAAGTTCAAGGGATTCAATTAACCAGTCCCAAGGGTGTTGGATTTCTCCCAAGGCATATAAGACTAGGGTTTTAATCAATCTTTGGTGAAAAATACTCTTACTAGCAGTTGCAGGGTGAGATTGTATCCTTTTAAACATTTTTGACAGGCTTTTTAATAAAAAGAAAGGAAAACAAAGAGGGATATCACCATTCAAATGAATAAACATGATAATGTGATAAGGATGGATAAGGGAAAATCTTCCTTCACATGTAATGTACCTGCAAATCACCATTAAAGTAGTCTGCCACTCTTTTTTCATCCAACTCTGTGGGATACCCTGACTCTAGTTAGGATCTTGGCATTCTAGGAGTAAAAACTGGTTTATAAATTCCATAGGCATATCCTCCCTCTTTCTTCCACCATCTCTCTCCATACAAAGACAACCTACATGCAATCCCAACTGAGTGTTCTGTCACATGTATCAAAACTTTAACTACCACTGTTGCAAACCCATCTAAGTTCTGTGCAAACATCAAAGAAATTTATTCATGATAACCTTGGAGTGTTGTACATAAGTTGAGCCACCCTGCATCTCTAAACTTCTGTGATATTTCTGGGTAAGCCTTGAGAAATTATTCACCCTCTGTTTCCAGCTCAGTAATTTTCCCACTTTTCCTAGGTGCCATGGTGCAGATTACAATTACTGAGATTTAGAGATTGGTTAGGGTTTCTATCAACAACACTTAAAACCTATGAAAAATAAGAATACTTGTAGAATAGATTACCACCTGCAAAGCTCGAATAAACTAACACAAGAAAACAATGGAGGGTTTGAGTATCATCTGTCAGCAATCATGCCATGAAACTAGCAAACCTGTGATCTGATATAAGGATGGATAAGTACAAACCACTCTCTTCGAATGAGTATCATAACTGAATTCATGACCTGATTTTAATCATCAATAATGATGGCTTCTACGGAAAATATCTCGGGCATTTCTGACATGATTTTGTGGAGATGGCGCATATAAAATAATGATTTACCTTGGCTCTACAAGAATAACGCTATTCTTGTAGCACCTTTTTCCTTTAGCAGAATTTCAAATTTGAAATGAGGGAAAGGACTTATGACTTGATGGAAAGATCCTAGAAGTCTAATTCTAAACTGAATCACACTAATGCACGTTAAAAACACTCAAAAAGAATAATGCAAGAACACTTTTAAAACTACAGAAGAAGAAAACATAGTATAAATTAATGTTGAGAAATGATAGGGCAGGTAAAAGAATCTTCAACAGTCATTGCAAAATCAAGGACTAACAATATGCATCATGGGTGAAAAACCCCATGTGCATAAGGGTATCCAATGGCATGATTTTGTATGTGAGTGGCCTTGAGAGAATCTCCGCCAACTTATTAGTTTTATCCTTATATTTGATAATAAGATGAAATTGTTGTAAAAATCCCATCCACTTGTAGTGTTTGGTTCATTGAATCTTACTTTGGGATTGTAAAAATTGTAGTCACTGGTGATTAGTGTCGATGATGGTCTCTTTTCCCATCAAAGAGTGCTTCCATTTATTAACAAATTGAACTAGAGCCTATAGTTTCTTATCATATGTAGGGTAGTTTAGGACTCTGCCATTAAACATTCCAGAATGATAGCTTATTGCACTATCTCCTTGCATCAATACCACTCCCATAACATATCTACTTGAACCCGTCTTCACTTTGAAGGGCCTATGCAAATTGGGAAATGAGAGAACTAGTGCTTGAATGATTTTTCATTTCAATGATTTAAAATCCTTTTGCTGATTCTTTCCCCACTAAAGCTCTTCTAGGTGTCTTATTATTTTACTCGTACCTGGTAGTATCTCTAATTTAGATCCAACTTGGTGATGTACTTGGCATACTTCCAATGATCTACCAAGTCATCAATCCTAGGAAGAGGGCATTGATTATTGAGGGGGGTCTTATTTAGATCTCTATAGTCCAGACACAATGCACATTATCCAAGTCCCATACTTATAAGGTGGGGTCCTTGGTTGATTTACTTCCTACTACAATAGTTTCTACCACTATTTCTTCACTTCATTTTCTTACATGATGGACTCTTTGTATACAATGTAGTGTTTGGCAATGGGGAGTTAGGAAACAACTGTGTTTTGTGCTCCACTTCCCTCTTAGGTGGTGACCCTTTAGGCTCATGGGACAATTTTCTATATGCCTACAAAATATCCTCCCACTGGTGTTTCCGTGCTTTAGTACATCCATCCATATATGCATTTACCTTAATCGATTCATCTCCTTACCAATTCTCTCTTAATAAGAGCATATACATTTCCTACTTGAATTGATTAGTTTCTTTTCTTAGTAGAACTTACCAAAGATATTTTGGATTTATTTTTGTATTCATTGATGATGAAGTGGTGCCAACCCCCCTTCTCCTTAGGTTGCGGGATCTCTTGGTCAAGGATATTCAATTCTCGGAGCTAAATTATCTCTCTAAAAGCTTAATGGTCTCACTTGTAAATAACCACAGGTCTCTTTAGTCTTTTGGTGCAAGTTCTATGACACTCACGACCTCTCCCTTCGCACTATCGGGAGATTAGTGTTCAGGAGCTAGCTCCTCCCCCGTTAGCTCCTTCCCGCATATGACCTCATGCTATGTCCACACATGATTTCGGGTGTGGTCGAAAGTGGTTTGGGATTAACCCATTTTTCTCTCCGCAATTCACTACCAATCACCACACATCCTTTTTGCAATATCATGGTTTCAATTGTGGCCCGCTATCAAAATTTTAACATCTGAGTATTTTCCATCCCCGTAATCATTCGTAATCATCGATATCAAGATCTTGATGGTGCTTCTGAACCTAACGGTTCAGATATGTCCTTTCCCAATCTACGGATCAGAACTAACCCTTCTAAATCAACGACTGCGATTTATTTCGTGATTCGGGCTTCAGGAGTTTCAAATCTCAACTCCTTCTTTCCCCACAATGGCTATCTCATGAAATAAAATATCTGTTGACATTTTTCCTCCTCAAATTGATGGTTATAATTTACTTCAGACCTTCAGGGTTCAGAGATTTCAATTCTCAACTTCCCAGAGTATTATTATCTAAAGTTCGCGATCTATCACCACGTGTCCCTATGGATATGACAGTCCAGATTTACTTCGGGTCTTCGAGTTTCAACAGTCTCAATTCTCAATTGAAACCCAATTTCAATTTACTCAGAGCTTACGATCTGTTGATGCATATCCCTCCTTAAATCAACGGTCCTTGTTTCCTTCAGCTCCTCTTGGATAGATATTAACCCTTTATCTTGTCCAACTTCCGCAAATTCTTCTTATGAAGGATTTCTTCGACACTTAGTCGATTTCTAGTCCTATGCACTCCTTGCAATTGACCTCTGCACTTTCTTGTGAGAAAAACCCGAGTTATTTCTCCAAGTCAAAGACTTCGCATACGCACTCCTTGCGCTTAATATGCATACTCTGGATACAAAAGTTCCACGCTATCTCTTCTGAGATTCGAGTCGAAAAATACTCTCTCACATGCACTCCTTGCATTCGGTATGCACTCCTTGCAGAACTTACAGAAGAGAAAACACTTGAAACTTATTCAATTCTTCATAAATTCATTCCTTCACCATGAACATCATACATCCACAAAACACATAACAACAGTAAAACTGTAAAACAATATCAACACTGTACAATTGGATAAATTTCCTCTGTTCTATTCATTTCAAAAATAAATACATGATTACAAGTTTTGTCTCTTACAAAACTACAATGAAAACTTGTCTAAGGACCCAGTGCTTCCTCACTCTTCTTCCTCCTATCTAAATTCTATCACACTCTACTCAATCAGTTACCTACTCAGCTTAATTAATGTAACCTAATGACTAATACGTGATAATATCCTACACCTGTAATATATTACAGTCATGTAAGGATTTACAATGATCCATCAGTTCAAAACGGTGGCCCGACTTTACATACAACTAATTAATTAATGAGAGATTCAAAAAATATCCACACCGCTACCAAGCTGGTTAAGAGTCAGTTTGGCTCTTTCAATGTGTTGATGTGTCAACTTCGCTTCCAAGTCTGCTTTGTTTTGATTTGATAACGATGCTCCTGCATCATACTCCTCTGGAAAAAATATTCATGGCCTCTTGTCCATGAGCTCTCGCACTGTCTTTCCATGCTTCAAAATATCAGGTTTAGTTACCCAACATGAATCTTCCACAAGGTGATCCTTCCACTTTACCAAATATTCATGATGCATCTTTCTTCTGGTTTTCCTTCCAAATCTCTGTTCTAATATTTTATCCATCTGAGGTTTTCCTATTGTGGGCACCTGTTCTTCCCATTTAATCTCTTCCTGATCATCCAATTCTCCTGCATCATCTCTATTATAAGGATACAAATCTGCAACATTGAATATTGGTAATATTCCAACATTGTTCGACAACTCTATCTCATAAGCATTTACTGCAAATTTCCTAAGGATCTTGAATGGTCCTATCTTCTTCATATTCAACTTATTATATGTTCCTCTTGGAAACCTCTCCTTCCTCAAATGAGCTAAAACTTCATCTCCCATTTCAAATTGAACTTCCCTTCTTTTCCGATCAACCCTGTCCTTATACTTTTGATTACTATCCTGTATCTTCCTCCTAACTTGATCATGAAGTCTTTGCATTTTTGTAGAAAAATCTTCTACTCCAACGCTCCTGAATTCATCTTGTTTCAACTCCCTCAATTCTGCAATCCCTCTTGGTTGTCTTCCATATACTATCTCAAATGGACTTTTTCCAGTGCTTCTATTAACTGAATTGTTAAATGCAAATTCTTCCTGTGCCAGAATCTGATCCCACTGACGACCTTGTTCAATGACTAAACTCCTTGAAAAATTTCCCAGACTCCTGTTCACCACTTTAGGCTGTCTGTCTGTCTGAGGGTGATATGATGAACTAAAAGATAAATTAGTTCCCATCCTCTACCATAGAGTCCTCCAAAAGTGTCCTACAAACTTAGTGTCCCTATTTGATACTATACTTCTGGGCAATCCATGTAATCTTACAACTTCTTTGAAAAACACATTGGCTATGTGTGTAGCATCATTTGTCTTCTAGCATGGTATGAAATGTGCCATCTTAGAGAATCTATTGACCACAACGAATATGGAATCACTTCCCTTCTGGGTTCTAGGTAATCCCAATACAAAATCCATACTAATTGCGTCCCAAGGCCTTTCTGGAATAGGCAATGGTTGATATAAACCAGTATTTTGTCTCTTTCCTTTTGCATGTTGACAAATCTTACACCGATCTACAAACTTCTTCACATTTTCCCTCATACCTAGCCAATAATACAAACTACTTAGCTGTGCAAATGTTTTGTCATGAACGAAATGTTCGGCTAGACCTCCACTACGTTTTTCTTTCAAAAAAGTATCTCTCATTGAGCATCTTGGTATACACAATTGGCTTCCTTTAAATAAAAATCCATCCTAGATCAAATATTCTGCGCATGAGTTGTTATCCCTCAACAAAGGATTTTCATATTCTTCATAAGCCTCCTTAAAATATGGATCTTCCTGATACATTTCCTTAAGATGCTCAAACCTTAAGGTCTTCACTTGGAATTCTCGTACAACCACATTCCTCCTTCTCAAAGCATCTGGAACTTTATTAGCACTTCTAGAAATATGTTTAATGACAAAAGTAAAATTATGCATGAATTCTACCCACTTAGCATGCCTCTAGTTCAACTTCTCTTACCTAGTAATAAATTGTAAAGCTTGATTATCACTATACAAGACATACTCTGCTGGAATTAAATAATGTCTCCATTTCTTCAAATATTGAATCACTGCATAAAACTCCTTTTCATATGTAGAATATTTATCCTTAGCGTCATTCAACTTTTCACTAAAATAAGCAACTTGCCTATTATCTTGACTCAAAACTTCTTCAATGGCTATTCCACTTGCATCACACTTCACCTGAAATGTTTTTCCAAAATTGGGTAAAACCAAAATTGTCTGTTCTGTTATATTATTTTTCAACACTTTGAAGCTTTTCTCAGCCTCCTCTATCCAATTAAAATACTTGTATTTCTTCTTAATAGTATCCATCATGGGTGCACATATACCACTAAAATTCCTGATAAACTTTCTATAAAAACTTGCTAACCCATGGAAAATTCTCACCTCAAATATGCTCCTTGGTGATGGCCATTCTTTGATTGCTCTCACCTTTTCTAGATCCATCTTCAATTCATTTGAAGAGATCACAAAACCAAAATATATGAGTTTTTTCTTCATAAATTAACTTTTCTTCAAGTTTATTAACAACTTTTCTTGCTGCAATCTCCTCATCACTAATGTGAAGTGCTTTAAATGTTTTTCCTCTATTTTGCTAAAAACTAATATATCATCCAAATATACAATGACAAATTTACCTATGAAGTCTTTCAATACTTCATTCATCAACCTCATAAATGTGCTTGGAGCATTTGTCAATCCAAATGGCATGAATATCCATTCAAACAAACCTTCATTTGTCTTGAATGATGTCTTCCATTCATCTCCCTCTCTCATTCTTATCTGATGATATCCACTCTTCAAGTCTATTTTTGAAAAATATCTTGCTCCACTCAAACAATCCATCAAATCATCCATCCTGGGTAAGGGAAATCTATACCTGATGGTTATCTTGTTGATGGATTTGGAATCTGTACACATTCTCCACCCCCCATCCTTCTTTGGACTCAATACATTTGGCACTACACATGGGCTTAGACTTTCCTTGACTAAACCTTTATCCAACAAATCCTGAACTTAATTCTTAAATTCTTCATTCTCTCGAGGTGTCAGCCTATACGATTCTTTATTTGGTAAACTGGCTCCTAGAATCAAGTCAATATGATGGCTAATACTCCTAATAGGTTGTAATGAGTGAGGCAACTCATCCACTACTATGTCAACAAAATTCTCTAACAATTCTTGGATTTCTTCAGGTAAATCATTCATAGAAGTATTGGTAAGGATAACTCTTGGCTTCATTACTACAATAAATTTCATTTCTTGATCTTTCTTAATCTCCTTCAAGAGTTCCTTCCCACTCATGAGAAGTATTCTTGTACTGGCTTCTTCCTTTTCTTTCTTCTCTTCTATTGGCAGTAACGTGTGAGTTCTACCATTTTTCTCTAGACTGTAAGTATTTTTTCCCCCATCACGAATGGAATTCCTATCAAACTGCCAAGGTCTTCCCAACAAAATATGACAAACATCCATGTGAATTACTGTAAATTCTAACCTTGCACAATATCTGCTGCAAACAGATATTCAGAAAAGGAACAGAAAAGATACAATGGAAAATACAAACATTACACAGAGATTTTTCCCCTGGAAACCCAAACTGGGAAAACCATCATATTCTATATTATTCATCATGTTACAATGTTTACAATACAAAATACATATAGGAGCCAACGACATCCAAAACCCTAACCCAATGACCTGGATTAGTCCAAAACCCTAATTCCTTAACCGTAAATAGAAAACCATCGGCAAAGAAACCATGTGCCAAAAAACCACCTAAATATAACACATACCCAACAATTACATCACACATAATATCATCTTTATAGCCTCCTATTTTAAATTCAACTTTGCATTGTTGAATTACCATTACTTGATGTCCTTTCTGCAACCACGATATTTTATATGGAATTGGGTTTGCAATTGTCTCCAGCTCCAGTTTCTCCACCATTTCTATAGATACTAAATTATCAGTGCTCCCACTGTCTATACTCATTTTGAAAAATTTGTCCCTTGTTTTACAAGAAGTCCTGAACAACCTCGTTCACTGAACTGAGCCTTCTATTTCCTTCTATGGCTTTAGAAGAACTTTCCTCATCATAAGGTTCTGTCCTCCTTTTGCTGCTTCTGCTTCCACATTCTTTTGGGCTTCAGAAATGTGTGATTCTCCTCCACCTTCTTTCTTCCTCTCGGGGAATTCCCAAGACACGTGTCATGTATTTTCACAGACATAACATTTAACTCCACCTCCTCTACCTCTTCCTCTTCCTCGAGGAAAAGAGTTTCTCCCACCAAACAGTCTTCTTTGGGAAATTCCTCCTCTTTCAAAGTGACCATATGATTTCTCACTCTCTTCCTTGGTTTTCGGTGCCTTATCATAGATAATTCCCTTACCTCTATTTGAGCCTCTGCTTCTGTTTCGCTGACTCTGGTTTCTGGCCAAATTTTCTTCTACCTTTAGTGAAATCTAATAAGTATCTTCCACTGTCCTTACAATCATCATGCCGATCTCATCCTGGATTTCATATTTCAAGCCATTTATATACCTGGAAACTTTTTCATCATCCTTCTCTCTTTGTCGAGTCCTAATATTCAACCTATAGAATTATTCTGTATACTCTTTCACTGTCATACTCCTCTGTCTCAGGTTTTGCAACTTTCTGACAAGATTTATCTGGTAATCCTTAGGTATGAATTTAGCCTTTAGTTTGGCTACCATTCTATCCCAATTCTTTATATTTTGTTTACCTTTTCTCCTCCTCTTTTCTTGAAGTTCATCCCACCACAGTGATGCATGTCCCTTTAATCTGGTGACAACATGTCTCAACTTCCTTCCTTCATCGACATATTCATAGTCGAAATAATTTTCCATGGACCTTATCCAGTACAATATCTCTTCGACATCCAAATTACCTTCATACATTGGGACTTCCATCTTCGCTCTAGCTCCCAACTTCACAAAAAATTTCAATAAGCATTCTTCAGCCACATCTTCTCCTGTAGCTTCTTCAACCTCTACTTCTTCGCTTTCTGCATCACTGACATCTTCAAAAATAGGTGTTCTTATTTGCATTACTTCCATCGCTTCCAACCTTGCGTGAATCTCTCTCATTTCTCTTCCTACAACAGGGTTTGCTAGAGGTGGTTCTATGCGTACCCTCAGTGACATCGCTTCAATTGTTCCTATAAAATGAGTACAAATTCAGTCTTGTTCAGGCTATGATACCACTTGGTGCCAACCCCCCTTCTCCTTGGGCTGCGTGACCTCCTAGTCAAGGATCTTCAATTCTCGAAGCTGAATTAGTTCTATGAAACCTTAATGGTCTCACTTGTAAATAACCACAGGTCTCTTCAGTCTTTTGGTGAAAGTTCTATGACACTCACGACCTCTCCCTTTGCACTACTGGGCGATTAGTGTTCAGGAGCTAGCTCCTCCCCTGTTAGCTCCTTCTCGCATATGAACTTGGGCTATGTCCACACACGATTTTGGGCACGGTCGAAAGTGTTTTGGGATCAACCCACTTTTCTCCCCATATTTCACTACCAATTGCCATGCATCCTTTTTGCAATAGTGCGGTTTCAATTGCGGCCCGCTATCAAATTTTTAACATCTGAGTATTTTCCATCCTCGCAATCCTTCATAATCATCGATCCCAATATCTCGATGACGCTTTTGAACTTAATGGTTCAGATCTATCCTTTCCAAATCTAAGGATCAAAACTAACCCTTCTAAATCAACGACTGTGATTTATTCCGTGATTCAGGCTTCAGGAGTTTCAAATCTCAACTCTTACTTTGTCCACAATGGCTATCTCCCGAAATAAAACATCTGTTGACATTTTTCCTCCTCAAATCGATGGTTATAATTTACTTTGGACCTTCGGGGTTCAAATATTTCAATTCTCAACTTCCCAGAGTATTATTATCCGAAGTTCGTGATCTGTCGCCACGTGTCCCTCTGGATCTGATGGTCCATATTTCTTCAGGTCTTCGGGTTTCGACAATTTCAATTCTCAATTGAAACCCAATTGAAATTTACCTAGAGCTTACGATCTGTTAACACGTATCCCTCCTTAAATCAACGATCCTTGTGTCCTTCGGCTCCTCTTGGATAGATCTTAACCCTTTATCTTTTCCAACTTCCGAAAATTCTTCTTCTAAAGGATTTCTTTGACACTTAGTCGATTTCTGGTCCTGTGAACTCCTTGCAACTAACCTCTGCACTTTCTTGCGAGAAAAACTGGAGTTATTTCTCCAAGTCAAAGACTTCGTATATGCACTCCTTGCACTTAATATGCATACTTTGCATACAAAAGTTCCACGCTATCTCTTCTGAGCTTTGAGTCGAAAAAGACTCTCTCACACACACTCCTTGAGTTCGGTATTCACTCCTTGCATAACATACATAAGAGAAAACACTTGAAACTTATTCAATTCTTCATAAAATCATTCCTTCACCATGCACGTCATACATCCAAAAAACACATAACAACAGTAAAAATGTAAAACAATATCAACACTATACAATTGGATAAATTTCCTCTGTTCTATTCATTTCAGAAATAAATACATGATTACAACTTCTGTCTCTTACAAAATTACAATGAAAACTTGTCTAAGGACCCAAAGCTTTCTCACTCTTCTTCCTCCTATCTAAATTCTATCACAATCTACTTAAGAGGTTACCTACTCATCTTAATTAATGCACTCTAATAACTAATACAGGATAATATCCTACACCTGTAATATATTACATTCATGTAAGGATTTACAATGATCTGTCAGTTCAAAACGGTGGCTCGACTTTACATACATCTAATTAATTAATGAGAGATTAAAAAAATCTCCACACTGCTACCAAGATGGTTAAGAGTTGGTTTGGCTCTTTCAATGCGTTGATGTGTCGACTTCACTTCCACATCCTCTTTTTTTTGATTTGATAGTGATGCTCTTGCATCGTTGAATGTATTCCCATCCTTGATCAAAGGTTATTGGTTTTCTCTCTTCATGAAGATTGCATCCCTCATGTACATGTAAGGGATTCCAAACACTACACCACACACATCAAGTGTTACTACATCCATGTCCACTTCATCAATATAGTTTTCACTTATAAAAAAATTGATCTTACACTACTTAGTGGCCTTGAGCTTTGCATCTTTATTTACCCATCCCAATGGGTATGGGTGAGGATGGTCATGAACTTCCAATATTTCAAGCTTTCCTACCAAATCCTTTACTATGAGGTTTCTCTATGACTAATAGTCAAATAGAGCACCCACCTTTGTCTTCATGACTTGGATCTTGATATGGAAGAATTTAGTCACCTCCTTCTCTTCCCTAGGATGGAGGTCACTCAGGTTCACCTCCTTTTAGATTGTATCCCAATGAATCTTTCGTCTACATTTGAGTTGCTCTCTACATGCTTATGTGAATCCATGACTAGCGTGCTCCTCTTTTTGGAATCCTTTTTGTGGTTCTTTGTATTCAACATTGGATGTGGATTCCAACACTTATTTTTAATGTGACCATACATATCACAATGGTTACAATGGTGGTTTGGATCATTGCACTTATGTGTAGTGGCTATTTTTTTCTTATCCTTTCCTTTCCATTTCTTCTTTCCCTCCCTGGAAGTGTCTTGGTGCTCTTTCTTCTTGGAACCACTTGGTTATCCTTTCTTATTGTCCATATTCTCTAGAGAATATGCTTTCATGATGCACGATACCAATTTTGTAATTTTTAAACACATTTATAGAACTATATCGACACTATCAGAGTGCAATGACTATGGAAGTAGCTAACTTAAGAAATCATAATATGTAGATGATACAAGTCTAAGTATGATATAATTAATAATGTAAATAACAAGAAATAGAAGGGCATGGATATAATCTAAATCTTTATTGAATAATACACCAAATTGGCCTATGGATTACAATCTCGAGGTCTTAATTTCTCCACAATTGATACTATTTAGACGAGCATTATTAGACTGCCAAACAATCTTAGACTTCCCTAGGCATGGGCTAGTATTTCTCTCTTCTTCATCTGCCAATTCACTAGAGCTAAAACTTTTCCTCTATTGTAGATATAGAGATGAACCTTCTCTTCTCCTATTGCAAACTATTGTAACTCCCCTCTCTTTTGTTAATTCAATAGATTTATAATTTATTCTCAGACTATTTAGTTCACATGGTGGTCCAATAGTCTTTGTAACTCTTCAACTCCTCTTGAGTTATCTCTACAAATTCCCAGGGGTAGTTTTTGGTCAATATTCTATTCACTTTCCCAATTTAACTCTTATGCATTTGTCTTTTTACAATTCTATAGCAACACATGAATTTTTTAGCAACACACAAATTCTATAGCAATCTTGTAGCATGCATAAAATTTGTAGCAATGGTGACCTGATTATTCCTCTTACTATGTCAAGTAAGCAAACAACATGAAATGTAGATTACAAGAAAATATTTGATGTTGATTGGACAAGCCCAAGGATGCCCCTGCATTAGATACCCTTGGTAAGAAAACATGAACATCCAACTCATGCAGACTAAATTGTGGACCCTTCTAGTAATGTATTCCATTGAAGGAAACCCAATTCCTCCTCTATAATCCACAATGCATTCTCCAAGTTTCTATTCTTCCATTTGATTAAATATCCAATTTGATCTCGACCTTAGTTCTTCTAGCTAACTCTTTTTACCAATTTCTTCGATGGGCTTGAATGGAAATTGTTCTTCCCATTCTTGCATGGTGCATTATTCAACACACTCTTATTTATCATGAAATTCATATACGTCGTAAATATTAAATATTGGAGAAATGTCAAAGGCCTCCGAAAAATCTAGTTTGTAGGTGACATTTGAGATTTTTCTTAAAATTTTACATTGAACAATTTTCTTGTACTTGAGTTTGTTGTATGTTCCTTTGGAAAATATATCCTCCCTCAAATGTGCCATTTTTTGTATTTGTTACACGCATCCTTCTTAACATTGGGGGGTTGATGACCTAGGGTTTGTCCAAAGTTGAGCAACAAAAACCCCAAAGTGTGGGAATAACATTCCTCAGTTGAAGACTGAAGAAGGTCCCACCCGAGATGCCATGAGAATCATAGAGACCATCTAGTCTTGTGTCAGTGATGAAGGGTTACATTATACATGTAATCCACTCAGATTGACATTTACACATTCCATTGCAATATATTTAAATATTAATAGCATGTAACATCAACACATACATTCATTGAACAAATAATCAACACAGTAAATGATAGGAATAGATACACCTTGTATTATTTCCATTCACACAATAGCATACATGGACCAAGAGACTCACAATTCATCAGAAATAGTGACCTATGCCCTCATACATTCTATCAATAATTCATAACAAGGAGCCATGAGATTTCTCTCAAACTATGCATGTAATACTAAGATGAATCTATTATAGAATTCATACCAAACTCATTATAGCTACATACAAAACCAAACTCACAACGAGACTCTTAAAAAATATAGCCAGACTCATTTCTCAACCGAGAGAACTTAGAGCAAATCCACTGAATTGACAACAATCAATAACCTTCTCTGTGTCGTCGATGGTCCCTTTTTGTTTCATTCTCTACACTGGTGCTCTGTCACTTTCATCTCTTCTCCACTCGCTCTGCTGACTTCCCGTCCCACATGCTTCTTCCACTTGCATGCAGTCCACATAGCCTCTTTTGTGTCATGGTAGTCTTACGTAACTTTCCAACTAATCCCTTAATTTCTCCACAATCTCTCGTGCCACATGAGTTAATAATTTAGCAATATTTGTTGAAGACCCTCTTCTTGATTTCGACATGCATGTAGTATCTTATTGATTTCTAGCGTGCATTGTGGGACTTATGATTGGTGCATGCATGCCTTCTTTCATCCATCGCACAACTATTGGTGTGCCCACATAACTGTAGTGCATGCAAAATTGTGTTTGCATGCATGCACAATTATTACCCCAAAAATTTGGGTGCCAACAAGCAAAAATAACTAAGAGAAAACTCACTGAATGAAAAACAACCAAAAACCTACTTTGTGCCATCACTATTCCCTTTTTTTTCCCTTCTCTGCTTTGGAGCTCTATCACTTTCAACTTTTCTCCACTCACTCTACTGACTTCCATTTCTGCATGTTTTTTCCACCCACATGTAGTCCACGTAGCCTCTTTGGATTCATGGAAGTCTTACCTAACTTTCCAACTCATCCCTTAGTTGCTTCACAATCTCTCTTGCTTCCTGAGTTAATCATTCAGGAAGATTTCCCGAAGATCCTCTTCTTGATTCTGACATGCATGTGATATATTGTTGATTCCTATTGTACATTGTCAGACTTCTAACTTGCATGCACTCCTTATTTCATCCATCGCACAACTGTCAGTGTGCATGTAAAACTGTAGTGCACACACAACTATGTTTGTGCGCGTGCACAATCTTTACCTCAAAACTTTGGGTGCCAACACCATCATTGTATCACCCTGTTCAAAAACCTTCAACTTCCTATGAAACTATGTGTTCTACTTAAAGATAGAATTACTTTGTTGTAACTCCTTTATGACTTTCTCATGGATGTCACGCATGCTTTCTACCAAGTTTCCTACATCAACACTCTTTCTATCTTCAACTTCTAGAAACTTAACCAAGTATACAACACGCTTTGGAGATCTGCCATACACTACATGAAATAGAATTTTTCCAGTGGATCTATTCACTGAATTATTGTAAGTGAATTCAACTTGAGCTATACCCAAATTCCATTGACTTGGTTTATCTCTAATCAAAATTCTCAACAAGTTTCCTAGAATTTGGTTAACTATATTTGTTTGTCCATCTATTTGTATATGATACACTGAATTGTAAACAAAATTGGAAGCCATATTATTCCAAAGAGTCCTTAAAAAATGTCCAAAAAATTCAGTATCTTTGTTTGAAGTGATACTCCTAGGGAACCCATGCAAGCTTACAATTTCCTAGAAAAATAACACAACCATTTGTGTAGCTCACTGGTCTTATTGCATGGTATGAACTGTGCCATCTTAGAAAATATATCCACCACCACCAGCATTGAATCATGACCTCTACGTGTCTTAGAGAGTTCCAAAATCAAATCCATTCTTATGTCTTCCCACAAATTTTCATGTATTTGTAAGGGAGTATATAACCCAATGATTTGGCTTCTCCCCTTGGCCAATTGGAAAATTCTACAACACTCAAAAAACTTGTTGACATCTTTATTGATATTGGGCCAAAAACACCTTTCATCCATCAAATCTTTGGTTTTATCCACTCCAAAATGATCACCTAAACCTATGCTATGTAGCCCTTGATTGAGGTTTAATATCAATGAGTTTTTTGGAATACATGATTTTTTATTCTTAAATAAGAATCCCTCTCAGATGTGGAAATCCAAATATGGTGTCTTGTTCATACCCCACGGTTCTTTGCACACTTCCCATGCCTTTGTAAAATATATGTCTTTTGCATACAACTCATTTATGTTGTCCAAATTAACAATTTCAACATGCATGGTATTTAACAACATCACCCTCTGGCTTAATGCATTGACAACCTTATTGGACTTTCCAGACTTATGTTTTAAAACAAATGAATAACTTTTTAAACATTCCACCCATTTCAAATGCTTTTGATTCAAATTACCTTGATTGTTTATGTATTGCAGTGCCTTATGATTTGTAAACGACACAAATTCCTTTAGTAGAAAATAATGTTTCTATTTATTCAGGGCTTGAACAATGACATAGAATTCCTTATCATAAACAAACAAAACACTTTTTCTTAGCATCATTCAACTTCTCACTAAAGAATGCTATCATATTACCATCTTGAATCAAGACCGCTCCAAGAATTGAACCACTTGCATCACAATCTACCTGAAAAACCTTACTAAGATATGAACATGCCAACACTAGTTGTGTGGTTACCTTCTTATTCAAGGCTTCAAAGGAATTTTCCATTGCCTCTATCCACTAGAAAATTCCCTTATTCATACACTCAATAAGTGGTGTACAAATCCCACTAAATTTTTTGATAAAATTTTGGTAAAATCTTTCCAAACCATGGTAACTCCTTACATCAAACGTACATCTAGGAATTGGTCAATCCATAATGGCTTTAACCTTTTAAGGATCTATCTTCAAACCCTCCTTGAAAACTATAAAGCCTAAGTAAACCAACTCTTTTTTCAAAAAAATTCACTTCTTTACGTTGTTTAAATATTTTCCACTTCCAGCCTTTCCAACACTTTCCTCACATGCTAGAAGTGATTTTCCTTGGATTTTCTAAAAATCAGAATGTCATCAAGGTACATGATGACAACATTTCCTAGAAATGGATTGAAGATCTCATTCATCAATATCATAAAAGTACTAGGTGCATTGGTTAATCCAAATGGCATAACCAACCATTCAAATTTTCTATCCTTCATCTTAAACACTGTCTTCCAATCATCACCTTCCCTTATCTGAATATGATGGTATTCACTCTTCAAATTTATCTTTGAAAAGTACTTCTCCCCATGTAAGAAATTCATGAGATTTTCCATTCTTGGTAAGAGAAACCAATTCTTGATAGTAATCTTGTTAATAGCTCGTAAATAAATGCACATTCACCATTCATCACCCTTCTTCGATGTCAAAATTGTTGGTACAACATAAGGACTTAAACTTTGTTGGATCAACCTGTTGGCGACAGAAGTCACTCCTGGATTGCTAGCAGGAGCAGAGCCCGACGCCCATCAATTTTATGTCACGGTTGTTTATAGATGGGTGATCGAATGGAGGGAAACTCAAAACATTAGTGTTCCAACTCTGAGACTAGGCCAGGTATGCATGAGCAAGTGAGGTCTTGCGTAAATTTCAGGCAGTGAGCTGTAGTAAAGGGTGAACAGGTGGAAGACTTGTACAAGAGAAAAGTAGAGTTCTATTATAAACAACAGGTTTCTAATAGATTGTAGAAGAAGGCATTTAACATAAGATCGGCTTGCATTCAAACGCAAAGCCAGAGGACACAATTATGTAATAATAAATCATTTATCATAATAGAACTGCAACAATTCGCGCGAGTCAGTCGTTCACGAACCCTCTTAGCATGAGATGCAAATTAGACGGAGTAAGAAGAACTGTCTGTCATAAAACAAGAAATCTCATATACAGAGGCATAAGCTAAAAGCTAGAATAGCTGTTAAAACATTACAATAGGGAGCTCTGCTCAACCATTGATCCTTACAAAAATGGAAAAAATGCCTACATATACTCAAAACAAAACACAACAGCGAAAACGAGATACTGCAATTAAAATATTGTGTCTGCATGCCTTCTGATAGTCTGCGCATGCAGACTGGATGATCATGCGCCTATGACATATGCCATCTTAACTGCGTGCGGCTCCAGCAAGGGGAGTAGCTGAGATATTAAGTGCCGAGCTAGCGTGTGCAGGCTTTCCTGACGGGTTGAGGACTCGGCGCGGCTTTCATGAAAAGAACCAGTACAGAGGACCATCTCGGGCAGGCCCTCAGCCGAGACATCCATAATTTGCAATTAATGACTGAGGAGAGGCCTCAACCACCCTCTCTTTTTTGCATTCATCCTTGGAAGCTACTGGGATTTCACGTCGAATCGACGCCTGGAGAATGTAGTGCCCCCTCTCTTTGAATCTAAATTCAACGCCTTTGGCTTCCCAGTACAGCCCCTTCTACTCCCTAGAGTGACCACGGGCTGTGACCCTACGCCTATCTACCAGAGTGCTGTCAGTGCTTCAGGGTTCACGGATGAGCAAGGATTAATATCTTTGTCTTTCAAAGTCGCGATGGGAGAAATGCCGGGAGGACCTAACGGTCGCCACACGTCCCTCCGAAATGAACGACTGAGATGGATTTTCGGCACTTTGGGACTCGAGTGGCCAAATGTCAAACACAAGTACCCCTCCTCCAGGCTTTCTCCTTTACGACCAGGTGCCAAAACCACGGGCCCAATTCTGGGTGCTATCGGCATTTCAAGGTTCGGGTTTTCGAGAAGTTAAGGGACGAGGAGCGCGTACCCCTCGAACTCACAAATGTCGACGTGACACGGATGTGTGTTGCATGTCCCTCAGATGAAAGACCCAGATAGTACACTACTATATAGGGGGCTCCCCCCATTTGCAGGCTCGCTTGATGTGACCTGGGGCTAAGACCCTGGGCTAGGTGCCAAAGGCGCTTTCGGAGCTTCACTGATCGACGATTTCAAATGAAATGAATGGACAACTCCTTGTTTCCCGAATCACCGATCCCCGATACGCCGACTGGCTACCACCTGTCCCAACGAGATCGGATGATCCATATTTGATTTGAACCATTGGCGCTGCCCTTCCTGCTAAACCCCGGGCAACTTGACAGCCCCAAAAACCCGATGACCGCCGATTAACTTCTATGGATGGATTTCGGCCGCCGATGGAAAAACTTCGCCGGCTCGCTTGACTAGCTGCTAAAAAACGGGATCCTCTCGTGTTATGCTCGGGTGCTTCCCATGCAAACTGCAGACCTGGGTACGCCTAATCCCGAGACAAGAAATATCGCTAACACAACCCCCCGTCAATTGTCGCACCTGCCTATTTACTTCTTCACTTTCTATGACATTCATTTGATAGGGATATTTATTATGTAGACTTGATCCTAGAATCAAATGAATTTGATGTGGAATATTTTTCATGGGAGGCATTCCCATTGGAATATTGTCGACAACAATCCCTACAAACTCATCCAAAAATTGTTGAATCTCCGTTGGCATGTGACTCTTTTCCCCATCCTCTTGTACTTTCTTTGGCATTATGGCCAACCATAAATTTTCTTTCTTTTGTTCCTTCGAAAATTCTTTGGTTCAACACAACATTACATGACCACTTTTGTTGCCACTACTTCCAACATTACCACTATCCATTGTTAGTGTCTCTTTTTCCACCATTTTCTCTAGCATACAAGATTGTCCATCCTTATTGAATACATATGTATTTTCCATACCATTATGGAGAACCTTTGTATCAAATAACCATAGTCTTACCATTAATACATGACATCCATCCATCTCCACCACATCACATAATACTTGGTCATTGAAGTTGTTGATCTGGAAACTCAACAAGAATTTATCTGTCATAGTGACTTGTTGACCCTTCTATATCCATGAAACCCGACATGGATTGGGATGAGGAATGTTCTTGAATTTTATCTTATCGATCACCTCCCTGGACACAAAATTTTATGTACTCCATCTATGATCAAATTACAACTATCACTTCGAACCTTTCATTTAGTTTTAAAAACCCCCTTCCTTTGCTCATATTCCTTTGTAGTCTTTTTTTTCTAGGTTTGAGCAACACCCTTATGAACATAAGGTCTTCAACCTGTTCATGTTGAAGTACTACAACATTGTCTCCCATAGTTGATGCCTGATCTGCCTACGTGACATGAATCTTGGTATCATTCCTTCATCTTGGATTGTGCTTATTTGGGTGTAAAGTCCCCCAGCCCAACCAAGGGACATTACAGTGTGGAATACTCATAAAAAATAAATCTTTTGCTAACTAAATTAATTCATTTATAACTACATGATTTCCGGTAGCTTTCATCTATGAATTAAAAAAAATTAGCTACTATCTACAAACATAAGCGTCTACAACATGATAATAATCAACATGAAATGTAGCTAAACAACTCATTACAACAACATATAAATCATTCTCATTTACACCGATTTCATGCACAACAATAACACATGTAAATAACTCAACAACAAGATAAAACACTTATCTTTAAACAAGAGTTGTGAAACCGACTGCTTGGGACTGACATTCCACCCAAACATAGACTGATTGTTCAAAATATCAACATCCATTCACCCCCATGTTGAGGCTAGTAATCCACAAAAGAGAGTGATCTCTCACTATCCACTCACATCTCATAAACTCACAACCTACTGATATCTTCCTATAACTACCCCAATTTTGCACCATCTCTCTTTCTCTTGACCCGCCCAACCTAAGGAATATACCCCTTCACTGATCTCAGTCCCTTGTGCATCCCATTCATTTATCAGGGTCTCTCTAGCATATGTAACCATGAATTTATCAATAGGGAATTGAAGGGAACTTGCTGCTAGGAAAACTACTAGAAAAACAACAACCACTTGTTGTTTTAGTGCAACTCGCCCAAGAGTTCACTCTTCAAGCCTGAAAACCCGGATGTTTAGTTTCCAGCTCCAAATACGCTCCAAATTTATCTATAATTATCCCTCCATGGCTGCACTATCTCCAAGCTCTCTTTCTTGGTCTCTACTTGCTCCTCATACAAAAAAATCAATCTGTAAAACTTCTCTCTCCACCCACACAAATTTCCTCTCTTTGACTTTCCTTGCTTAACACACACTCTTGCCCAAGGTGATTGTACTCAACCCCCATATTCCCAATAGCTATGGGATGTGACTACTCACAC
This sequence comes from Picea engelmannii, assembly GCA_009831015.1. NCBI lineage: Eukaryota > Viridiplantae > Streptophyta > Pinopsida > Pinales > Pinaceae > Picea > Picea engelmannii. The sequence continues at coordinate 101,827 of ML787937.1, read as the reverse complement.
CCACCCTCTTACATGTACTCAGTGATTAGTTTTGGGAACACTCAATTAGAATTTAGGAGATTCATACACCAATATAAAATTTAGGAAATGGGTTGAATTAATATGCACGGGCAATTCCCCCTTGAACCCCTCTTGGCCATTTTTTTAGACACTCCCATCTTGGCCATTTTTCTAAACACTCCCCTCTCTTGTGGATTAATCATCCCCCATCTCTTGTCCATGTCCCCTTAGCAACTGACATCACATTTTATTATTAAAACATAAAAATACAATTCACATATTACATTGCTTTGGCCATAGCCACACATTATATCTATAGAAACATTAATTAAACTAGTGATTATAGCGTGGATGTCACATTCTCCCTCCTCTACATTTGTGTGCCATCTTCGGTTAACTCTATGCTGATATACACGTATGAAATTTACATCACAATACTTAGAAAATAAAAATTCTACAATTTTACAACTCCAACCATAATCTCTTGTTCCTCTCAACTCACCAACCCAAGGAATGCACCATTCGTTGATCAGGGTTAACCCAAGGTATGTGCCATCCATTTATCAGGGATAACCCAAGGGAAGTACCATCTGTTTATCAAGGATAACCCTCACTCTTTTATCAAGGTCCCCAACACAATTGGATAAGCCTCTAAGACGTGGTTCTAGAACTCTAGCTACTCAAAATGGAGTCTTGCATTCCATTTTCTTCAAAATTTTAAAAACTTTGTGGGGATTCCTCCTAGATGTTTTATTCATGCTCCCATGTAGCATCTCGAGGGCTGTAACAAGTCCATTGAACCTTTACCTGCCCTATGGCCTTGTTTCTTAGGACTTTGATTTTTTGATCTGTTAGAATATAGAAGAATGTGTGCTCGTTTTACCATTGACGATACCCTCGTCACCCAACCATAGGCCGAAGCCACCCTCCGAGCACCTTAACCTTGACTGAGAATTACTCCGGAAGAAAACCCTAGGCTAGATAGCCAAACAAGGTGTAGCACATCTTCCTCTAAGGATAGCGCACCAACAATAACTGATCAGATAGTCCAAACCCTAGCCAAGAGATAGTCCAAGCCAACACTGAAAAATAGTTACTGCTACAGCTGTAGCTGCAACCCTCCTCCACATGTGAGCACCAAACTGGGAACTACAGTGGGCACCAACTGGGAACTGCAATTCTGAGATGCTGTCAAATGAGAACTGGGGCCCTGTATTTATAGTGGTTCTGACAGATTTGTTGGGGTCGACTTCTCCTTCTGGATATGTGTCTGTTTAGTATATTATTATTATTTCTGGCCGACTTCTTCTCTTGGAGGCTAATAACCTAACATTAATTATCTTCTTGAGCTGACAAGACTTCTAGGGTTATTAGCCAAGTCATTAGGGTTTTCTCTTGCTTTCCAGAGTCTTCTATTCTCGTCAGGTTCACACGTGGAGGTAAATACCTCTTGCAGCTACCATAATATTAACTCTCCCTCCTAGCTAGGGAGGTATTACAGGTAATGGTCTTGAGCAAAAAAACATACCATTTACCCGGTAGCATCAATATAGTCGTTTAGACTATCTCATGACTAGATCATGAGCATCACCATCACCATCAACTACATCATCTCTCGAAACCATACTTCATCTGAGTAATTAGACATGATGCTGAATAAGTCACTCAGACCATAGAGTGATACAAGAGCCACTCTTATAATCTAGAGGAGTAAATTCTATGAACCAATTTTCATCTGGAAAATCTCTGTTCATCATTTGTCTGGATGGTGATTATTTTCAATAAACTACTGATAGTCTTCAAGGCAGTTAGAACAAAAATAGAACACAACCATGTCTATTCATAGTAGTACATAACTACAATCCAGTGGTACACTACCACACCAAGTAACACACAAGTACTTGTTCAACAAGGTATGGTTGCGAACAATGGAACATATCCACCACAACAGTCCTCATCTACTGTCATACAATATTCATAACAAACATTTGATAGCAACCTGCATAGAAACAATGTTATGATATAGACTGAATTATCCGGGCCAATCTTTCACTCACATCTGTGAGCTCTGAAAGAATACCTGCCTCACGAACAATGGAACATATTCACCACAGTAGTATATCTCTAATGTCTGGAGACAGGTAGTCTCCATAAAAATCATCTGATGCCATCCTGCACAGAAAACATTGTTGAAAATAAACTGAATCATCTGGGCCAATATTTCACTCACGTTTGTGAGATTTGAAAGAATATTTGCCCTCATCAACAATGGGCTATCTGCCCTATTCTTCTCAAACAAGGAAGAAGGTTTGTTTCTGATTTCTGAGCATGGACCATTCCTCACCCTGGGCCATTCTTCCTACACTAATCAAAGTGCACCCTAGATAGAATGTATAAACCCTAAGGAATGTCTGAGTCTGGACCATTCCTCACCCTAGGCCATTCCTCCTACACTAAGCAAAGTGCACCCTGGATAGAATGTATAAACCCTAAGGAATGTCTGTCCTGGACCATTCCCCACCCTAGGCCATTCCTCCTACACTAATCAAAGTGCACCCTCGAGAGAATGTATAACCCTAAGGAATGTCTGTCCCTGATTGCTGAGCCTGGACCATTCCCCACCCTGGGCCATTCCTCCTACACTAATCAAAGTGTTCCCTGTAGAGAATGTATAACCCTAAGGAATGACTATCCGAACCATTTCCTCCGTTAACCACAAGAGGAAAAGACTGTCCTGCATCAACCTCCAAAACATACCATTTCTCATGTTAACCACAATGAGAAATTGCTGTCTGGCGAGGCGGGCCAGTCTTCTTGAGTAACCCTCAAGAAGAGATACTGCCCTAGACCACTCCCCATGTTAACCACAATGGGAAGTCGCTTTCTATGATACATCAACAATCATACTACTTCCCATGTTAACCACAATGGAAAGTGACTGTCCGTCAGAAGTCTCAATCCACTTTCCGAATAGGAAAGCATCTGTCCAAGATGGACTATTTTTCAAATTTAAAGATGAATGTCTTCAATAATGTTTTCAATGCTCCCTCCTAACTTGGAGAGTCATTTCTTCCTTTTTCAATAAGAAGGAAGTTTTTTCCATGAGCTCTAGCTTGAGTACGCAAAATATTTCATCTTGGATAGAAGCTTTACCAAAATGTCTGCTTATCTACTCATCTGTGGAGTTATGTATTGGAGAACCATTTTCTCCTTTCTGGACTTCATCATGGATAATGTAATGCTTGATTTCAAATGTACTTTAGTCTGGAACATTGTGAAGGCTTCATGTAGATATGAACAATAGAGTATATCATAGTTGGAAAACTAGAACATATTTATGTGGCACTTATTCTGTCATCATAAGATCTGATCTACTAAGTAGTCATCTTTATAGGAAATCTTCAGCACGCTTCTGCTGTGCACTGGAGGTTATCCACCAAGTTATCTTCTTCTATTTGCATACATGAATCTATTTCTGGTATGCCTCAAAGTCTTGATATTTCTCTTCATATGCTCTTTATTCAATTTCTCTGGAGAACATTCTTTGCATTCATTTGATGTAGAATTCCGACTCATGGATGTTGCAGATGATATAATGACTTATGTAGAGATCAGTCTGGTGTAATGGAACAAGTAATCATCATAGTCTTCTCCCTCCATCTGGGAGAACCTCTGGTTCTAGATCTCACAGTGCTTTCATTCATAAGTCTTCCATACACTGTTCTTCATCACGACTTTCAGTTCCTCTGCTTGATTGCTTTTATTGAGTTCATATTAGGTTGGTAATCTTTTGATTCTTAATATTATGACTGGTTGTTCTGATTTCTCTTTCTTTCTTGGAATATTCATGTTTTTCTTTAGTTCTTAGGTTCATGGGGTTTCTTATAGATTCCATGCCCTAGAGATTCCACTTCTTCTTTTCATCATAGAATCACGGATCTGGATGGACAACCAGGAATACTTTAAGGCTTCTCTTTGAAGAAGTCTTCTTCTGCGATTGAACTAAAGACGTACTATATTTCATGGTTACTACCATGGATATATATATTTCATTATTTTCAATGGATCATAGGATTAGCTCCCTCTTAACCCTTGCTTCATGTAAGAGTGCATATAATCGGCTCCCTCCGTCTAACAGAGTCCACGCTTCCATCTGCATCCTTATTGTCTTCTGCAATGTACAATTGGCTTTCTTGCTTTCGTCTTGTTGCCTTTCTACAATACGTCACGAGTCCTTTTCCAATTTTCACTCGATTGCTGACTTCTTTCTGTCTTTGCTTCTTCTAAGTATTTTCATGATTGATTTGGCTTAATGGCTTCCACATGATTTGTATTTCATCCTTTCATGTGTATTATCTAATGATATCCATTTTCATCTTGTTTGTTCTTCCATAGGTATAGTTCTTCTTGGAACACATTATCTTCCAAGAGAT